>JASFXZ010000017.1:5013627-5607261 GCA_032209605.1 Mactromeris polynyma
TGAGTGATTGTCTACTATATATGTCAGCATTATGTGAGTGATTGTCTACTATACGTGTCAGCAGTATGTGAGTGAATGACTACTATATATGTCAGCATTATGTGAGTGATTGTCTACTATATATGTCAGCATTATGTGAGTGATTGTCTACTATATGTGTCATCAGTATGTGAGTGATTGTCTACTATATATGTCAGCATTATGTGAGTGATTGTCTACTATATGTGTCAGCATTATGTGAGTGAATGACTACTATATGTGTCATCAGTATGTGAGTGAATGACTACTATATATGTCAGCATTATGTGAGTGATTGTCTACTATATATGTCAGCATTATGTGAGTGATTGTCTACTATATATGTCAGCATTATGTGAGTGATTGTCTACTATATATGTCAGCATTATGTGAGTGATTGTCTACTATATGTGTCATCAGTATGTGAGTGATTGTCTACTATATATGTCAGCATTATGTGAGTGATTGTCTACTATATGTGTCATCAGTATGTGAGTGAATGACTACTATATGTGTCATCAGTATGTGAGTGAATGACTACTATATATGTCAGCATTATGTGAGTGATTGTCTACTATATATGTCAGCATTATGTGAGTGATTGTATACTATACGTGTCAGCAGTATGTGAGTGATTGTCTACTCTATATGTCAGCATTATGTGAGTGATTGACTACTACACATGTACTCAGTATTGTGAGCGATTGTCAACTAGCTCTGTCTTCACTATTGTGAGCGATTGTCAACTAGCTGTGTCTTCACTATTGTGAGCGATTGTCAACTAGCTGTGTCGTCACTATTGTGAGCGATTGTCAACTAGCTGTGTCTTCACTATTGTGAGCGATTGTCTACTAGTTGTGTCTTCACTATTGTGAGCGATTGTCAACTAGCTGTGTCTACACTATTAGTATTGATTGTCTACTAGCTAGCTGTGTGGCATCACTATGAAACCCGAAATTCACACATTAGTGTACAAAAGACATCTATCATTGATAACGGACAGACCGTAGGATGACTCATTAGAAGTGTTTCAGTATGCTTTTGCATACTTTTCTAAAATGTGGGATTTTATCGTTCCATTTTGGCTAATTCTTTTTGTTTGCATGCAAAACATTTCCTGTATTTACACATTTTTGGCTTGTGTTGAAATCTTAAGTTTGCCATATGATGCATATTTTCAGTACTGTAGTCTTCATTTTTCATCTTTTCTTCAAGTTCCAATTCAATGTCACTCTCGTCATCTTCATAAGGACTCGTAACAAATAGATTAAATGGTGAAAGTTTCTTATTCATGTTATCAGTAACCTTAGTGTCAATATCATAAAGTCTAATTGGCTTTCCAAGTTTGGTTTCAATGTCATCCATGATAGTTCGATCATGATTCTCGAAGTCCACAGTACATCCTACGCGTAAGTATGCCCTAATGACTGGATGGACAACCTCTGACGGCTCCATGTGATCATAGTTTACCAACACTATGTTTTTACCTCGATCCTGTCTGAAATTATTCCAACCAAATTTCCATTCATTTTCTGTCCATGATCTCATGCCTTCGTCCGCCTCTTGTAGGTAACCTTCAGATACAATAATCAGGAAATTGCGGGAATTTTCTATGGCACGAATGACGTCAGAATTTCTTTCGGCGCCATAATCTAAGTCTCTAAGAGCTAGAAAGGATGCATACCCGCTTTCCATTAAATATGGATTCAAGGATTTCGTGACCCATTCTGTCGCATGTTCTTCGTTTTCATTAAACGATACAAACACGTCGTATTTATAGTTTGGTAGAACAACATTCCCCTTCCTGCGCCTTAATCGAAGGTACAGTATAAGAAGCTCGTATCGATAGGCATTCACGCAAAGACCTGCTATTATCATTAATAAAGTCACTATTGCCACAACGCAAGCTATGATCAAGATGGGCGTATCTTGATTACACTCAAGATCAGATTTGTGAAAATTGGACGCTAAGGTCACGCCAATCTCGGGTATATTGCATTTGAACAAATTATAACTGCAGTTGATACGGTTTAGCCATGTTTCAATCCACAATGTATTGCAGTTACAGTCTATTTCTATATTATGCATTCGTGTGTTACAGACATCTCTATATTGAAACATTCGTGGTAATGTTCGAATCTTTGGATTGTCAGAAATGTCGAGAAATGTACAGTTTTCTAGCGCCTTTGCTACATCGTCACTTATTTCTCTCAAATCATTGTTGGAAATATCAAACGAAGTGAGTCTGGATAAATATGAAACGTTTGTGATTTCCATTATATTATTCCCTGAGACACTGAGGGACACGTATCTGGAATGACTGGAAACTGGAATATCTGGCAGCTTGTCTAGACCAGAACAATTAACATACAAAGTGTCTTGGGATGGTTTATCCACGCACGTGCACTGTTGAATTTCGCAGTCGGGAATTTTACAAACCAGTTCGTTTTGGTTAACGTCAATCGCCTTCATTCCTGCCATATTTTGTGGGCCTGCGCATTTTATGTCCATATAGTCTTGCCAAAAGGCTTTGGCAATGTCCTTTGCTAGGGCGAGAAAAGGTTGTATGTTACAATCGCATATTAAGGGCGAGTCTGTTAAGTCAAACCCAAAACTGATCAATTTCCCCATTTGTTCCCAGCTGTCAAAATGAAGCAGGTCCTTGAAATTAGGAAACTCTGTTATTTGATTATTTTTAAAACTGACAAAGCCTGGTCCGTATGACTTATCCATATCAATCGTAAAATTCTCATTAACAAATGTTTCTATTTTATTTTCTTCGAAGTCTATCCAGCAGAATGGTTGCAAGCTCATCATGTTGGAAACATCTAGTTTCTGTAATGCATTCTTTTTAAAGTCTACTTTGAATAAATTAAGTTGAGGAGCAGATAGTACATTCAAATCTAAACTTGTTATTTCATTATCTCCGAGGTGTATGTATCGAAGGCGAGACAATCTTGAAAAGGAAGAATTGGACACGTGACTGATACTGTTGCTATTTAGATACAGCTTATCCAGTCTTCCAAGACAGTTGATATCAGGAATTTCACGAATCTTGTTGTAAGAGAAATCTAATTCCACAATATTTCCTAAAAAGTCATCCATTGTCTGAAAAGTGGACGCAAACAGTTCGGATACATAACGTTCTTTGTCCCAGTTGCAGATGTTGCTAGGAATTTCTGTCATAAGAGAATCTTTGTGTTCCACTCTATATACATCTGACTCGTTAAACGCTTGATTTGAAATTACCAAGCTCTTGCCTAACACTGAAATATATTCTATATAAAGATCTCTCTCATTCCCTTCCCATGTTAGACAGGAGTGACATGCGCACCAAGAGTCAAGCTCGTGTTGCGTGTCGTCAAAACCATTTATGTTGCATCGTAAGTCACTTCTATCCTCGTCAGACCACTTTGGTTGCCATGGTTGTGAGTCGCTACCACAGCAGCTGCAGATGGCCAAATGACCCGGACACCACACGACCAGCAGAAATATTACACATACAATCCTGTAAGTACAGATGTGAACAAATATCAATTATGCCACATCAAATTGAAGCTATGTTATGCCTTGGGTTCATTTTTTTCAAAACCTACATATAGTGCGATTTTATTAACCGCGAACGTATGAATATATTATCTGGTTCATTACATTTCAAAATAGGTGTATTGAAATGTTCGTGGTTGTCCGTAAGTTAGTCGTATTTAGGCCGCGGTTGTGTTTTGATAGAAACATAATTCAAACAGCAGTTATAGCTCTACGCACGAGAGCATTTCCTTACCTAAATTGACATGCATGGATCATGCGTGAAAGTTCATACACCTGTTCGCGGTCAATCTAACAGCACTATACCAGGCAGGACAAACAAAGTGACAATAAATAAGCAAAATTTATGTTTGTCATCTATACAATTTTCATGACAACAACAAAGAACTTGAACAACAAGATACGTGTATACGATACCATATACCAGTATACTCGTTAATCATGCGTCGGCCATTTTGAATTCAAAACGAGGCTCTTAATGCATACGAGGAAAATGGCTTCTTATCACTGCGTTGCTCAGTGTACAAATAATGCAAGATACAACAAATCAATATCATTTCACAGTTTCCCAACTGATATAAACAGAAAGAAAACGTGGTTAGTTAAGATTCGACGGGACGAAGAACCTCTGTTTCAGGTAATTCAGACTGAAACGTAGCATTTTCTGAACGCTATGTATGGTTTTGGATGGGTATCGTAAGATATGCCGAAATTTTACAAATATTGATGAGAATAAACTTGAATTTTGATGACAAAGTTAAATGTGCATTTAAATCGACCATTTACTTGTATAAAACACCATTATTAAAGGAAATGCCAATGGAAACCTCCTATGCCACGAATGAAAACATTTAAAAGGAAGAAACTTGAGCTAAGGTAAAACTTAAATATGAGTTTTAAATGATAACATTTTAAATATATGCTTTTCAACATTGTATTTGTAATCATGGCCCTCTGAATGACACAGGTTTATTTTCAGATGAGGTCTCTGTATTTGAAAGGGTCTTAACCATCTAGCTTATTTCAGTTTTAATATGGAAAAGGCACAAGATTGGAATCACAGTTTAAATATTGAGAAAGTTTAGAAATTGAGTTATGACCTGTAAACAGTCCAATATGTTTAAAAATATGTTTTGAGGAACACAAAAATCGGCCAATGGCGCTACCGGGATTCGAACCCGGGTCTCTGGATTGCCGGTCTGTTATGCTAACTACTACACCACAGCGACCTAACATCAGTTTCATGTAAATATAACTTAAAATTGGCAAATGACGCTACCATGATTCGAACCCAGGTCTTCGGACTGCTGGTCTGTTATGCTAACCACTACACCACAGCGACCTAATGTCACTTTCGTGTAAATTTAACTTATCAAGTGAAATAAGGTTGTCTACACTAAGTACACCAAAATGCATTGTATTGCCTTTTTACATTTGCAGTGACGGAGAATCTGACATGGAATGTGAGTCAATACTGACACCACAGCCAGAATTCCACGATTATATTGGTCCAGAGAGGGAATTGAGTCCAGAAGAGAAACTGGTTGAGGCTACTAGATACATTGAAATGCTAGAGAAGCAAGTGCTAGACCTGTCAGTGAGCAGATTTGGACTTCACAGATTTTCTATGGATGTGAAACTTCTTGTATTTTATACAGAGTTTAATTCCTATACACTGCTAATGAACATAATTCAAATTTGGAAACCAATGGCCGAGAAGATGACTAGGTGGTCACAAATTCAGCGTCAAAGGGACGGCTACTTATCTCAGATAAACACTGATCTGGACAGTGTGCTGCTTGTTAACGTTGTTTCGGGGACCTTTATTTTAGATTCAGTTAGCAGGTTGTAATGTGTATTGTAGTTCTATGAACAATAGTGTGGCAAATGAAGACAAAATTGATTTCACAGTGAACCACATTTGTTTATTTGATAGCATTAGCAATCATACTTATTATCATCTGCATGAATAAATATAGAACATATGTAACAACTTAAAGTAAGACTTACAGCCTGTTACATTCCTTTATTCTCTCCTGTCCTATTTAAATATTGAATGACAACATCTTAAATATTATACATCAATGCTGTATCAATTACAAATACCCAAATAGTGCACTTGCTCTATATTAAATGATACTGAATTGTTATGTACTATGAACTGTGCATGTGATTGTATTCTGTTTTACAGATGGTATTATATGCACTTATATAGCAAGACAATTATGTCATGTTTCAATATCCATAATTGTAAAACTGTCACAATTACACTAGGTGAGGTTTATCTACTTTGTGTTTTACTAGATTAGCCACGCACATGCAGAAATAAATCTAAAATAAAATATGTTATCTCATTATATACATTCATACAACAAGTGTTTTGCTAAAACCTTAACAGCTGGAAATTCAACTTTACGTGTATATGTAAGCTAGTCTATTTTCATGTTGTACTTGATTATCCACCCAGATTGACAGAATTATTCTGAAATATGTAATTCAAAGTGCAAATTCTGTATAAATTAAAGTATAATCTTAAATACATTAAAAGAAAATATACCATATACCAGTATACAAATGACAAGATTTATCATAGGAACCTTTAGTGAGGTTTTGAAAATGGCTTTTCAGTAACATTGTCTAAGTAATAGCTGTAAGACTCGTGAAAACTCTATCCAAGATTTGGCAACAAATGTGTTATATGCAAATGTACTTTAATAAGGTATTTCAAACTTATGTATTGATTGTTAATGGAAAGAATACGAATGAGAAAAAAAACTAAAATGACTGAATAAATTCTACTTTCCATCATAAGTGTCACTGCAAGCAAAGACATTTATATATGGCAACATGATGTACATTGTATTTCCGAGAGATATGGTTAGACGCACATCGGTATCAGAAATGTTACTTTCCATTTAAATAATGAACACTGTTTACAATGCTTATCTTGACTGAGATCATATGTTAAAGTGAGAGATCACAAACATCAGTTCCATTAAAAACATAGCGATTATATAAGCTCAAAACTATTTCAAGTTATGAAACCCTTAACAGTTCAGTCACAAATTTAAGAAGTTCGCTTGATCACCTATAACACTTAACAGTCTTGAGTTGTGTACGAGTCTCGATATACAAAATGACACGTTCACACGTTCTTTTGGTGAGTGTAGTATAATAATGATTTCATTTTTAGTACTTTGAATATTTCTCTATTTTATGAGGCCATACAATATTATATGTTAACATGACTGATGAATGATTGAAAATGTGAACCTTTTTTAAAAATGCATTAATATATTAAAACAGTTGGCATTGATTAACTCATAAACCATCGGGTATTCTGATCCCTCTAAAATGTTTATGTGTATTAATTTTTTTCGGCGCAGCCGTACAACATGGCTTTGCTATTTGCTTGCCTATCAGTGTTGTGTAAACCAATCAAATCTTACGTTAACCACTAAACCAACTTCTCTCCAACCTTTCGATAAGGGGTACGTTAACGTCGGTGACTTTTCCGGAATCCTTTTTGGATCTGGAGTGACCAGCAATCGTAACATCTCGGCAATTTGTCATAACAAATTGCCGAGATGTAATTAAAGATAAGATACAAGGTATAGTAGATAACATCTTGACCTGTTTTCTTTAAACTGTATCAAAGATATTAAAACTTTTCGAATCGACGAAGGTGTTTTATGATATTAATTAATGTTGACTTTGTCTGATTAACCTAACATTGATTTATATAACATCGTTTTATTTTGATGCATAAAGTACATACATTTGCGACAATAATTTGTCAGTAATTAAAAGTCAGTTACTGTCCGTAAGTACTCGTATGTGCAGCACAATCATAGACCAGTATGGATAAACCGTGCATAACGAACCTGAATTGTGCCGACCGTCTTTTTTCAAGATATTTCTTGTTTAAAAATCATGATTTTAAGAAATACGTTTAAACTAAATTATCGAGAAATCATAACATTATATAGAAATTAGTTGATTTGCTCCTGACTGAGCCATAACTTAACGTTTCAAAGAAATCATAACATTATATAGAAATTAGTTGATTTGCTCCTGACTGAGCCATAACTTAACGTTTCAAACGCAACTTTTCATTCAAAGGTGAACATCACAATTTATTTCATGTAAATATCTATTATCTTTTCAGCGGAAATAATGCTTGACCGACTTATATTTACGAATTCTTACGTTACAAACTTATCATTAAAGCCCTTCAAAACAAGAAATATCTTGTAAACAAGAATTATCTTTAATGAACGGCGCAAATTGAAATAAGCGCATCTGTAGTGGTTTTAAATTGGTAAAGATTTGGAAGTATGTCTTGTACACTTGTTAATAGAATCAATATATAAAGACAACCAATATTAAACGTCTGCTTCCGTTCATTTATTTGAATTGATAATATATTGAACAATAATGATATGTGTGGTACAAATAGTTTGTTATATGTTCAATAAAACTTAATAAAGTACGTAAGTACATGTAAAGTAACACCTCACTTAACGAACACCTCAATAATAAAACCAACATAAAATTGAGACCACAATTTTCGAGTCCATTTTGATTGGTTTGCTCTTTATTCGACCTCATTATTAAGGTCACCTCAGTAATAAAACCAGTTTTCAAGGGTCCAAAAGGTGGTCTTCTTATTGAGGGTTTACTGTATATCAAAACACCAGTATTTGATCAATATAACATTGTCCATTGATCTTTCAAAGATCTCCCTAAAATCACCACTACAGGACTACTTCTCATAAACATACACACAACTACCTAAACATCTTCTAATAAACATTTCAAGTAAACATACAAAACTTCACTGTTTTGTTGAGAAATTAATTTATTATACTTATGACTGAAACTGATCTAGATCAAATCAGGATCAATATTCAAAGATCGTTAATAACTTATTAAATTCCATCTTTTTCTTAATAACCGTGACATTTGAATTTAATGTCTCAAACGTTTTGTACGATGTTAATATTTGTCACATGTAAACAGATTTAGCTTTGCATAACATAGTTTGAAAGATCTTATAAATATTTGATCTTGATCCTGATCCTGAAATTTGATCCTTCGGGAACATGGGGCCAGCCCAGTGTTTACAACGTGCAGATTTAATCCAATCGGCGTACAGTTTACAAACGAAGTTCGGCCGTCCAAAAATTGCTTCGACTTTTAACTTTAGATTTTATTGATCTTCGCACCGCACAATACAACTGCATCGAAAAATACACAACCTTTACCGAAGTCCACTTTTAATACAACATCTGCATTATAAATTGCTAATTGCGTGTTATAATATAAAATATTAGGCTGTTTTAAATGTACAAACAAAAAATCGAAGGAAAATATTGCATATTTAGAAAAATATAGACGATTACGTCTCCAATGGATTTCGGTAAGGTAACGTACCGTTCGATAATGCCTTTATACAGGTATGTGTTTACCAAACCTAAAAACATTAACTTGTTTATTGTTATGTATTTTGTCTTCCGAAGCAAAGTAATGAACACTATTATTGCTATGGTGATATGTTTGCAAAGAAAACATTTTGGCCAAGATAGAGGGGTTATTCTTATTACTGTAAACATGACAATGTTGTATTAAAACCAGATGAACATAATATGATTAACCTTTACAACTGCCTCTGAAAGTATTATAATTTATATATCAATATATAGTATATTTCAAGATTTATCTAGTGAGAAGTGTTGTTAGTCAACCCCTCGGGATATTGCCCGGAGTTGAAAATAAGAAGATTCTATGTTTATTGTACCAGTCACGATCATTTGTATTGTTTTAATCAGATAAATCGGCATGTAAAAAGTTTATTGACATAAATGTGTGATTTCACGACTGATACAATAAGTACTGATGAACTTTATTGAAACAGGCTATACTGTCAATGACTAATCTCACTACGGAGTTATCCAATCTCCTACGAAGTCATCTCCCCTTACATGTATTGGAGATACTTTAATGTAGCATAATCAAGTGACCAGCTGGACAACTTTGTATGTTGCACAACAAATCTTAACCAATTTGTTTGCTTCAGATTGCGCCGACCTTCTTTTTTCAATACATTTCTTTTTTCTGACGAAGTTATTGGCAACCAAGGAATGGAATATAGTTTTTGTATCGACTTTATTGTTAACAGACGTGATATATATCTGCTGTTGATAACAAGCATTGTTCATGACATTTCAAATCGTTCAAAACACCGGCCTGTATACATACATTGTATATCATGGTGAAAGTCGATAACACTTCTTGGCATTTATATACAAAGATTTTCTATCAAAATAAATCAACAGCAGAAACACAGGGTGTCCAACTTAGAAAATTGTTTCAGTGTATGAAGTCTGAAAATTTAAGATACCGTTTTACGCCATTTTAATTGGCCTATTAATTGTATTTATGAATATCGATCAGTGAATGGTTATATTTTTAAGGTCTGTATGAGATATAACTCACGATCGAAATTATTTTAAAAACTGATTAGAGTATTGCACAGAATAGATAATAAAAACGTTATGAATGACTCATTTAAAGAAAAACATGACGTCAATTACATGATGATTAAGGAAAAAGATAAAGTAGTGTCTGTGACCTTTTTTTACTTAAGATAACAATCGGTATTTATTTGCTATTTGCTTACATTGATGCAGTTTTTTTGTTGAGTGCGAATTGATGACTAAGCTTATGCAATCTGTAATAACATGTAGTTCTCTCCCCAAACGTTTACATTTTTTTACACTTAGTTAGTCGCGTCTTTTTTGGAGCACTGAATATTACATTTATATTGAACCATTCACTTGTGAAACTGCAGCCTTATGATACGTTTTGCATTTATCATCTCGAGTATTTGTGGATGCAGTCTCTGCCCCTGCGCTGCCTGTCCGTCTTGGTCGCATTGATCCATCAACCTAATTGGTCAAAGTTGGTCTTTATTTGTTCTGTGTTTTTACACAAATCACCACGAAACCCTTTATTTTGCTTAACTACGACTTTAACAATTAGCTTTATGTCCCTAAATGCTTGCTATGAGATCTGCAAAGCATTTTTTACAACAATAACTTGATGATAATGAAAACCCGTACGTACTGATATTGGTACAATTATTAAGTCATTAAACTTGATGGTCATGAAAATAACACTGTATATACATTTGTTAGTCAAGCAAGAAATGTTTTTTATAAACTATTTACCAACCTCATTTTCTGTCAGTATGCGTCTGTTCTTTTTATTTTTCAAAACAAGTTACTCCCGGCAAAATGAATTGCCCTAATTTGGCGAAATATCAAACGATAAAGTTGGTAATGCACTTTTTTGTTCGGACTTGTCAAACACTTCAGTCTAATAGTAGGCTTTGTGAAAACTGGGGGTTTTATTATTTGTGCTAGATTTCATCTTATCTAATGGTGTAAATACGCAGTTAGAAATCGGATACCCCACAGGAGTTTAAAACAAAAATTCGATCCGAATATAATTAAATATATGAACAGATCAATATATTTTGCGAAGCCCTGTGGATGGGGTTAACAGCTTGATAACACAAAGTAGAAACTATGTAATTAAGAAATGCTCACTGAATTGTACGTAAGTACACAAAGTTAAATGAACTTAAAATTATCTACACCGTAAAAGATAAACACGCGTCTCCACGCTGTACGTTATGATCGGCGCGAGAGGCAGAGGGGCCGACGGGTAGAGCACCAGGTACTGGTACGAAGATCGTGGGTTCGAATATCAACGTGAGCGAAATGTATCAGCGAATTTTGAAAAAGGGCAAGGTTGAACCCCTAACTTCTCACTCCCTGGATTAGGTGAGAGTACTTTTTAGTGAATCAGGAAGAAGTCATCGAGAGTGACCGATAAAAGTTGTGATTACTCATTTCACAATCGACATAAACATATTAAAAGCGCTTATACGCCAGTACTACTTCACTGTATTTTTGAATTGCACTACCGAAAATAAACTCTTATCGATCAAAAGCATGTGCGTCGTTTCAGAGCACTTTAAGATGATGTAGTGAAAATTCTCATCATATACAATGATATCAGTGTTAGTTCTTAATAGAATAGACAAGTTAACAGCTAAATAATGATTGATCGTAGTGACACTGAAACCATTGAATAATTACACGTAAACTAATGACCGATTTTTCGTGTTCCTCAAAAACATGATGTTATAGTTTATCTCTGGTTCGACGTTTGTTTGAAAAAGGGAGTCTATCAGTATGGCGAGCGTGATAGGGGTCGAAATTTAAAAAAGATAGCCCAAGTACAAGACTTGTTTAGAAAAGTTTCGATGCAGATCGATGTGGCTACTGGTCAGCAGTCAATTTGTCTGTCGGTAGTTTCCGTAAGTGGTCGTAATTTTTCCAATGATCACCGATTGATAACTGGTATAACACATTAACATGTAGCCTCGGGCTATCAAAGATCTATGTATCCGATACACGCTTAGTAACATTTCAGCGGATGCGTACCAAATGTCTTCCCCGCACCGAAATAATTTTACGAACACTTAGTGCATCGGACATATGAATATTCACATCGCACCGATTGTCGATTTGTGTGATTTACTCCAGTTTCCCAGCCAGTCCAACCCTTCCCACGCATGTTCAAATGGGTTTGGGTCAGGGGATACTTGGGGCTAAGGAAGGACACCCACGCTGTTTTGAGTAAATATATTACCATATGGAACAACAACATCAGAGCCACGATGCTGAATAAATGGCAAAACTGTGGGTTGGGGACATTGACATAGTACGACGGACATTTACATTTCCAAGTTCAGTCCTACGGTGTCTCATGAATGGTCTCACCCCAGACCCCAAACATACACTCTCCATGACACAGCTGTCAGCGAATTGCTTAAGCTCACGTCTACCACAAGCATGGCTGTCTGTTAACCAGTGATATTATGGCCCGTATTACAGAAGCATCTTAAGTGAATCTTAAATATTTTCACCCACCGATCGGAATCCAATAAAACTAAATGGGAAGCTTCACTTTAAGAGAACATTCTCACATTGTCTGTATGGTTGTTCACATATTTTGGGGAGCATCCATCGGTTCTGCTGATATCTGTTTTTACTGAACAAACATTTGTAAAAGTGGAACACTTCACTACAATGCTATCACTGTTATATATCTCAATAACAAGACCAGAATCAGGTCCGAAGAAATGATGTTTATTTATGACTTGGTCTGTTCATCGATTTGAAATGAAGAAGAAACATTAAAAAACTGGTCCATTCATTAATGAGATTGTCTTACTTGAGCGGTGGTCTTTGAATATGTCTATAGTTAATGCAGCTCTTCTATTGATGTACAATGATGATCTGAATGGCGGTAGAAATTAGGTTTCGTCTGAACACCATTATCAGCTAGTTACGGATTTACAAATACTCGTTCGTATTTGTATAAACACTTCTGTTCAAATCTGATTTCCTGATATGGACATGTTGGGTATTTTGTACCAAATATTGATGCATCTATTTAGATATTTTAGGTTTCTACCACACGTTTTCTAGTACAGTGCAGTAAAACTTGCTTATAACGAACATCGACTATAATATCATACAGTAAAACTTGCTTATAACGAACATCGACTATAATCACGTACAGTAAAACTTGCTTATAACGAACATCGACTATAATCACGTGCAGTAAAATTTGCTTATAACGAACATCGACTATAATCACGTACAGTAAAACTTGCTTATAACGAACATCGACTATAATTGCGTACAGTAAAACTTGCTTATAACGAACATCGACCATAATCTCATACAGTAAAACTTGTTCATAAAGAACATCGACTATAATCTCATACAGTAAAACTTGCTTATAACGAACATCGACTATAATCTCATACAGTAAAACTTGCTTTTAACGAACATCGACTATAATCTCATACAGTAAAACTTACTTATAACGAACATCGACTATAATCTCATTCAGTAAAACTTGTTCATAAAGAACATCGACTATAATATCATACAGTAAAACTTGTTCATAAAGAACACTGGTATAAAGAACGTTTGGGTATAAGTTTAAATCCCACATTATGCATTCAAATCATTATGCATTTAGCGATCAATTGATATGAAGAACACACTTTCCAGGTCCCAAAGGTGTTCCTTATAAGCAAGTTTAACTATACTGTAAAACCTCACTTAAAGACCACCTCAATAATAAGACCACCTCAAAACTACGAACACAATTTTCAAGTCCATTTTCATGCTTTGCTCTTTGTTCAACCTCAATATTAAGACCACCTCAATAAGAAGACCCTTTTTCAAGGGTCCCATCGGTGGTCGTATTATTGAGGTTTTACTGTACTGCTATATTTAATGAATTTTGTTGAACACACATAAATCGCATAGTAATGTACACGGTATGGTTCTTCAAATGTATCAATACCAACTTTCAGAGCCGTAGAGAAGATTTCTGCACCATCTGCATGGATGCGACATTTCGTCATGACAAGCCAGACACAAACCAGTGGAAATAACACCTACCGTACTACTCTCAACTGTATTCCGGTTAAAAATGAATATCATGAAATACAGAGCTCTCTTGATTAGGGTTTTACGGTAGTACATTAAAGATGTATCTGGCTCAGCTGAACATAAAATGTTTGAATGGATTGCATTCAGTATTGTTGTTACATTGGCTAAAACATCTCTGATAAGAACCATTGCAATGTATAATCGATCGAAAATATATTGTTTTACCATATTTCTAACAGACAAACTTTGTAAAATAGCCTGATTAATAAAAAAACTGGAAGTTTTTATTTTATTTTATGATTTACAAACATATTTCTTCAACAAATACGGATCAATACATTATGAGTTCATTCTTGGTAAATGCATGTTGATTGATGTTTTAGTAGGCATAATATTTTACATGTTTGTTTAGGAAAACAAATGAACATAAAATGAGCATAACATAACTTTCATCATAAAACAGACTTTGTTCTGCAGACTTGATTGGATGTCATGTCGTGTGTAGTTGGTAAACATTTGCTCTAAGATTTATGAATATACGAGGTAAGGTTAGCAAGGGTTAGTAAACTCCTTGTAATCTCCATATCTTCCTGGTTTGTCATCTATCGCCATATCTTTCACATTTTCTTTGATCATGAAAACAAATGTGCAAGATATCGTGGTGACCTTGTCCAATGTGTTTGTTACAGCGTGGTAACTAGCATGGCCTGTAACTAGCGAGATTATCGTCTGCCATTTGCTTTGTTTAGTTGATAAGAAAAATGACAGTTTCAAAATACTCATACTTGTCAGTCACTACCCTACTTCTTCTTAGTCGGTCACCCATCATTTTTGTTGTTTATTAGGTTAGATTAAAATCTTTATATAGCGTCCGATGTTTTGGGTGAACTTTGGGTTCCAAAAGATTGAAATATGGGTAAGAAGGAAGTAGAGCATTAGTTAGTTTACATTAAATATTGCATTGATTTAATCATATGAAAATGAAAGAAATGACTAATTGGAAAAACATTTGAGTAAAAGCCAATTGGACCACGCAGGTTTGGCGTAGCTATATCACTACCTAGCTGTAACGATTTGTCTAAAGCGATGTATTTCTTTGTAGCTATTTCACCGACAAACACTTAGAAATAAATAGCACAAGATATTGTCACGAGTTCTCTCCCCTTCCATATATATATATATATACACACATACAAGTATATACAAAACACAATTCATACTTAGAAATTCTGCCTCGGGAGGTTCACCAACAATGAAACTTTAATAATCAGCCTCGTATTTTTTTTAACAACCAGGTTAAACTCTCTAGAGCAACAACCTCTCAACAACAGTCTAAATTTTAATTTCGCTGTGTGTTGCGCTGGATTGGTTGCGATGTGATGCTTTTTAATCTGAAAAGTTACATGCTGCACATACTGTATGTGAATATTATAGTTATTTGAACATTCAATGACCAACGCAAGCACTAGACGAACTTGTTTTTCAGTTGTTCGGTAGAACAACAAGTTTTTTGGCAATTTTCGACTGTCGCATCGCCTTAATACGAACACTACTTTTTCCGGAAGTGGCGAAAAAAGAACAGCTAAAAAGTATGGACAATATAATTTTACAGATCACGGTGAGAATATGCCTGTTGCCAAGGTGACATAAAACGAAGGCAGAAGAAGAAATGCAAAACAGTTGGACGCAGATATACAAAATGTATACCAAACTTGCCATTCGTTGACGTCCCTACTTTTAACATACATGTAATCACTAAAGGTTTTAAGCTTAAATATAGCTTTCGTATATCATTATTTAATCACCGTGAAATTATTTTAAAAACTTTATGTAGTACATTTATGTACATGGATTTTCAAATCAATACTAACATTGTACTTTCATCTTTTCAACGAACTCTTGTCGTCGTTTGTTTGCAAGCTTTCTGAGTAATTTATGTTCTGTAGCTTTGTAGTCGCCGATAGTTAGTGGTGCATACTCCAATAATCTTTTCATAGTTCTAAAATCTCTATCTGGTGTGGATAGAAAACCTACATCTGAAAATGTAAGTGTAAACAATGTACTACAATTTATACGTTAATAGTATTTAAGTACTAAATGTCTGTTTTGTTTAATCGGGTTTAGTGCCATTTTTCATCATTTTTTCCCCATTAATACCTGTCAGTTGACCTACACCTGTCAGTTGACCTACACCTGTCAGTTGACCTACACCTGTCAGTTGACCTAACCAGTTTTCCTAGAATTAATTATCCCGAAGTACTCACTTACACCTCAGCACGTAGCTGACAACTTCTCCACATGAAGCAGAGCCTGACGGAGGATACATGACCGTAGCCAAATGTACGGAAGGACATGACCTGTCCCGCCCGGGAATCATACCTGGATCTCCTGGATGACAGTCCAGCGCTCTATCAGCTGAGCTAACTAACCGGATGGAGTAAGTACACAATTTACGTGTACATATTATTATTTCTCAGTGTTTATTGAAACCGAATCAAAATGTGGATACTATCGAATGAAATATATCGGCATACAATGACTTCACCGTTCAGTTTATGATGCGAAAATGAATCTGTTTTTCTCTTGTACCAGAGCTGAGGAGACCGTCGAAATATCGATCAAGTGTGAGCTTTTGTAATTTACTGTTATATTCTAATTACCTATTGGACGCCTTACTTCCAATTGATAGAACACATCACTTGGGGAATGTACATTCGCACATGCCATAACTGTATACTGGGTATTTCTGGATGTATATTTTCTCACCGGCATTGTGACGACTTTATGTTTGTCTTTATGAACTTCTGGACCTAATTTTTATAGAATAAATAAACAAAGACAAATAAACATAAGAAATGAATGAGTGAACGAATGAACCTGATGAATATATTTGGAGATACTTACGATTCTTCATGATGGTGTTGAGAACCGAAATTCTTTAAGTATTTAATCAAAATATTTTTACAATTTAATCCATCGGTACCATTTATTCGTTATATAATAGAATCTACTTGGAAAACATGAAACATTCGAATGATTATAACATTATATTAAATTGTGTTGACATATTATATGTCCGTGATGGCACTATGGCCAAACTGAGAAGGGAGATAATTACTACAGTGAGTTTAAACGCAGTACACACAGAGTAGCCTTTCTTTCTAACGGCTTCGATGGCGTGACAATCGGTATAATTTCTAAGATATGCAATAAGTCATTTAGATTTTAATGACGTATTTCAAAAGCAGATTATGCTAAATGTTTGTTTTCTTAAATGTATTGTGTATTTTATCAAACATCGATACAGTAGATCTATATATATTTAACTCAACTAATTCGGCATACCTTATACAAATCTAACGTGTGTCACATCGGCTCTAAAATACGGAGAATTTCAGCAATGATAACGTCATACATTGGATACGGTAAATCCTCAGAAATAAGACCACCCTTGGGGTCCTTGACAATTGTCTTGTTATTGAGGTGGTCTTAATATTGAGGTTGAATGATCGAAGAAGCAAAACCGTGAAAATGGACTTGCAAATTGTGTTCTTAATTTTGAGGTGATCTTATTATTGAGGTGGTCTTAAAATGAGGTTTTACTGCACAATGATAAATATGATCCACGACTTCTGATTGGGCTGATTTTATGAATGGTGCGAGCAATATGGGAGTATTCAATGAAATTCCACTCTTCATCGTTGTTTCAGCTTTAAATGGTCAACACCATGGCCTTACAAATGTTCTTGGATTGCTTGGCACGGTGCTGACAATAACGTACCTTATATTAATCTAAGCTAGCTCTAGGATCCAGGACGACTGGTGGTGAAAAATAACGGTGTATGGAAAAAAACGCAGATTTATCCGAAGAAATGATTAGGTCATTGATTAATGTAATTATACGCCGATCATTCTTCAGATTCTAACTAATACTTTTTTAATTAAAATGTAGTTTGACTTAAGTAGCAATTTAGGCGTGCGGATAGTGGTCACATTTAGATAAAATGTGAGCCACTGAGATGACAATCACAGCTTTTGGAATAAATTTATATCATAATAATTTAAAGACGGCCGTTTGAAATTTTCTTCAATATGATAATAAATCATTGTGATTTATTGTAACGTTTCCTGACCGGTTATATGAACGCCGTGATTTCAATCTTTTAAGGTATAAATCGCCAGATTCACGGATTATTTTTTTAAATTCCGAGCTGGATATAATATCATATTTCTCAATGGAAATGGTGGTGGGACAAGTAAGAGTTATATTTTAATAAAAGTTTATAGGGCATATTATTATCGTTCGGAGAACTACGCAGCGTTAAAACCGGAAGTATATGTCCTTTTTGTAGAGGCAACAGTCGTATTGTCCATTCATGATGCGATAGAAATCCAACATAGTAAGCTGTAAATTTATATAAACCCTCAACTTTTTTTTACAAATTTATACGTCTGATGCCAGCCTGTCACGTGACATTGATAGACGACAGGTTTTCAAGCGTCTAACTGATCAAGATTCGTCTGTCAACAAAATGCGAGATTAACAAAACTTCAAAATGAAACGGACTTAACTTTCTAAGTTATGTCAACCGGAATTGGAATTTAAACACAATGTTCGGCCATTCTATTTCGGAATATTTCTCAAATTAGGAACTAAATGTCAAACGTTGGAACACTATCAAGGTAAGTCACCTGTAATTGACTGCGTCACAGGTGTGTTTACAATAAATCTTGCGTGTGCATGTTTGGGCCAAATTTAGAGGCCAATTTAAATAGCTTTTAGAGCTTCAACAGCAAAGAAAGTAATGAAAAATGGTGTTCTGTTTGTCTATTTGATAATTATGCTGTGGAATTTTGTTGATGAGTCACTTAATTCTCGTTCATTTTTAAACAAATGGCAATTTAGGTAGATTGTCAACTGATGATCTTTCATTCATATTTCTTTTTGCCACAATTTCATTGAAGTAGTGCAATAATTTATTGTACTATACTCTGTTAAAGAACCAAATTCCATATGAAACAAAAAAGGTAAAATACTCAATTAATGATTTAATATGCTGCCAAAATTGTAATTGAATCAGCTTCAGACTGTCTTAACAGGGTCACATTGTTTTCTGATCCATGGACACCTATAGTTTACGGACTGGCCCTGTTCTCTAACCTAACCCAACTTTAAAATGGAGATCATTGGATGAAAAACTGGGACTGTAATGAAACTATAGTAGACTGCATAAAGCTTATTTATAATGGTACATCACATTTTTTGGCAGCATTACAATTTTTTACTTTAAGCTTTTCAAGGATATTGAGTAATTGTGTTATTGATTAATAGAAACTATATCATGCCAGAAACCTGTCACAACATGGGTTATTTTTACTTTAAGATAGATCTAGGCTAAGACGTTCAGGAACGCCTATAAAAGTGTCTAAAATAAGTTTTCTTGACTACCTGATTTGGTGAATGAAGCAGCAATTACAGTCATGTATTTTGACTTTAGAATCTTTCTGCACATTACTCACAAGTATCCCCAAAACTACATATCAATCATATCATATATTCATTTGATGTCATGAATTACTTTTAACTTGCCCATTTAATAACACATTTCTTTACCAAGAATTTATTTCCATCTTTTGTATATTGCTGATTTCGTCTCACTGATATTAAGTATAAGCAACAGACCAATAGTTGTTGTTTTTTACTTTAGATAAAATCATTGGAATATTTTTGTGACTCACAAGCTTCGCAATTTTTGTGTTTCAGATCTTTTCGGCGCCTTTCTCAAATCTTTGGCATTATAGGTAGCTGTTAAAAATGGAACTTGAAAAACCTAGTCGTAGAAAAACCACATCGTCTGGTTACAAGTATGCTCGTGAGAACAGAGAGCATCGAGAGCATCGAGAAAAAAGGGAGAAGGATGACTACGAGTTTGACTTCAATGACATCAGTCGAGCTTCGACCCCAACCAGTACATTCAGTTCAAAGTCCGAGGGCAGAAAGAAAGAAAGAGAACATCGCTACTCAGTTGATGATTACAGACGTAAAATTGCACGACTAAAGAGTGAGCTGGATCTCGAGAGAGCAAAAAGCAAAAAAGCTCATAAAGAAAAATCTTCTGAGCTTAGAGATTTGCGTGAATCGTATGAGGGAAGAAAACAAGCAGAGATAAATGATCTTGAACAGAAGATGACGAAAAGATTAGACAAAGAAAAGAACCAACTAGAAGAGAATTTGAGAAATAGTATAATGGAAGAGAAAGACAAAGAAGTACAAGATGTGTTGAAGTATAAAGAAGATGAGGTAAAAGATTTGAAGAAGAGATATAAACATGAAAAAGAAAGTGCCATAAAATTAGCTTTAGAAAATGAAAAATTAGTGATAGCTGAAAAAGAGAGGAAAATGCAAGAAGACATGGAAAAGTTAAAACAAGATAAATCAACATTGGAAGAGGAATATAAGAAAAAAGTGATGGATGAAGCTAAAAGAGAAAAAGAGTTTGCAAAAATAAAGGAGGAGTATGATAATGAATTAAGAAGAATTCTTGGTGAATCAAAGAACCTTGCATTAGGTAATTTAGAAAAGTTGCGAATAGCTGAGAAAGCTTTGAATGAAAATTGTGGTGAATCTGATGATGAGCTGAATGAAATGGAATTTAATGATATAATGGCAGATTTGCATACTATACAGAGTCAGACATCTAGCCGTGCAGTAAGTAGGTCAGTGTCCACTACCAGTGAACTTAAATTTGATGAACTTAATGTTCATATAAATAACCTCCTAGCTTCTCCTGCTGTTACACCAGGGCCTCACAGTCAGTCTGTGACTCCAGGGCCACATTGTCAGTCCACCACGCCAGGGCCTCACAGTCAATCTTTGACTCCAGGGCCTTATGGTCAGTCTCTGACTCCCGGACCTCATCTACACGGACAGGAAGGACCCTCACCTCTTACTGTAAAAGGATTGAATGCTGACGGGAAAGCAAGATCTTCATCCGCCATGAGTGAGCCGGCTAGAGATGTTTTTGTAAGTGTATTCATATTATTGTCATCCATATTTCAATATTTACACATCCATTATGTAAAGTTGGTCCTTACTGAATTAAAGCAGCATTGAAAAGGAATACCATTGAGATCATAGATTTATACAGTGTTCTTTTATTTATTATTTCAATAAAGAGTCCTTCTAAAGACTATGTAACTTTAACAAAAAAGGTCAAAAGTAGAAGTTCATTTAACCAAAGTTGGAAGTTCAGACCCCAATCTCCAGAAACAAGACAATCTGATTTTTCTCAGCTGAGACCCGATTCAAAATTGGTATCACAAAATGAAAAAAAGACATCTTTCCTAATTTATATTAACTAGGTCCTCACAAACTCCCAACTCATTTAAGAAAAATCTCAATCTATTTTTTTTTCGTGTGAAATATGTGTCACTACGTGTTGATGAGTTAATGCTCATATAAGGGTCATTTCTGGTAGTTGATTTTGTGGAACATTGGAAGGACATTTAAAGAGAATTGTTGAGGATATAGGGAGTTGTTTTATTAAGGTTCAAACATAACTGTGAATGTTTCAGTAACAGATATTAACCATTGATGTTATATTTCGGCTGCTGTGTGTATGTTACATCAATTGTTACTCTTCATTAACTCAGGCCCACAGTAAGCATTTGTTTTCATTCACCTGTATTTAAGTTTGTTATAAATGTGAATACTTTTCTGGTACAATGCCTTTGAAATACATTATAACATAACATCGTTTGAAATAATTATACATGTAACACCTTTTATGTTTATCTACATCAAAGTATGTCAGTAATGACATCATCATCAACAGTTGACTGAGTAAACCTATCATTAATCTTCTTGATTAATGTTCTCAAGTGTCGACAAGTTTATAAAATATTTAAAAAAAACAATGAATAAAATATGATGATACCATTCATTCTGTGTGGACCATTTAAATATAATATGCAGTAAAACCTCACTTAAAGACCACATCAATCATAAGACCACCTCAAAATTGAGACCACATTTTTCAAGTCCATTTTCACTGTTTCACTCTTTATTCAACCTCGATATTAAGACCTCAATGTTAAGACCACTTTTCAAGGATCCCAAGGGTGGTCTTATTATTGAGGTTGTATACTGTATTAGTAATTTCTTTCAAGTTGTAAGCATACCAGCAAGTCACTGTGGCTTGATAGATATATGTATTCATGTAAATGTTTATATAACCCATTGGTTATGAGGTATTTATAATTGGGCTTATATTTTACTATTTCATGTCTCCGTCTGATCATGTACATCTACATTACGAGGGCTCAACGCAACACTGTCGTAACTCCTATATAAATACATAGGAGTTATGACAGTGTTGTGTTGAGCTCTCGATTATAAGAACACATAATATTCGACCAGTGCTCGAAGTTTAGCGTTGAGTAAAAATTGAAACAAAGGTAATTAATACTGGAGGTGTCATTTTAAGTTCACATCTTGCTTCTTGTTTGCAATGCCCAATTTATAAACACTCGGGGTAGCTTCATAATAGAGGTGACTATTTATGTAAGTTTTGTAAAGATAATTTTCTGGTCTCGTAAAAGTTCATCTGGTGTGGTAAAGACTTCTCTGGTCTCGTAAAAGTTCATCTGGTGTGGTAAAGACTTCTCTGGTCTCGTAAAAGTTCATCTGGTGGGGTAAAGACTTCTCTGGTCTCGTAAAAGTTCATCTGGTGTGGTAAAGACTTCTCTGGTCTGGTAGAAATTCCTCTGGTCTAGTTATTACTTTAGGGAAAATACAATACCTAAAGACAAACCTATTCTTAGGCCTTGAAAAAGCTTGATTGTTTTTTGCTTGTATTCTGTATACATTCAGTTAAAAAATATGCAAGGTTTTATTCAGGTCAGTAATTATTGGACATAATTTACATTTTATTGAAATATTGTGATGTTGACAATCTTCGTGACAAAGTTTAAATATATCTCGTAGCATTTCAACGCGGTATGATTACCCCAACTCTTTCTGAAATATTTCTATCGGAAAAATCACCATTGTTCAGTATTGACTCTTTGTTTGTCTTAATCACATATTTACTACTTAAGGTTGGAGTATTTGTGATATTTTGATTGTATATATTGTACTATTGCAATGTATAGAGACTGTCAGATAAATATTTACCTAGCTGAAGATCTGGTACGAATAGCGTGCCGAACATGTAGAAAAATACTGGGGGTATTAGTGCATGAAAGAATTTAAACCGGTGATTAAAGTTGTTGAAAATATTACATTATAATAATGTGTTATATAATCATGATTTGGTGATTAAGTAGGCAGAAAACTCGTAAATATTCATGTAATAACTTTATTGCTTAATCATCAATGATAGGATGTTGATATACCTTCAAATTGTTATGGCTGATTTATAAGTTCTATATGCCATAATGAATCGAGGAGTCTGTAATTTGAGCTTACAAATTATGGATTTACGTTAGTCTGTAACTAATTTTGACACTGCATGGTATATCTTAACAAGGTTTCATGCCAAAAGGTAATGAAATCTTAGCGACTCGATGGGTTGCTTTGTAGGACAAAAAATGTGTGTGTGTTTCGCACAAATTCAATCTGTCAAATTTATCTATTTATTCACAGATTTATTGAGCTTGTTATTTGAATTCTAAATATTTTCTATTAAGCTTAGACTATGTATTTAATTTGTGGTTAAAGTACTTCAAGTTTATAAACATTCCACAGGTTTCAGATTGTGTTAAAAACTTGAAAATTGGTGACAATGTTTTTGCGTAGCTTAACAATACAAAATAATCATTGCTGTATATGAAATAAACAGTAAATAAATTGTTAACTAAAATAAACCATGATGGACGTATCCTAATGGGAGCCTGTGAGTAAGATCTTGAAGATGATCTGTTTGATGATCAGTTCTTTAAAATTTAAGGGCCAAGGAAGGGATCTACAGTTTATTATGAAGTGGGTCATTTGTGGTTGAGGGTTATAGTCACTAGTCTTGTGTCCCATCTCGTCCTGTACCCCTCCGTCAAAATTATTTGTTTAGTGGGTTTGATGCCATTTTTCAACAATTTTTCCTTTATACATGCTGGTCAGTTGACCTAACGCGTTTTCTTGAATTAATTATTGACCAGTACTAACTTGCCTTCCCGCAAGCTGCTGACATTCTGACAACTTCCCCACCTGAATCAGAGGAGGTGGACATGTGACTGTTGCCAAATGCCATGGAAAGACATCATCTGTCCTGCCCAGGAATCAAATCCAGACCTCCCGGGTGACATCCCAGTGCTCTACCAACTGAGCTATTCGGGTGGGGTCTGAAAATTCTTTACACTTTTAGCGGCTTGGTATAAAGAATTTTACCTTGCTGATTTACAAAAACTTCTTTTGTCCTGGTTTGAAAGTATCTGAAGTAATTACTTGTCAAACTTTAACCCAGTGATAAATTATCAGTATTGTAATACAGGTCTAAACAAATGAAAGAGAGAAAAGTATGTGTGTTTTATGAACAGATATGGAATGTCCTTTCTACTGTACAAATATTCAACAGTTTTCATCTACCTAAAGGTGTCCTCCGATCAATTTCCATTGTATTTGTAGTGTTCAGTTGATCCTTCGACTAATCCAAAAATACAAAGAACTTATAGTATTGAAAGACTTAACAAAAAAGGGTTTACTATTACAATTATTTAGATAATGTGACCACCGAATGCGTATGAATTATGTAGTTGTAATGATGAAGCGTGGATTGTAATTGTATGTTTTAAATGAACCCAGTCACAATATTTGAAATGTAATTGATAAGTAAAGCTATTTTGCTGTAGGTTTGAGTAACATTAGAATATTGATGTTTGGCATGTTTTAGATTGCTGTTTAAGGGAGTGGTTAATAACAGAATGTGTGTTAGCAATAGGAATCTTTGTTAAAGTTTTGCTTGCTTGCCTCTGGGGGAACTGCAAAACATTTATCTGGACCTTAAATTTACTCCCAGTATTTGTAATGGGGCTTTAAGTTACTGTGACATTCCCAGCTATTAGGTTGGACAGAGGTCCCAGATCCCTTCTAGTATTATTTTGGGCCTATGCGGGTACCTGGGTAGGATCACCGACCTTCTGCAAGCCAGCTTCCTTCAGTATACTGCCTCCCTAATGGCCAAGTGGTTAAGGCATCTGTCTTGGGAGCAGGAGGTCGAGGGTTCGAATCCAGGTATGGATCTGTTCTGATATGGCAGGTTGGTGAGCTGCCTGCTAGTTAAATAATGGTTATGTGTGCCTAACCTGCCTGGTACCTGGCAGTAAAGGATAGGAATTGGGAAGTAAATGTGCTCAGAAAGTAGGTGTCTCATAAATCCGAAATGACTTTGGCCCTTTAAGTAGCAGTGACACTATAATAAATAAATACTTTACTTTACTCTGTATTTGTACCATCATGCCTAATTCATGCTCGGCTTGCAAGCTGAGGGCTTGATACAAAACTGTGATATCTCAGTAATGGTAGAGAAGTAAGATACGTTAATTTTGCACTGAACCCTCATTCCAGAGGTGACGAGATCATGGTTTATGGAATTTTATGGTCAGACAACCTGTCCAGGCTTCAAATCTTTATCCATGTTTTAATATATAAGTAAACATTTATTCTTGCTTACACACCCATTTTATGATTTTTCATATCTATAGTATGGAATATAAATTAACATTTAAATGTATGTTTCTGTTGATTTAAATTTGGTTGAGATTACCATTATTGTGTACACTATGTCTATTGGTCAGTATTTTGTAAAACATGTTTTCATTGGCTGACAACCCTACAATTTGTTTATAACTGTTCTCAGGTAAACATATACACTGACTGTGTTTGCATGATGATAAAGTTTTTATGCTTTTCACTTGAAGGCAAACTATTTGAATCAGGACTTCATCAAGTGTTTTTGCTACAATGGCTTAAACACCTTTAATGATAACCATCGCAATGTATAACCAATGCAAAAGATCTTGTTCTGTCATATTGTGCACTTACAAAACTTGTTAAAAAATTGTTTTAATTCACAATATCGCACAATATTTTTTTCTTCAAAAAGGAGGAATACATTATGCATGTATTGTTGAAAAATGCATATTCATTGATGTTTTAACTGTATAAAAAATAAATTCATGTTTTGAGGAACACGAAAAATCGGTCAATGGTGTTACCGGGACAATAATATAATTGTCATGTTTGTATGGGTAAAGGAATGAACTAAAAATGAGTATAATATTCCTTTATCATCACCCTTGATGATTCAGGAATTGTGAAGTTTGCTATGCAACCTTGCTCAAGATGGTATTTGAACCCACGTCCTTCAGATCAGGAGTCAGGCACTCTATGCCTCGCCCACTTTCGCCTCCCTTACCTGAAGATTGTTTGGTCATGGTCTATAATTTAAACCAAAAAGTGAAAAATTGCCTTCACATACCAGAATGATAACTAAGACATCATTCTGTTACTTAAAGCTTAAAATCCTAGAATATGTTTGCTTGTTTGTCCTAAATTCAACATACACTTACTGTGTACCAGGATGCAAACCCATAGCCAGCATTGAGTAACACTTACTGTGTGCCAGGATGCAAACCCATAGCCAGCATTGAGTAACACTTACTGTGTGCCAGGATGCAAACCCATAGCTAGCATTGAGTACCACTTACTGTGTGCCAGGATGCAAACCCATAGCCAGCATTGAGTAACACTTACTGTGTGCCAGGATGCAAACCCATAGCCAGCATTGAGTAACACTTACTGTGTGCCAGGATGCAAACCCATAGCCAGCATTGAGTAACACTTACTGTGTGCCAGGATGCAAACCCATAGCCAGCATTGAGTACCACTTACTGTGTGCCAGGATGCAAACCCATAGCCAGCATTGAGTAACACTTACTGTGTGCCAGGATGCAAACCCATAGCCAGCATTGAGTAACACTTACTGTGTGCCAGGATGCAAACCCATAGCCAGCATTGAGTAACACTTACTGTGTGCCAGGATGCAAACCCATAGCCAGCATTGAGTAACACTTACTGTGTGCCAGGATGCAAACCCATAGCTAGCATTGAGTACCACTTACTGTGTGCCAGGATGCAAACCCATAGCCAGCATTGAGAAACACTTACTGTGTGCCAGGATGCAAACCCATAGCCAGCATTGAGAAACACTTACTGTGTGCCAGGATGCAAACCCATAGCCAGCATTGAGAAACACTTACTGTGTGCCAGGATGCAAACCCATAGCCAGCATTGAGTAACACTTACTGTGTGCCAGGATGCAAACCCATAGCCAGCATTGAGTAACACTTACTGTGTGCCAGGATGCAAACCCATAGCCAGCATTGAGTACCACTTACTGTGTGCCAGGATGCAAACCCATAGCTAGCATTGAGTACCACTTACTGTGTGCCAGGATGCAAACCCATAGCTAGCATTGAGTACCACTTACTGTGTGCCAGGATGCAAACCCATAGCCAGCATTGAGTACCATATGACCACACAGTACCTTCAACATCATGTAATAGTCAAAACACATTCCCACTACACAATTTTGTGCTGGGGTGTAGATTAATACAGCGTTTTGTGTTAATAAAGCTATAGTTCAATCGGCATTTGACTGCGGGACCAATTATCAATTCATTTTACGTACAAATCTGGAATCTTTCCATATTCTTCCGCTCGAAATTAGCATTTTAGATAAGTTATCAAATCACTATTGAACTGCTTAACATTCATCTTTGTATTTAATGCACACAAACTTAACATAAAAACAGATGGAAATATTCTGATAGCTTTGATTATTGACTGTCGCCTTTGAAAGTATAGGAATGTGTTTTGTGGTCCTTTTAATCAACATTATGATACCACTGTGTGTCAGTTTTCATTACCCATGTGTAACATTATTACTTCATAGCTTATTGACTTTTCTATTTGGCTTTAAATTATTTACATTCCATTCAAACTCTTGATTGAAAATATTTGTTCATAAATGTAGTTTAGATAAAGGCCATCCTTTCAAAAATCTGCTTGTTTTAATGCCCCTTTCCAAGAAAAATATGAGGGGGGTATACAGTAAGGTATGAGATATACCGACTGACATTTTGAAGTTGGTCCCAAATATATGTTTTTGTTTTAATAGTTTTGCACTTAGCCGGATTTTTTTAGCTAGAAACCAAAATAATCGAGGATCCAAAGAAGGAATGTTTTTGAAGAATTACCTATTGATACACGGTTGTCAACAACAACTTAAAATTTATAGCTGGTTTAATTGTTCTTTTAACTTTTGTTTTGTAAAAGTCGGTCAATTTTTGTTAACTAACTGTAACTATGGGGACACCTTAATTCAATGTTTCTTTTAATTTTGTCATTTCTCTATGAATTTATATTATGATATGGAGTATCCCTAGATCCTTCTTCACATAGCAGGAAAATCACCAAAAGTAGGCGGGAGTCAGTGGGGTACTCCCCCCTCATTATGATCATTCATACAAGAAAAGTAGTCGGTGATGATGATGCGTTATTTTACCGGCCCCCGGCTCTTATTGACACCCCTGGTGATAAATATCTTATCCAGGTTACGTCAGTATATAATCTCACCCCTATTATGGTGAAGTTCTTCCCTGTACTGTCTGCAATTGAAAACAACATTCCTCTCGGTCAATGTCGTCTAACCCATGTTTCAGATGAGCGTACATGATTGTGCCGATATTAATTAAAATCTTTGGTCAATTTATGTCTTGTATTTGTTTTGGTTAATTGAATTCAAGGTATCGATAGATCAATGTATCTAGAATGCTGGTATTGTTGTGATAATGTTCAATTGAACAATCAGGTATTGTTAGGAATCTAGTCTAAATCAATGGACAAGGCAGCCATTGAAATATTTTACCATATTTATGTTTTAATTAATATCACACATTGCTGTTGTAGTTGTATTGTATCATCGAGGAGTCATCGAGAGTGATTAGTATAAGTTGTAAGAACTTGTTTCACAATCGATGTAAAATAAATATGTTTAAACGTAAAAAAATCTCCATTGACACGTGTGCTGATTCAGTGAGTGAGTCACGCCAAAAGCATAAGAAGACTTGACTTGATGGGCTACTGGGGTAAAACTGTATTGTCTATGAATGGTCTTAATGCCTCTTAAGGGGACTGGGACCACTAATTAATAGGGTCCTTGGGTTGTGGAAGTTAGAAAAAAATAGCAATTCAAATGCAAATGTCTTCTTTCAACATTTCTCATTAACTTATAATCATTAAAGCCATTCTTTTATACTGACACATTGTTTAATCAGAGGATGATAATAATCTTTAAAAAATGTCCTCAGCACATTAATTAGCAGTGTCTTGAAAACCTTAAACAGCTGTAATAGAAATATTTGTAACAATGGGAATTATTTTGACAAGTAAGGGTATAAGGTACATTTAAGGAAGATGAAAAGGGCTGAAATCAACCCCAAACATGTGAAATGAGGGTCCTGCAAACTTCGATCAAAACTAGCATTTAAACCTAAATTGATATCTTTCTCATGTTTGAAGAAAATTGTTCTTAATTTTTTGACAAGTATTCTATCCTCATCATGGGAACTAACGGTCTGTGCTACTGTTATCTGATTCTACATGAAACGCTGCTTTGCTCTTGGCCTTTAAATACTTTATCTTGTCACCACTTATTCATTTTGTGAAGAAGCAATCATTGCCCAATGTCTGAGACATGTACTGTGAGGGTATTTGTTTGGCTATTTTGGGTACCATTTATCATTTATTACTCACACAAAAAAGAAAGAAAATGTTGAAAAGATAAGTTAGGGTTGATCCACATTCCTTTAAACAAACTGCGAAAATTTGGAGTAAAGTTTAACCCCTATTTTTCATAAGTGTTCAAAACAAGTATAAAGATGTAAAAAATTGATTGTAAGTTTGGCTCAAAATGCACCCATCAGCAGGTATGTGTATCAGTACCCAAAGTTCGGACTGCCAGTTTTTTTCTACCAAAGTTACCTCCCGTTAATTGAGAGCCTTTTTATCTATCACCTCAGCCGGTATGTTCATCAATATATCAAAGATTTTTGGGGACAATAAATCTGTCTGATGTTATGTTATTTGTTTACTTTCCAATGACAAGTGATTGGTATATTTGAGCATTCTTTGAACATTAGATTAAATCCTAGCTATGTAAATCCGGGATGTGTTTATCAGTTCCATCTGTTTAAAGTATATTGACCACAAATTGTCCTTGTCAATACAATTACAGCATTAAGAGATTGTCATGAACATAAATATTTCCACATCACATGTTTGTGTGTCATTGAGACCTTAATACACTTACATGAAGGGGCCAAGATGCTGTATTTATGTGCTTGTAATATTAAGACCAGCTGCTTTCAAGTTGCAAAATTTTGAGACCAGTCTCTAAATTCAAGCTTCTGATTGGTTATTTCTGAGAACAGTCTTAAAATTGACCAATGACAAGTCACCGCTCTGAGACTGGTCTCTAAAATCAGTTTTTATAATCTTTTTTTGGACACAGTTCAAAAACATTGACAAGTTTTCACCAACTCAGGAATCACTCAATAAAATCAATGAGTGTTTTGCCGTTCAATAAATTAACATGAACTTGCGTAAGTCCTTCAGAATGAAACAAGCGTTTTCAAATACAAATGTAGACTACTTTGTATGGTTTGTTTAGTAGAAGATCTTTAAAATTGAAGTACAGAATGTAATTTCCGTGTCATAGAGCATTTTTTAATAGTGTTTTTTAACTTTTAAATCACCTATTTTAGAAGAGTTATGAAAGTATTGATTGTTTTATTTGGGTGCATTTCTCTTGTATGGAATAGTTTTACTGTGATTTCAGAGCACACTCATGTTTGGCCATTTTTGGGGCAGCTTGTCGGTACCATTTTACTACTAAAATCATGTTTTTCCCCGTTTCGTGTTAAAATTCTTCTCACAAGAAAGAGAGAAAGATCTTGTAAGATTAGTTTGGACAGAACACATTTCTTTATACATACAGTTTAACTTCTATAATAAGTCTCGGCTACCTTTGGGACCCTTAAAAACTGGTCTTAATATTGAGATAGTCTTAATATTGAGGCTGAATAAAGAGCAAAACAGTGAAAATGGACTTGAAAATTGTGTTCTTAATTTTGAGGTGATCTTTAACTTAAGTGAGGTTTTATTGTATATTAAAGAGCATTTGTCTGAAAATACTGTATATTTGTAATAATTCATGATTGATTAAAAAGGCATAAAAGTGATAAAATGATCATAATTATAAGTTTGGCTCAATATTATTCTCCCATTTGAGGGTATGTATGGGACCTGAGTCCCAAACGCTATTTAGTGCCCTGATGATTTGCTTCATAGGAATGTTGTAATTGAAGATAATTGTCAGCGATCTGTATCTCTGTTGGTTTGTATACCCTCCAGGTTGGTGTGCAAACTTGTTTTAGTGTTTGTTTGGGAAGTTTTAAATTAATAAACAATGTAATTAAATAAAAGATGTGGGCCGGTTTCTCTCTTCTGAGTGACAGAAAATCTATTGAAATGAATATTCTGGTAATTGTGTCATGGTGGAAGCAAAACTAAACTAGATCAACATATAGATAAAGGAGATAGATTTGTTTTGCTTTCTGCTTGGGATGTGCGCTTCTAATGTGCACTTATTGCGTATAATGAATGCATTATTGATTGTGGTGGAATTACATTTTGCTTTGATGAAATTATTACTTCTGTATAGTAATTTAATTGACTGGTGAAATCCATGTCTGTGTCTAGCTAGAATCCCTGTATAAGATTGGGACAAGTAATTGATTAATTGATTGATTAATTGATTAATTGAGTTACGCTGTCTCAGCAATATTTCAGTTGTATGTGACATCAATATGAATTATGCCAATAACCACGCTGTGTTATTGCCATGTTATTCAGTCACTCCAATGCAGTTGGTTGCTTATTTGATACTTACCAATTACAAATTAAATAGCAATTTGAAATATATGTTGTTTTGTTTTTGCTTATCGATGGTGGTTGAGTTGTAAGGGAAACGTTTGTGAATATGTGCTTTCAGACATTTAGCTAACAGACAAAATGCACATCACTGAAGTAGTATTGTTCTTGTTTAATGAGTAATGTTTATAAAAATCTACATCTGCTGAGATTGCTGAAAATTATGGTGGCTGATATTTTCACGTCATTTTTTAATTTATGACATTTTCAAATATGTCACGGAACTTTATACTTTAACAGTAGATATTGTCTATTATATGCCATTTTACTCAGTTTGTTTATTCAATTCGTGAAATTGGCAGTAAGGCAAACACGTTGGTCTACATGTTTTTTATATAGATCCAAATATTGTAAATATCGACCCAGATTTAGTGTTTTTAACATCGGATTAATTGATTTTAATCCCTACTGACATATATAATACAGTAATTGATTGATAATCATATTTATTTGGCATAGTTATGGGGTTAAGGAGTGCTAAACTTAATGCTTTACCAAATAAACAAAGCTATTGGTAAATCCTGTTTACTTTCTGATGGGCGTGTTTTTACTTGCTATTACATGTAATAATGGTATGAAATAGAGGTAGTATTCGGGGGGGGGGGTTTCTGAGTCATGTATAAATCTAAATAACAAAGATATCTTAGTCATTCATTCAGCGTGCTTCATATCTCTGCTTTAACTTTAAACAGTTGCAAGGATTGCAATGAAACTAAATCAAACACATGTCTTGTAAGCATGCCAAGGTGTGTCAAGTGCAAGAGTCTGTATCTCCAAGGTCAAGGTTACATGCGAGAGCATTGGAATTCTGGCTATTTCTCCAAGGTCAAGGTAACATGCGAGAGCATTGGAATTCTGGCTATTTCTCCAAGGTCAAGGTAACATGCGAGAGCATTGGAATTGTGGCTATTTAGTGACTTTCTTCTGACATCTCTTGTTTACCACATAGTGGATAATCTGAAGAGGCACTGTTATCATAATGCATTAGCCTGAATCTCGGTTCTGTCTCAAGATGGAGTTGTAAAATATTCTTAGTCATGTATTCATGGATTACAATGTTCTCACCATGGATTTAAAGGTCATGTAACGCCTATATACATGTATCCTCTCTGGAAAATGGTTAATTAACAGTCATTTTAAAATGTCTTAATGCATTTTCTTGTAAGATAAAGTTCTGTTAGACATTTTCCTATGAAAGATAACTCTGTGTTCACTATATTGAGGATTGATTGAGTTACCCCCCTTTGATGTATATTCTATGGAAAGAGAACTGTGAATGGATTAAATTATTGTTTTGCAAATTGTCTCCCTTGTTGTAAATTGGGCAGATACTGTTATATATGGTGAACATGACAACATTGCTTGGGAATATATACTATTAAAACTATTCATCCTTACTGTACTTCAGTGAAATATTTCGCCAAGGGCTTGACAAAAAAACTACTGCAGCTATACAAAAACTGAGTATATCGCCAAGCTTGATTTGATTGTATATTGTTTATAATTGAATTGATGTGCGATTTATAAGTGTGCATTATACATCTACCTGAAGTCGTATTGTTCTTGAGTTTAAATTGATGTCAATTTTTGCTTACAAAATTTTCAGCTATGACAGTTTTGTTTGTTTTGATATGAAATTGATTTCCCATGTTACAGATCAGGTGTTGTTGTCATATTTTATTTACCTTATTGGTAACAATTGATACAGTGATTCAAATTCTCTTTTTCCCCAAGTGTAACAGGAAGTATGATGGGACAAGGAAAAGTACTTCTCAATTGATATTTTGTGGATTTAGCACCAAACTTTTGTTACTCAGTTTTTGCTTTAAAAAAGAGTTTGAATTTAGCATATCCGAATTGCTTGCTCAAATAGTTTAAGTGAGCCATATCTGCAAGTGATGTTTTGAACTAGTATTTACATGCAAACTTACAACATGGTTGTCAGGGGTGTCAATTATTATAATAGCCGGGAGCTTGTAAAATTACCTGGTAACTTTAGCATCATCACCCGGCTTACTTTTCTTTTATGAGTGATCATAGTTAAGGGGTAAACCTGCCTAACTTTTGATGATTTCCCTACTAATTCAAAACTTAGTGACATATGCCTGGTTAATAGCAGTATCGAAATTAGCCTCAACAGAAATTTCTTTGTGTCTCCGGAATGGTATTGTTTTTTCGGCGCAACTGTACTAACATGGTTTTGCTATTTGCATATCAGTGTTGTGCAAACCAATCAAATTTTAACGTTAACAACCAAGGCAATTTCTTTTCAACCTAACAACGTTTGTAACCTTGACGCGGACTGGTTAACCAGGCTGGTTTGTTCATGGTTAAACATGGTCAGCAATGGTAATTTTCGCAGGGGTATCCCTTTCCCCTGTAAATTATAACCATGTGTATATATGCAGAAATAGATCTTTCAACAATTACTGGCCTACTTATCAAGCCAACTATTATAGGTAAGTGGACCAAAAAACAAACAGTTTTAAGGTTAGCCTTATGCATATTACTTTGCTGGAAATTAAAAATAATGGTCACATTTTCCTTGTACTATAGCTGACATTTGTCTGGATGTAAATATCTGTTTCATTTTTCTTTCTGCTGTTGAATAAGTTTCTTATTTTTCACTGTCACATTTTCTATAGAACCAAGTCAGCCAAACTTTCTTTGCAACATTTCGTTCCTTTAAAATCATACCCGCAAATATTCAAAAGTTGACAAGCTAAATATTTGATAGATTGAAGCTGTTGACTGAACAATCACGTAATGTTAAGTCTCTGCATATTGACTTTCATAAACTGCTATATTTGCAGAACGCCTAACATAAATATAAAAAACAATCATGACTTGTGAACGTTCTCTATTCAATTTTATAACATCCGTCTCGAGTGCCTTGCCTCACCGATTGGAAAAAATATTGAATCAGGGGATAAAAGACGAGATTGAGTCAATAACACTCGTGGCCGGGTTGCCTTATAAATCATCCTATGAATATAGTTACAGAAAGAATTTACCTATGTCTTGACATAGTTATTATGTTTACAACTTTACTCTGATAATATTTCACTGTTTATAACGTATATGGAATTAAATTTTTATACAATAAATAAGAATAGAAACTCTTACAGATTTTTATTGAGGATTTTATTTTAATTTTGTGTCAGTTTGGTGAAATTCTTTATGTAAAGACTCCGAAGTAGTAATTAAATTTATCAATAGTGTTAAATAAATTTAATGAAAATAAATCAGAAGTAGATAATGACAATGCTGTGAATATAAGGTTTTTTTCAACTGTTGTGGGGAAATTTGATTAATGTGTGTATGAAAAGGTTTGAGGCAAAACTGTTGTAAGGGCTTCTGTACCCAAAGTGAGTTGCAATTATTTTGCGCTAAAAATTTGATGTATAGTTTGTACAAGGATCGGGATTGCTGAACTCAAAAGCAGCTTGCTATTCCTGGATCAATAGTATGGTCGAGTATTTGTAAATGATTTGTTTGATATTTGGATGAAGGTAATTACTTTTCATACAAACCCTGTTCAAACAATATTGGAACTGAAACGTTGACTTTTATTGTACTTTTGTCAATTATTAAGAGATATTGTAAACGTTAATTACTTACAATGGCGTGTATTGAGTGGTATTGTTTACTTTCAGTCATGTTTAGTACTCTAAACGTATACTTGACCGATAATGATCATTATGCGTAAAATGGATTTTTTTGTTATCTACGAAATTTAAAGAAGAACTCTTGAGAAACACAATAAGGACGTGTCAGGTTTCACTTTCTACAATAGCGTTACTTCGAGTGTTCTGCTTATACATGTTATTACTTTGAAAATATATTTTCGAAATTCGGGAATTATTTAGAAATATACAGTAATTGTACGATTATTGTATAACAAATGTTGCGAAATTATTGTCATACCTAATCTTGTCAATGATGGAAGCTGAGTGGAATTTGATGAATAATTAGTTTTGGTGTTGTACGTCTGTGTTTGGGAGTATTGGTAGTATAGGGAATTGTGTGAGTGATCAAATCTCTGTATCGTTATGCATGGAACAAATTATACAATATTCATAGGAAGTTTTAGTGTCATTATTACAGAAGTGATAAACGTTTATTCATTGAATAAATATAAGTTTTTTCCTGGTTCCCGATACTGTTAGAGGTAATGGATACTAACAATGGAAGATTTAGGATACCAGCACCTGTAAGTATAGTTTGTATCATTTATGATGTTGCAGACACGTTATTATGCTCATGTATTATTTTCGATAATTTACTAGTCCAACAACAAATGGGCTGACATCCTAATAATAGTCCCTACTGTGAATAGCTGTTTCGTGTATTCACAGAAAAATTGATTTTTGATCAATTAAATGTTTATTTGCATTTATGATACAAATTAAACCTTACATTTGAGTTCAAAAAAGTTGATTGATTAAACTTGTATGCAGAAAACTAATAAATTCAATAATTTATGCCCACTCATGAAATCTTCTGTATATTATTTTACGTCTTTTATTTAGGCTTGATTGTGTCAAAACCTCGAGTAGGTTTTATGTTTTAGTTTAATATCCTCATGATATATATAGGAACTTTTGTGTGTAATCAATTATATGTATCAGCCTGCAATATTTGATTCTCTTAATTTTCTGACATCCTTAGAACTGTTCAAGCATTCCAATCCAGCCCTTTTTACAGTTTTAGGGAAGTTAATGGCGGGTCCTTTTGATAGGGGAAATTTTCATTATGAATCACTAAATTTGGGAATTTATAAGGCTAAATTTTACTGAAGGGGAATTTTAAATTCTAAATAGGGGGAAATATATACTTTTTCTTTGGGGAATGGGGCCCAATATTGGCCCCAAATTTGCCATAAAAAAGGGCTGCAGTCTCTTTAATAACTTAGGCCATACTAATATGGATCTTTATTTACTGTCTTCAGGCAAGTAGATTTTCAGTAGTCTGATCGAAAATGTAAAAGATCCCTGGTAATTATTTGAAAATGTAACGACATCGGCCCAATTTTAGCCAATATAACAATGTGTCAGGTAGCCGATGAATATGTTCAAAGCTAGTAATTTACTTGGACCTTTGTGCTGTTTTTGTTAACCAGAATTTTGTGTTTTATTTATGTCTTGATATATAATGACTTTGTATATGGGAAGAAAGATGATTTGGAGACATAAGCTAAATTTGTTTTTTCATCGATTCCTCATTTGTTTTGTCCTGCCTGGTAGGTAGGTTTCATACAATGAATCTGATGCTAAACATTAAGATAGCACTTGGTATGGCCTTAAATATCATAACAAAATCAAAGTACTGAAGGTATCGGTGTATTCGAGGCTTTAGAGAGCTGCTGCATTTTTGGAGGGGGTGGACCAGGGTAATGAAGCCACATGCTTGTCTGGTTTAATTATACCATACAAGCTTCGACAGTCACCATCCGTATGAGGACAATAAATATATTTTATGCAAGTATAAAATGTTTTATTGCAGAAAGGGATGATGTTTTTGTCACAGGTTTCAACAAAGTCTATATCAATATGTTTAGGTACTCATAGTTTGACTAACCGCCGTGATTTATGTAATGCATAGTTTGACTACTTGTCATGATCTTATAAATTGTCGCTGAGCTTATGGAGCATAGCCCAGTGCGCGAGCGATTTACTTGTATTTTACGGCTAAAAGCAATGTTGTGTTTGTTAGTCATAATCTAATTATGCTTAAATGAATACAAAAGCATGTGTAGAAGATATTGAAAGGACACTGTCTGGAACATGTTCTACTTGTGTTCACCCAGGTAATCAATCTGAATGCGCACATTGATATTGATCATGTGACTATAACATAAATCCTTATATACATAGGACAATGCGTTTCTGATTCTCATTTACATCGTTTGTCTTAATAACATAAACAAGAATTGAAGTGAGTAAGCGTAACTACATGTATACAAAGAACCTTTGATAAAGGTGACCTATTAAATTTTGTATTGCAAGGTTTTAGATGAATACCAGACCCAGTATTCGAACTGTGGTTACTATGTATCACTGCTAATGCAGTGACTACAAGAAACAAAAAAATGCAGGTGACATATTCCAATATTAACCTTACAGTAGTTTAAACTGGGTGATAATTATCAATCAGGTTAATATATGCGTAAGCTAGCACACCTTTCCAAAATATTCCATAGAATATCATAACTATCAGTTTCAAACTTTGGTCACTTTCGCTGTATTTTTTGCTAGTGTTTGTTGTCTGCTCAGACAGAATGACGATTGATTTTCTTAAGGATTCATTCACATGACAGTTTGGTGGAATTTGTTTTTGTGCATACAGACAGTGTTATGTCCTTCAAGAGTTTGATGTATTTCTGTGTGTCTTTTTTGGCAGTATTAGGAATAACACATTTGTTCTTATACCAAACCCTGGTAAAATTAAGGCCCTGTTTGCAATTAGGAAATGGCAAAAACAAAACAAAAAACAGCATCAGTAGTTCCATGGATATCCGCAAACAAATGAATTTCTGTTCCAATTTTAATTGAGTTTTGGTCGGCGTCTGACCGATATATGGAATGGTTGGGTTGTTCAAAATTTGACCTGGCGCCTGCCGGATGTGTGCGATGCCCTGCTGGACATCGGCCAATCATCAACCCATTTTTAAGTCCGAGTTTAAAGTAACTCGATGCCCGCCCGATTCCCAAAAATGACCCGGCAGCCGCAAGGAGTCCCATGGGGCCCCGGCCGAAAATGCCTAGACATCCGTGTCAAACTAATTGCAAACCTATCGCAAGCTAATTGTGACTGGGGTATAACATTGTTTGCTATTTACCAAAATAATGTGGAGTGACCAGCAATCGTAACATCTCAGTGCATTCTTTTATGTTGCATAACAAATCTCAACCTTCAAATTGCGCCGACCATCTTTTTTCAAGATATTTCTTGTTTTTCAGTTCATTAGCATTACCAATGCCTGGTCATATTTATTTTGATCAATAACTTATTCAACTGCGGGTGATATAACTGTGAAATTTTATTGAAGTATAATTTTTTTGGTAAATTTTTAACCTAATGTAAGGATGTTATTGCTGACAACTTTACATATCAGTATTTGAAATTTGCATATAGAAACAAGTCACAAAATTCATGCTCTGATTGGTTGGTACTGTCAGCAATCTTAAATTGACCAATGCCGTTCTTTATTTATACTACTCTATTTGTAAAATTTGGCTAAACACCAAAATCTCTGGCAAAGGGGCGGGCCATTATGGACCCATGCTTATTTTAAAGACTTTCTGTCTGCTGTACTGTTATTATTGCATACAGGATGCCAATCCAGTCATCTCAGTAGGTGTATCTAGCAAACAAATTCCAATCCGGGGGACCTGGGTTCAATCTTCAGGAAACATTGTATGCTGTCTATATTGTTATTTGTTCTTCGTCTCTGAGAGATTCATATTATGAATTTGCATGTGAAATTTAGATGTTGGATACTGGAAGAGCGCTGGTAAGATGATCTCTTTGCCTAATTATGCTGAAATCAAAAACTGTTGCAAAATTAAATCATTGACTTACACATTGCATGACTGTTAAAAAAAAGCATTACACTTGTAATAACCTAAGATAGATTCTGATATGGCTCTGACAATGTGTTTAACATTGACATGTATATCTGCATGTTGTTTTATTGTAAATGAGAAATATTGATACATACTGGAATATAGAACCAGCTGTCCCATATCGTACATGACTCAGCCAGAAACATACTGGGATCAATACTTTAGTATGGGAAGTTTTTATTGTAATAATCATTGTATAAATACTTGCCTCTTGAGCTGTTATAGCATATTGCAGTGCTGTATATTATGAAATTTTCATTGTATCCATAACCATGTTTTGTGGGGGCTGATTGGAAATTTCGATAAACCGTATTTATCCTTATTAGCGTACATGTCATGTCTGATGCATTATCGATAATTTTTATTAAACGTAGAAAAGTCCATGCAGTATAAGTATCACAGACACACTATACACTAACAGATGGGGCATTAAGCTTGAAATTGGCCGACAGTCGACACTGCCTTACTACTATATTAAACAGCCAGGGCTTTTACTGTTCTGGGGGGGGGGGTATTAAGTCCTTTTAATGGTAAATTGGGCATACCAAATGGAAAAATGTATCAACTAATATTATTAATAAGTTGATTATATATTAAATGACTTTCAACATCATAGTTCTAGTTTTACTGGGTCTAAAAATTTCCTGCATATTTCTACCGGTAGTTTTATTGTGTCTAAGATTTCCTGCATATTTCGTGAAATGCTAGATTTCACACACTGTGTGCATTATCATAACCTAATTTAAAGCAATGATCTTGTCTCCTCTGGTTACTGCTGTTTATTTTTTTTCCTGAAAATGAATCAGATTTCAATTGGGAAATTGTTCATGAGATCTGTGAAGAATGTACCCATCCATTCTGTGAGTATAATTAAGGCATTCCAGGGGATGGAGCTGTAATTTGGCCCCTTGGTACAGCTAGAGAATGCCCTGTGAGTATACAATGTACATATCCAGTCTGCAATATTTTGAGCGCATTAATTAGGACAAATGCGTTCTGTTAATGATTTTACTATCAAGAGGAAATGGTAAATGGTAAATAACGAATTGATACAAAGTTGCCTTGTCTCTTCTTTGTATATAGTAATATTTCAGTGACATATTGTTGTTGGTCCAGTTGTTCTGTCCTCTCTGTCCGTCTGTCTGTGTATAGAAATCATGTCCACTTACCATATTTTTCACCCCCATCATGGAACAGAATTCATTACTTAAAACTGGGGCTGCGTATCGGACAGATTATTGATACCATGTTTGTATTGATACAAAATTGATGGTATAATGCAATATATCATATGATATTTAAATAAGATAGTGAATAATGAAAAGTTGTGTCAAAAACTATTCTCTTTGGGTTTCTTTATCACACTTGGGTTTATAAATTAATAAAACTGGGGGGAAATGTATTCCCCCAAAATTTTATAAAAAAAAACACGAATCCACATCAGACCAAATGTGAGAGTAGACTGATAACTAGTTTATGGTACCTATTTCTGGCTAAAATGATACATTTCATGCTGTACTTAACTCTTTTTCGGTTCCATATTTTTAATAATATTTTGACCAATATGGGAATTTTTGATCCGATATAAAGATCGAATCCAAAATACTTGTGAATATTGAGTACCATGGTTCGCAGCCCTATTTGACATTTATGTTGCCCACAGCTTAGGTGACTTGCAGAACACAACTTAATGCCATATTTGCCTGTCTCTCATACTAGAATAACACTCATTCTATACTCTATTGAATGTATACTTGACAGTTCGTTCTGTTAAATGAGAAACATTTCAGGTAAACAGTTACCAGTATTCTATATTTTGACCCAATATCGAACCTTTTATTCAGTTAATACGAAACTAAATTAACTTGCAATGGAGTCACCCTTATCTTCAAATTAAGCTTTGAACTTGTGTACTGTTCACCTTTGTTCAGTTAATGAATCCAATCTTCTAGCTGCCACCGTTGACAGATTGACAAAATGTTGTCAGTTTCATGTAATTAGCTTGCATTGCTATTTTTGATGTTTTGATTATAACGCTGTTTTATTAACTGCAAATGAATATTACCTGGATCTTTTCATTTCCAAATAGGTGTATTGAAATGTTTATGTTTGTCCGTATGTTTGACGAAAAGAGCCGTGGTTCTGTTTGGATAGAAAAGTAATCCAAACAGCAGTCATAGTTTTACGCACGAGACCATTTCTTTACCTTAATTGGCATGGATCAGTCCAGAAAGTTCATACATTTATTTGCGGTCAGTCTGACAGCACTACAAGTGAATGTCACCATGCACTTCTGTGGCCATTTCTCCTAAACCTTGAATGCCGAATATGGGTTTAAATGTACTAATGATGCTGATAAATGAACGCCATATTAAGTGCGTTTAATACGAGGGTTTGACATGAGAATATTTTTTCTCGGTTATGCTGAGAAGCAGTTGCAAGACCATCCTAAAAAAATTGTTTGTTTGTTGTTTAAATTTATTTATTTTAGTTTAAACTTATTTATTTTACATCGATTGTGAAACAAGTTCTCACAACTTATACTAATCACTCTCCATGACTGCTAATCACTCTCCATGACTGCTTCCTGGCTACCAACCAGTACTCGCGCCAAATTTAAGGATTGTGAAGTTTGTGATCATACCACGCTAATCGTGGGGCTCGAACTCGCGACCCTCGGATCAGGAGTCAGGTCTGCTCTAACCATGGACCTCTGCGCCTCCCTCAAATACCTTTACTGAACGCAGGGCAGCTGGATGACTTCCTCATTACAAATTCTACATCCCAAGTTGGATTTGAACCTGGTCTGGGGCAAGTGATTTGAAGTTGACAACAAGAACTATGGAAGCCCTGCACTTGCTGCGAGTAAAGCGACAGTGTGTTTTTCATTTCTGTTGAATGTCAAGAATAGACACAAACTAACTGTTCTTAATGTATAAAATATTCATAGACTTTTGTAGCAGGAGGCTTGATGGTGTCTAGTTTTTCAATACCTTTTATGCTGAAATAATGACAGGATGAAAAACATTAGCTCGTTAAACTTATTGCCGCACTTTGAGCTCTCGTTAAAACGTCTGTTGTCAATACTACGCTAACTTGAGAATTTATCGAACATACTACAAAGTTTAATTCTGGCCTGCCAATCAGATAACTGTAAACTGTTGAAAAAATAGTTCAATAATAATAAAGTTTAATTCAGATCAGCATTACTGATATTAAAACTGTATCGTTTTATATATACATACATTTTATCGTTCAAGTTTTTTATGGCTTTGTTTTGTGTGGAAATTATTATACTTTTCAACACTGGGGATAAATCGAAACAAAAGAACTTGTTTATGGTTGTACTACTGTTGAATAATTCATTGTCGGGTATTATTTGTTCTTTTATTCTCTGGGTCATGGATTATAAATACCAACTATTTAAGGCACATTATATCGGAACTAAAAATCAAAGTGTTGATTTAACAATGGTTGGATGACTATAGTATTATTTGATAATTGGAATATTAAATTGAATCATTCTGCCACCTAGCTGCGTGAAGGGAAATATTAATTATTGGATTAAAGTAATTGATTATCCCTTCGATGAACTTTCGGAAATGCTTGTTTCACATTTCGGGTTTCATTTTTACTCTGGATTTGGAAATATTTTTCGGAGATTCTTTTCCTAGGAGAGTAATGTACGAGTATGTTAAGTCTGTGTTTACCAGAGGATTTCATTCGTCTTTTGGATATTTTGTTGTGTTGAGACAGTGTGTTCTTTCTCCCCTTAAAATTATGCATTCAGGTTCAGCTTATTGAAGCTGAGCTTTAATTACTGTAATATTTACCATTTATTTATTTATCAGTCTTTCTATTGCTAATGTACAAATTCTTCAGTTAATATATCTATTGGTGTAATTCAAAAGTTTCAATTTATTCAATTGATATTTCTATCGCTTTAAATAACATAAGGACATCTTAAATGCCTATCACTAGAGCATTGATGTAGTATGACTGCAGAAATGTAGATTTCAGATTTAAACATTAAATTAATATCATGTTTGTGTCTATTGTCTTTTCTGAAACAACAAACATTGCATAAAAAACTAGAACAATGTTTACGAGCTATAGGGTGAGCAGGGTTTCAAGAATCAATATTATGTTTTCATTTTGTTATTTTTTATTATATGTAACATAAAACCTAGAAAATTTCTTAGAAATGGCCATGACCAGCATTTCAGGTCTGTTAAATTTTAGCTTCAGTGTTCAATTCCAAAGACTGTAAAGGGAGGGGCTGAAGTGGTCGAGGGGTTACAGACTCCTGATCGGAAGGTCGTGAGTTTGACTCCTGCGGGCTTTGATATCACAAACTTGACCTGTTAAATTGATGCAAGTACTGTTATTAGTCACTCAGGAAGCAGCCATCGAGAGTGATTAGTATAAGTTGTAAGAACTTGTTTCACAGTCAATGTAAAATAACTATTAAGTTTAATCTTATAGACTGTAGAAAATGCTTATTTAGTCTTCTGCTGTGTATACACATAAATAATATCCTGTTCTTAATCCCTCATGACTTCTATCATGATTTTTAGGCCATCGTAAATAATTGTTAGATTAAGTCTCATATTTTCATCTTGCAATAGGGATAAGGGGAGAATATTTGATTTATAATTCCGGAAAACAATGTCTGTCACAGTCTCACAGATACTATACTTCAGAGGCGCCCTCTATTAATCTTTAAGAATATAAAGAACTTCAGGTCCGAGTGAAAATTTTAGGCTGTGATATGGCTTGAATCGTAATGTCACAATTAATTATCATGGCCTTAAAAAGCATTTGAGGGATTAAACCAGGATTAGTTTCATTCATAATTAGCTTCCCATTGCATTTATTGATTATCAGTATACATGATTGCTCAAAATTTTCGTGTGTATTACAATCAGTCTGTGAAAAAATGTAAATAATTGTGAAAGCGAAATGTGTGTGCCTTACATAGGATAAGGTGCATTGCAAACTATTGATGTGTGCTCTGGATTATGTCTGTTTTCAAATGAAGCATCATTTTGGGTTTGGCAATATTTTGAAAAAATTATTACCATAGTTGTCGTAATTAATGTACCCAGCACATTGCAAAACACCAACCTGATGGAAACATTTTTCAAAAATAAAGGAAGCACATCATTCTGATATGATTGATATAAGCATTAAAAAGAACAAATACGGTAATTACTTTTTTCTGGAACACAGGAGCCCGCCTGGTAAGCCCAGTATGTAGAGCACTGGGCTGTTTCCATGGAGATGCAATTTCCAGTTGGCATAGGTTATTTCCTTTTTATGACATTTAGCTAAGCACATTTGACTTCAACTGCTCATTCATATAGCATAGTTGCCTGTTGCTTGCAAAACGGCAAGTTAGTACTGTTTGATAATTAATTCTTGGAAAATTGATTAGGTCAACTGATAATTAATTCTTGGAAAACTTATCAGGCCATTAACTGACCATCATGTATAACTGAATAATGACATTATAAATTGATAACTAAAAAATGATTGACCTGTTGGGAATCATTGACAGCTGACAATGCAACCAGGTATTAATTATGGGGGCTGTTTCCATGAAATAGACTTGGGAATAACTGCTGAAATATTTCGGATTTCTCAATTAACCTAAAATAAGACCTGGTTGAAAGTTCGGCACAAAATTATTGTAACTCTGTTTCAGTAAAAAAACAATAACTGTAGTTCTGTGCAATCCCTTGTGGTGTAAACTGTTATGGTTTATGCCTCGGTCACATAAGCTCCTTTGCAGTTCACTGGCCCCGTCAGGGCCACAAACCTTCAGAAACTGTGGGTAATATCAAGGCATGCTTTGTGGGCCCACAAATTTTTGAAGATTTTTGGACATGTTGGGGTGCTGAAAGTCAAGCATGCACAATTTTACCTGCCTCGGTCAGATGAAACATGGGTGGTATCTGGCCTATAGGACTTGGATAACCATTATGAACTTATGGCCTGACTGCATGGGAAGTCCATAAACTGGGAGCATCAACAGTGACCGAGACATTACCTATGACGTTTTGTATACCAACGTAATTGTGAGTGACTTGACCATGAACAACGGCTTACAATTATGTATTATCATCTAATGGACAAAATTTATCATCTGTACAATTACGTTGTAGTTTGCTCGTTTGATGGGTCACGATTTTTCAAAGAGAAAACATTTGTCAAGAAACTTGAATTTAAGAAACAAATATGTAGAGAGTGAAAGCGAAATAAGTCTATGTGCTTCTTAATCTGGGTGCGGATAGAGTATTATCGCTTTTATCCCTAAATATTTATTTTATTAATTATGTCTGTCTAGCGTAGACTTGAATACCAGGTGTGGTAATTCAATATAATGACTGACTTAGCATGTTACTACACTGCATTGTCCAACAGTTTGCCTCAGAATGTTTGTTTTAAGGTCACACTCAGTGGTATCCAGATAATAAGGCACCATTTTGGAATTGAAAAAATATGTTTTATAGTAAGCCTAAATGTTTCATGCTGAAATACATTGTATTAACATCATTAACACTAACAACGCTGAACAGTTCGAAATAACATGTATAGAAAATTTTACCATTATTGGTCATTAGTAATTCCCGAGGAACTGGAAATCAAATAGTATTTCCTTGAATAGTTCATATACAGTTCATGAGTAGTTTAAAGACATATGTCCTTGAACAGTCCTCCATATGTTCCTGATTTTACTTTTAAGAACTGTTCATGAACATCATTTTTAAGAACTGATCTAGGAATTGTCTCATTAATTTTCAATTCAATCAAAGCATTTCAAGAATATTTCATGAATTGCAGACATGAACAATTCAAGGTTTATTAAGAACAGTAACTGGGGTGGTGAAATTTGTTATGAATAAGGAATGTTAGGATTTTTAATAATCTTAATTACGCAAGGGTTCGATTCCTGGTTGGGGCAGGTCATAATGTCTTTTTTTGGCTATGATCATTTGTTTTCAATATCTTATTCATGTTGGGGGGGGGGGGGGGGGTAGCAATTGAAGTTATACTGGTTGACAATTGATTCCAGGAATATACTGGTAAGGTCAACTGAAACCCCCCCCCCCCAGATAGGTTGAAAATAGCATAAAACATCATAAAAACAAGAAAAGGATTTAATTGTTATCAACAATTTTCATGGTTGTAAATATGTAAACAAATAAGTAAAGCATGAATTGTGTAAAGTGTGACATTAATGCTTTGGGCAAATTGTCTGAAACAGTCAAATTATGTTATTTTATATTTATGAAAAATGATAATTACCTGCTTGCCTGAGTCAATATTTACGTGTCCTGGACGTCATTATTATGTCAATGACTAAAATTAGTTATAAGTGCCCCATACAATTTTGGCATATCAGAATGCAAACATCACATGTAAACATACTGTTCTATTATTAGTATCTGTGCTATAATACAAAGAATCAAACATGGCAGTCATTAAAAGTCCCAAATGGTCTTGTACTGATGCATAGTTAAATCAAAACCATATTTGTTTTGTTTTCGATTATAAAATGATATATATATATATCAATTGAATTATATATGTTTATCTGTATGCTGCACTAATTGTAAATGACAAACTATTGTATGGCTCTTGTACTGTGTTCTTTGTTGGCATACCGTAGTAATTTAAAGTGTGCTTATGTGATTATAGAAAATATGTAAATTTCATAACTGCATAATTTTGATGGCTTTACATCAGTTTGATATCTTGTAAAATTTGCATAATTCATGAGTTAATGATGAGATGCACAGTTTACTTAAATTTAATATGCGAATTTAATCCACTTGATATATTACCAAAATACATTTAGTGCTTAATAATATCACTTTTCAGCTTTTGATAAATGTGGATATATATATATCAATGCATAAATGGACTTAATATACAATAGTGTCAAGTGTTGTTATTTTATTACTTCTAAAATGTTCTGTGATATCTATAAATGATTATATCGCTAATGATTTTAAGTATAATTTTCAAATATATTATAATAAGAAAAATTAAATTATGAACATAAATAGTCCATAATATACTGTGGTATGATTTTGCTGTAAGTTTCCATGAATTTATTAATATATAGTTTCTGCTTCAGTTTTCGTTAAATTTGTAGTATATAACTTCACAAATGGACTTTATAAACAATTCTAATTAATGTTATCATACTTTAACAGTTGTTATACTTAATCACTAAAAATATGTGAAGTGAAATTACATGTATACCATTAATAAATTGATGATGACTGTAAGTGAAATCTTCCCTAAAAAGAAATAATAAAGCATTTAAAATTATCATGCGTAAATAAATATCTAAATACTGTATTATAATAGTTGCTATGTAAGTTTCCTCCTGTTCTAAAAACAGATTTAAATTTACTCAAAAATAGGTATTTGTTAAATAAAGACAAACCAAATATGAAATCTGTCCTTGAAATTAAGAATGATTTGTAAATATGAAATTAAGAGTATTTGCTAATTCTAATGTTACACAATCAATTACTGTTAAAATTTGTAAAACAATCTGTTTTAATCATGCAAAACAAATTGAACTACTAAATCTTTTAAATTGTTAGTTTGACCTCAATAATCTTAAAAGGGAGTGACATATGTCACTGTGGTGAGTATTAAGGAGAAGGAAAACACTTCGGTGTAGTTATTTAATACTTGAGAAAATATATTGCATATATATGAGAAAATTTAGTACAAATATAATATCTGATATTGGTATAATGAGAACAGTCTTAAATAAACATGTGCTGTTTATATATTTGGTTCAGTTTTCTATTGAAATTGAGAGAATGACTGTATTCCGTAGTCCCTGAATATCTGTGATTTATTTAGAATAGTTCTACAAAGACGTGTCAAATATACATACCTTTGATGTTCTGTTTGTTCATTTCTGTAAGTGAAACAAGCTTTTCCATCTCAGATCTCATCAAAAGGTAATCAGCTCTATATTAGAAAATACGGACATTTTGGAGTATATGAATGAAAGGTCTAATGATAACGTAGGATTTTATTGACTGATATTGTGAATGCATTTCTTTCGAACTTTGGAGGGACCCTTTATGTGAACTTGGTGCTGTCTTGAAGGTGAATGTCATCTTCCTGTAATTGAAACAATGAGGTTGATCGGATTGTTTTAGTTGTGGTGTAATTTTTCTTCGGAATGGAATTTTTCCTGGAAAAACCTCGGAAATCTCGATACAGCAGTCCCTCGTTTTATCCCGATGAACTTTTGGAACGTCCCACAACACGTTTGGATTATGTTCCAGAGCATCAACAGATACTTTCCTCTCAATTTTTAAGCCCGCGACAACAACAACAGCAACAACAGCAACAACAACAACAGCAACAACAACAACAATACCAACAGAAGCATCAGCAGCATCATGTACGAGAACTTCCTCATCAACCCTCCAGAGTAAGTTGCTGTGTTTGTTAAAACCCGGTAATGAACGCCCGGCAGTTATATTATGGTTGACTTACACTTTGCATCGACTTGGTGTTTTGTGGGTATTAACATTTTGATATTTTGTAGATTTTCTCTCACTTACATGTATAGGAAGATACTTCTTATTCATACTGGAAGCCTGTGATATATTCTTATATTATCAGGAACGTCAAAATTCCGGATTAATCCAGAAATCCGGATGTAGAGCACCAGAGTTTGTTTTTCACTTTGATATGAATCCGATGAATTTTTATGGGGGGTAGAAGCGAATCTGCTACTGAACGAACGGAATTGAGTACAAATGTTTTTAAAAAAAAGCATACAATAACAACCAAGGTGTTCCGCGGACAAGTCTGTGGAAGAGCTTTTTGATTCTCTGCTTAGTTTTCAGGATTGAGGATTTGGCTCTGTTGACCTCCCTGTATTATCCACAGGGTTACTGTTTGCAGTGAACTAGTCTACTTGTCTCCACTGTGGTTGAGCTTGGTTCAATTTAATAAATAATGTAAGGCACTTGAAAATGAAATGAAATACTTGATGTACTTAGATTTTCAAAGACATATTTGTGTTCAACAATTCCATAATCACTAAGCACAGTGTTAAGTATTGGTGGACCTTTTTCTCATGTAAACATTCTGGGTACTTAAATGTTTTTGTCAATGATGTTTGACCTCCATATCAGATTGTGTTTATGTTTAAATTAAAATTAGCAAACTGAATGTACAAAATAATTCAGTGACTGGGATTATTTTTTGTTTTCCGTAAATCATGATTATGGTAAGACGACTTGCAGGTATTTTTGTTTTTGATGCAAAATCCTTTTTTTTTCTTGATTACTTTGTATGATTTATCAAGTGTCAAGGGGAAAGAACTGAATGAGGAATAATGTTTTTTGTATCAAAATAAGTCAATTGAATGACAGATTTTTTTCAGGTAGGGGAAGTAACTCTTACATCCCTAATTTTCTGTATGTATAAAGATCATCCTCAAACTTGGTCCACACATTTATCTTGGGTAGCAGAGGAACCCTATTGATTTTGGGGTCATAGGGTCAAAGGTCAAGGTCACAGGGGGGCATAACGTTTACAAACATCTCTTGTCTTCTTTGTTTATTGTAATGTTTCAAATTGTTTTACGCCTGATGTATTTTTAGCTTGTATGTTTTAAAAAAACAAAGAGCAATTATTGTAACATGATTGTCATCGTCTGACTGTCAGCGTCCACAAAAAAGCTAATATTGCATTTAGCTCAGTTTCTGAGAAAGTGTCCCATGTGATAATGAATTGTACTAAATTTGTCCGTGGGGGGGGGGGGGGGGGGGGGCATCAGCATGGGAACATGGAAAAAGATGACAATTCTTGACAGGGGGAATTTGAAGCGCCAAACAAGTTGTCCGGGTGAGGAAATAGACGTTGACGTGTTTTTTAATAGTTCTCAGAAGTGATCTCCCCTCTGTGGAGATTTACACACAATGCATGCATATAGGCTCTTAGAGGCTCTAAAATTGTAATGTTGAGTGTGTGAAGACCCTTATCTTAGAATGCACTCTTGCCATTGGTCAATATCAAGACCGCCCTCAGAATCAACCAATCAGAGCTTTGCGTAGCTTATGGAAGCTTAGACATTCAGGTCTTTATAAGATTTAAATAAAATAAACTACTTTTATTTTATCTATCAGTGTATATTGTGTGATCATTATGAATTTTTTAATGGAAAACATTGTAAGAATGTCACTGACTTTGATGAACTGATACAAACTGTGATAAATGTAAAACCAATGATATGTAGTTATAAAAAATATAAAGGTTTTGTTACTCACTAAGTGACTTGAAAGAAAACTATAATTATTTGCCTTTACCTTTCATAGTAGGCTTGTGATAAAATCTCAACTAATTTGAAATATGTAACAATATGACCCAATGATATATTTAGTCATCTTATGTAATACAGTGAAACCTCAATAATCAGACCATCAATAGTTCTGCAGTTAGTCTTAGTGCAAGTTTGTTTGATTATTCAGGTGAAATATTGAAGAAAATTTGAAACCTGGTTCACAATAATATGGTCGTATCTTATAGGTGGTCTCAACTTCAAGGTGATCTTTTAGTGTGTTTATTGCCATATATGGAAGCCGCTAACAATGACTTAATACAAGGAAATACTGGAATTAATGACGTACAAACAAATGTACTCAGCATGATATTAGTAATATTACTTCCTGTTTGTCGCTTTATTAATTAATTATTAATTAAGGCAATTTATGAGGATTGCTATAAGGTTGACAAATAAAACTGAAAAGTTCAGTTTGCAACTGATGTAATTGCCTTCATGGTACGCAGCTACATATGTCCTAGAACCATTAGTCCATCCTATACACTGACTAAATAGACCGTAGATCAAATATTAAATGATGTATCCCCTCAGTTGATGAGTTGACTATCATATTCTATATGGTATCATCCTGGGACAGTTTGTCATTTATGGTCAACGAAGGGTTGAATGCAGGTCAGTTTTTAGCTCACATGTGCACCAGGTGCAGGGCTAGGTGCTCAACGTCAGCTGTAATGAGATCGCTGTGTGTCCATCATCATCCATTTGTTGTTAATATAGATTTACTTTAAATGCATTGAAGACCTTGTTTCATGAGCATTCTTCATTAAACATTCATTCACATGATATATGGCCACGAAATCTTCATAACAGTTAGTAATGGTCAAGGTTGTTGTAGAGTTACGGTCCTTGATTTAGTAAAATTTCCATGTTTGATAACTCATGAGTAGTTACATTTCTTAAGCAATCTTCGCAAAAACCTGATAAGAATTTATGTGGCCATGAAATCGGGCAAGATAGTCAGGGCCATCATTGCTCTCTTGTTTTGTACACTACTGTTTGTGTGTTCCTGAAGCAGCTGCTGTGTGCTAGCACACAATTCTAGGAATTGTGCACCGGATCACAGATTAGTCTTCTTGATTAGTAGTTCATATTACACAGATTTCAATGGTGGTAATGGTTTTGCCTCGATTGCAATGATATTCCAGTGTGGACACGGATGCCTTAGCTTTGTCCTGTTCCATGTATATTGCGTGTGTATGTCGTTGGTTGAAATGCCTTGAATATTTCAATATTATGACTACTAAGTATTGCTTATATATGTATACTTATAATGCATACTTTACAGTCTTCAGTAAATGTGGTTTCAAATTAAAGTCACCATTTGAATACTGCAGAAATATTATTTGTACAGATTTTTATTGACAGTTGTCAAAGTTTCGAAAACTTTACCCTGAGGGGCTTATGTATACCATGTACAGGTAAATAAGATTTATGGTTAAACTGTCATCTACATGTATGACTAATTGGGGTATGTTGTTATTCTCTGTTGTTTTAAGGAGAAACAACAGCAATTAATGTAGAAATGAATGAAGGGAGACTACACATCCATATTTCATGGTAGACTGTGACATCAGCATACATTGCCACTTCCTAATGGATTTGTTGATTTTCGCTTTGGATGTTTCCATCTTTAACCATATGGTGTTTTAATCTTTTTCCTTGTTTGTGTCAACTTCAAACAACAATCAGACACCACCACTAGCAAAATTGAAACAATAAACAACTCTAAATAGTTGATAGTGTAGTCAAGGAAAGCTTGATTTTACTTGACAATGAGTGCACTCTAGTGTTTGTTCTTCACATTTATTTGCATTTGTGAATTTTGAATTATCTTAGAAATGTAAACATTCAGAGTGTGCGGAATCGACTGTGCCAATCTGATATATATGATAGATATTGGGATTTACCCCTCAGCACTATGAATGAAAAGTTGTAGTAAAATCTTTCATGTGTCAACTGTAAATATTATGAGGGTAATTTCGTGATTAATTAAAACCTATGAAAGGATTGTTTACCTTGCTATGATTTGTGTTTTCGTCTGCAAGTTTTGTGTTAAAAGTGGGTCAGATGTTTGGCCATGATATTTGATGGATTACCAATCAACAAAAAACACTAGGTGTAGTGTTTAAGTGTTGTTTGCATTGCGGCATAGTTTTGCATTGACATTTATCTCCAGTCAAGGAATTGAACACTGGAATACAGACAATTTTTGTCAAGTTGGTAAACTGTACATTCCAAATAGGACTAGAGACGCCATTGAATGCTTTTTCGTAAGATGTGAACATCATTGCAAAACATTCTGTTAAAATAAGTGCACTGTCTGAACAGAGACTGAAAAAAGTTTTTTTATTGACAATTTAATTGATTAATGAATTTGCAGTGAGGACATTTTGTGTGACACAATGACACTATGATGGATGCTCTAGAACAGTATCTGTTTGTATATCTAATGTGTGCATTGGGATTTCTGTTGTCTGTTCTGTCCTTGTGGTTATGTTGGAATACTCTTGTTGCGTACTATCGTAAGAAAAAGAACCAGGATAATACGTTGGTGGAGCCACAGATGGTGTATGTTGTTGCCGTACAAGAAGCTAGAACCGTGTGCTGAAGGCATTGCTGTTAATTATTAGGATGTCTGGAAGTTTGAAAAGAGTGCTCTCGAAAATTTAGAGTAACTTCAGATGTAAAGGAAATTACATACATTGGAAATTATTTATTGCACAATTGAAATAACTCAATGCTGTCCATTTATGGACTACTGCAGTAAGAAAGCTGCAAGCTGATCTGTAGAGTTTGTTCTGTTTTTATACGATGCCTTAAAGACTGTCTATATATGTTGGAAATTATTCGCTTCACCACAAATTTTATTAAAAAACTTGGCATATCAGAATGTGATGTGCAGATAAATTATTGATGTTGAATCTTCAAGAACGTGTGATCACAAATATTAACGTTAAAATGTCTTGGCATCGTTATATCTTCTAACTTATCATGCCTGAAAGTCTGGAGCATTTCTGTTGGACATTTTAAAGAGGAGATCTTCATCATTGAGAGAACTTGGTGTTGTTTTGTGATCAATTTTTTGTGAGACATATCCTTAATTGTCAAAAAGTGTCTTATAAACTTGTTCAATGATAGAAGTGTAATTTAAATCAATCTGATGCGGCAGATACAGAGGATACCTATGGTTTTATTGGGTGCATGGAGTTTAAGTTTGAAGAATTTGATATCAAGAAACTTGAAATATTCGAAATATTTTTAAGGATATTGAAATCATATTTATCATCAAATTCATCCGTTCCCAAAAATGGTTTATTATCTTTTAATTAACAGGAAGATGGACAGAATGAAGATAATTATGTTTATTCACGAGTCCGGTATTATAATGTCGAGACGTTAAATGAATGGTTGACATACTATACCATCCAAGTGATATAAAATACATGACAGATGTCGAGTTTTGTGTTAACGTCAAGATGTAGCAAGTAAATAGGACAAGGAATGTAATGTGAAAAAAAACCCTCAAAAAAGTAGTTATTTTAGGATTTAAAATAAACATGTACAGTCTTTCACCTGAAGGCTGTAAAACATACATCAACTAACTGTGTGGATGTAACAGTGCAGTGTTTTGTTCGTGAAAAAATAAACAGACATATTGTTTGTGTTTCTTTAATTGGCTGAGGATTTTATTCGTTATTTTGTCAAATCTTACTTCTTAGGGTGTACAGTGAGTCAGAGGGATGTGTTAGATTTATTACATTTTAATTCCATTCAACAGATTTGAAATTAAGTTCCCGTTTGGCACATTGAGATTTTAAACAGTCGCAAATCATTACTTCAATTTCTTCATTTCTAATGTATGTTACAGAATTAGTGATATCAGCATTTCTGTTAATCCTGTAGCTGGAATGATTGATGCATTTTTAAAATACAGACTGGCAGGTCTATATTAATATATTCACACTATTGGATACACATTTGAATTATATATTGTTTAACTGTGTTGAAAAATGCTGAGAAATTACAGAACTAGTGAATAATTGATATATGTCATTGTCCACTACACTCTCGTCAGGTAGAAGTAGCTGTTGGTATCGGTGTGAAAAAGTTCATGTAACAGTTTGATATTCTAGATGTGGTACAGAAATCAGACACAACTCGACATAAATGTGATCTGCGTTACCCAGTGAGGGTGGTTAATGGACAATATGTTATTTAAATACCTGTGATTATAATAGACTTAACATAGAAGACTCTATATTTGGTCAGGAAATATTATGAAAATTCTGACAGTGACTTAGTTCCATCTTTGGTGACTTTGAGCCAAGGTTCAGTTTTGGCGCCAACTTTGCCATGATGTTCTGATATCTACGTTTTTTGCATTATTGGCAATTATGTCTATGGAACTTAAGATGATATAATATGTTCTCTGTCTGAGGAACTAGATGTGAGCTGAATTAACTTGAAAAATAATATCTTATATTGGAGTACAATAAATCATAGTTATTCATTGTGTTAACTATTATTACAGTTGGGAGTGAATTTTTAGTTGTGGTTTAATTCTTTTTCCCTGTGGCATTATTTTCAACTTAAATGTGTTACGAAAAGATGAGTGACAGAGCTTTTACCAGTGTTTGTGTATGTTAGTCAACATTTGGCTGTGATTTGTTGTATTAACTATAATAATTATTTCTGAGTGTTTAACTATTCAAATGTGCTCGATTTGTGGATTATGAAAAAATGTGCATTTATCGATACTAAATGTAGAAATTAAGTGTCAGACTTCCTGATAATTTGATGCATTAGTGGTTTTCTAAGGGGTAAAAGTTTTTAACTAGATCTTGTCAATTTTATGAAGTATAACATGGAGTTAATGAGAGAAAGGCAGTCTACTGGCCCAAAGGATTATGATGACAATTTTAGCGATTATAATTCTCGGAGTTATGAAGATGCGCGAGGTTTCGCACTCGGCGATTATTGGAACTTGACATCATACGATCGACCTGCAACTCCTGAAAGATTCAAGGTTACTAATTATCACAGTTTTTTATTCCATACCATTTCCTTTCACAACTTCCAGATGTTATTAATTAGTAATTTAAGGATTATCGTTACTTAAGTTTCAGAAACATTAATTAAATTTTGTTATCTAGTGAAGTATGGTGTTGAGGGGTAGAGCCCCTGCGAAAATTACCATTGCTGACCATACCATGGTCAATCATAGCCAAACCAGGCTCTAGCATGTTTGAGCCTGGTTTGGCTATGGTTAACCATTCCTTCATCTGAGTAGAGAAAAGGTGACAGCTAGCTGTCCAATCAAATCGGAAATATTTATTATGTTACATTCAATAACAATTAAATTGTAGTTTTAATTAATGGAATATTGTTTCCGTGGAATATAATTACCAGTGGTATTTTCAGTGGACTACCGGTTGACCATCGTCATGGTTATATGACAACCTTGGTCAACCATTTCCAACTGTGGTTGTATTGACTGTGGTAGACCATGGTGCCAACCATGGTAGACTGTGGTGCCAACCATGGTCAGCATTAGTGCCAATTGTTGTATTTGTTAAAACTATGGTTAACCTGGGTCAGCAATGGTAATTTTCGCAGGGGAGGGTTTGACTCCAGATCTGAAGGTTACGAGTTTTAATCCAGCCTAGCGAGGTTGAACGTGATCTTCTCAATCCATGAATTAGGTGCATTAGTACCAGTTTAAGTAACACAGGAAGTAGTCGTCAACAGTGATGAATATAATTATGTTGTTTCTCAATCTGATTTCTTTCAATAGCCTACTTTCCAATAGGATAATAAATGGGGTCATATATATAGTAAGATTTTAACAAATAAAATAAATTTAGTTTAATACATTATTGACACCCATATTTATGTTTTTGCCTTGTCCAATTTGATTTTGTAATTGTTTGCTGTCTTCATTGTGGTTTACGGGTAACTACGGGTAACTACATGTATTACTATGGCTTCTTCCTGCAGTTTTAATACAGAATGTGAAATTTGAGGCAGGAATCTTTGTCGGAAGTTTCTGAGAATTTAAACCGCCGCCAGTTGTCTATAGTTTGTACATAATCTCTACAGCATGTCAGAGTGGCGATTGGAGTTTTGATACATTGTGCATCTTGATCCTTAATTGTTCACATCTTGCTCATCTATGCTATTAACTATTATATGTCTGTAATGGATTTCTGTTTGTGTGTTTTTCTTGGTTTTAGGGTAGAAAGCCAAATTTTGATGGCATATAATTTAAATGTATCATCAATCATTCTTGTGATGTATGTTGATTTGTTAGTGCTCATCTCTTCTACCTTTCTCACCAAGTGGGTGAACATAATTATCCTAACTCAGCAATGGAATGGCTAAATATTTTACAAAATACAAACATTGATTTGTTAGTGCTCATTACCTTTCAATCATTCTCACCAGATGGATGTGCACTTAAATAACCTGAACTCAGCAATTGAGTGTCCAAATATTCAAAATATTTCACAAAATACAAATATTGATTTGTAAACCGTGCAGTCAAGTGTCTGTCATATAGCTGTAATGAATACATACCTTTGTCGCTACCATTTTTACATGATATATTACCATCCCCATCTCATCAATGTTATACTGAAGTTTGATACTGAACAAGTTTGAAAGTGATATCATCACAGTTGGGAAGTGTTTAAGACATGCTATCACTGTGTCTAGTGTCAGGTTATATATTGTAGGTCGTCTTGAATTTGTGAGAAAGTTTCATTTGCCAACTCAGCGGAATCTTTCCTTTTCAGTTATTGCGCAACCTTTAATTCTCATCTTAAAGGTAGATAGTCTTTTTAGGGCACAATATGCTAAATTATAATTTGAGAAAATGGCATGTTAATACATTCATATTTAAGACATACAGTAGAATCCCGTTGGCTGGAACTCGGTTACGTCGAACACCCTTGTTGACTCGAACTGATTATGAAGTTCCAATTGAATTTCCTATATAATCTATATTGTTCGACCATTGTTCAAACAAAACGACTGTGCTCAGTTTCATAACACGAGCGAGTGTTAGCCTTAATTAATTAAATTTACCGAACGCAAGGCTGTATCAGACTTGTTTATTTGTGGTTGCAGTAAACATGTAAGAAAAGTGACAATGTGATGTTGTAGAGTACATCAGTATGAAGGCATTTATCACCAATTTCTCATATTTACGACCAAGTCTATTTTGACAAAAAATCAAGGCTACCGTATGTACAAAATGTTCCCACTTTCAAATTATAGCTCGGGTATTTTGAAGCCATCATGAAGTTTATATTTTTGGGGATTTTTAATTCACATTGAAATGAATTTAAAGGTCTCTGTGGTCGAGGTGTTATGGTGTGCTGACTTCTAATGTCACTTGTCCCTGACAGCTGTGGGTTCGAATCCCTTTTTGGATGTGAATGTGAGGAAGCTGTCCAGCTGGCTTACAGAAGGTCAATGGTTCTAGCCAGGTGTCTGCCTGTGCCCAAAATAATGCTTGAAGGGGCACAAAGTCACTACACATGAACCTGGCTGTGTCACTCAAAGTCCCGTTACAAAAATTGACTCCACATACTTGACAATTTTTTTTAATTTTTATCCCTCACAAATAAATAGGGATTGACAGTATAAATGACAAAGATATGAATGTGTCCATGTTTTTTACACTTGCATCTACTCTCTATCACAACATACAAATGTTTGCTGAATAAATGATGTGATAAAAATGATGTAAAAAGGTTTATGTACACAGATCAGTGATGAGTAATAAAACATGTCTATACATTTTTTATTGGTTACACATTTTGTACTGAAGTTAATTGGCCTTGATATTATGGCTCATACCTCGTAAATATCGGCAAGGTTATAGACCAATGTTATTTATTTTTGACAAAATTGCCAATTATGTAATGAAAAACAAGGTTAAAAGCTTTGGAGATTTTCTGGTGATATTTGATAGCTTCTGGTGTATTCCATCCATTCAATCCCTTTTCTCCCTGGTTGTCCCCTTAAATTCTCCATGGCTGTTCTTGATAGTCAGCCAGATAATTCCTTACTTCCCCATTTCCATATATATTTCCCTTACACCTCCTTGGGTCCCAATGTTTTGTATGCTGATGTTTCCCTGGTATTCTGTGTGGGAAGGCATTGTCTTGTGTATGTGGCATTCCCTGGTATCTGTGTGGGAAGGCATTGTCTTGTGTATGTGGCATTCCCTGGTATCTGTGTGGGAAGGCATTGTCTTGTGTATGTGGCATTCCCTGGTATCTGTGTGGGAAGGCATTGTCTTGTGTATGTAGCATTCCCTGGTATCTGTGTGGGAAGGCATTGTCTTGTGTATGTGGCATTCCCTGGTATATGTGTGGGAAGGCATTGTCTTGTGTATGTGGCATTCCCTGAGATATGTGTGGGAAGGCATTGTCTTGTGTATGTGGCATTCCCTGGTTTCTGTGTGGGAAGACATTGTCTTGTGTATGTGGCATTCCCTGGTAACTGTGTGGGAATGCATTGTCTTGTGTATGTGGCATTCCCTGGTATCTGTGTGGGAAGGCATTGTCTTGTGTATGTGGCATTCCCTGGTATCTGTGTGGGAAGGCATTGTCTTGTGTATGTGGCATTCCCTGGTATCTGTGTGGGAAGGCATTGTCTTGTGTATGTGGCATTCCCTGGTATATGTGTGGGAAGGCATTGTCTTGTGTATGTGGCATTCCCTGAGATATGTGTGGGAAGGCATTGTCTTGTGTATGTGGCATTCCCTGGTATCTGTGTGGGAAGGCATTGTCTTGTGTATGTGGCATTCCCTGGTATCTGTGTGGTTAGGCATTGTCTTGTGTATGTGGCATTCCCTGGTATCTGTGTGGGAAGGCATTGTCTTGTGTATGTGGCATTCCCTGAGATATGTGTGGGGAGGCATTGTCTTGTGTATGTGTCATTCCCTGGTATCTGTGTGGGAAGGCATTGTCTTGTGTATGTGGCATTCCCTGGTATCTGTGTGGGAAGGCATTGTCTTGTGTATGTGGCATTCCCTGGTATCTGTGTGGGAAGGCATAGTCTTGTGTATGTGGCATTCCCTGTAACATCTTAATCTTTCTTTCACAATGGAGTTTGATGACACAGCTGCAGCGTAGCAAGAATTGAACGGCAACCATAAAATGCAATTATGATAAGCAGACTTATCCATTTGCTTCAATGATTTTTGGTTTTCACTCCATTCATGCATAGCTAAGGGGATGTTTTTAATAATGGCAAGAACGTTCTTTAAACTGTAAATGGAATCTTTGAAATTATAAAACTGTCTTTATATATTTGCTGGCTTCCATTTGTGTTGGCAAGTGAAATCTAAGCAAATTGTCAGGTTAATGAATATCGAAATGTAGAGAACTGAAAGACAAGTTGTTGCTTGGATAACAATGGTTCATGAAGGCACCAACTCTGCCCTGTCATAATACTATAATGTTCAGGATATCGTTGCATCATTGACAAACCCCATCTCATTTTTGCCATTTTGAGAAAATGTCATTTGAAATTTAAATAGCATTCATTTTTAACAAGTTATGGGGTTCCTTAAGCAGGTGTGTATATTGACTGTAACAAGCTCATCAAGACTTGGTATCAAAATCTCGATATTGCCAAAAATTGAGTTACGGGGTGTAGAATTAAGCAACAATATGTATTTGACTGATTGATGAGTTCTCCTCTTCTACAAGCACGTACATTATATTGGTTTGTGGTTTATTTGAATATATTGTGTTTTTCAGAATCGCAAACAAGAAGAACGGGACAGACAGCAACAGAAGAAGATTACAGAGCTGCAAACACAAACACAGAGATTGGAACGTAAAATTGCGCTGCTCAAAACTGAAAATGAAACGCTTGTAAGTTAATCCTCTCTTTCTTCTTGCGTAATGTTTTGCCATTTAATAATTCGATTAAATTTGATGTCCGTTGCTTGCAGAGGAGCAGGTTTAGTACTGGTTGGTAACCATGGAGCACTGGCTAAGTCAACTGACCGCCTTATATAACTGAAATACTGTTGTGAAACAGCGTAAAGCCTGAAACAAACCAAGGCAAACCAAATTCTGAATTGTGATTGGACCACATTGACCAAAGTTGACCAAAGTTGACCAATGGTGTGCAAGATTGCTAGATGCTGATCCATGTAGATTTGAGTTGTGTTGCACATTATTTTGGGTTTAGTGTTCAAATTATGGATGTTTAAAAACTTTATTTCTACCCCCATGTCTTCACAAATTTCCAAATTTTGGTGGTCATATGCGAAAAATTGGTTTTCTGATCAATGACTCTTGAAAGGTCTGACTGTAGTTGTAGTATTAATGAATGGTGTGTATGTATGTACATGTTTAATCATCTTGTGAATGTATGTAAGTATCATGTCATGTATGCTGCAATTACCCAAACACCCAAACAAAACATATCATCATCATATATGTTGTTGGTTTTAAATGTTTTGAATGATGTTAATACATTTTTCTGATGAAGTTAGGGGAATATGTCTCTGCCTAGTCTTTTCAACCCTTGGAAGGAATTTGAAATAAATGACAAGCAGAATGTTACCCTCAACCTTATTAGTACTAGGTCAAGGTCATACATTGAGATCATCGTTCAAATAGGAAAATTTTGAGGAGGTGTATAGTATAGTCCACTCTGATATTTTTTGTCGTTAACAATTTGTGTGGTGGTCAGCCAATGAGAATACAGTAAACCTCAATTATAAGGTAGACCCTTGGGAACCCTTGAAAACTGGTCTCATTATTGAGGTGGTCTTTAAATATTGAGGTTGAATAAAGAGCAAAACAGTGAACATGGACTTTTGAGGTGGTCTTATAACTGAGAAGGTCTATAGGTGAAGTTTACTGTATGCTGTGGAAACTATTGACCAATAGACATAACATACGCAATGACATTAATTCTCAAGTAATTTTGTGTACATATTTGTGTAAATATAACCATCTGGCTTGATATTGGTTGTACATGCCCATATGTGTATGAGGTATATGAGTCATTATGGTATATAAAGACATTTATCTGTAGGCTGTCAAGTTGACTGTCATATTGGTTGTCTTTATATTACATACCTTCATGCCTAACATTTGTGAGATTTTTTATTATTAGCTGATTGTTTTACTGCTGTATACTGTTTATACATTAAAAACTTTTTATATACAAAATGCGCAATTACAGCAGCATCAAAATATAATTTTTGTCAGACCATAAGTATAGATAGGGGCACTATATTGCCTTTATTCACATGGACAGATAACATTGTAGCATCTTGCCTGGTTCAAACCCACAACCTTCAGAGTGATAGGCAACCATGTCTGGTTCAAACCCACAACCTCCATATTGGTAGTCAACCATGTCCGGTTCAAACACACAACCTCCAGATTGGTAGACAACCATGTCTGGTTCAAATCCTCAACCTCCTGATTGGTTGTAAACCATGTCCGGTTCAAACCCACAACCTCCAGAATGGTAGTCAACCATGTCCGGTTCAATGTACAGTTCAAACCCACAAACTCCAGAATGGTAGTCATTCATGTATGGTTCAAACCCACAACCTCCAGAATGGTAGTCAACCATGTCCGGTTCAAAACCACAACCTCCAGAATGGTAGTCATTCATGTATGGTTCAAAACCACAACCTCCAGAATGGTAGTCAACCATGTCCAGTTCAAAACCACAACCTCCAGAATGGTAGTCAACCAATGCAGGTTCAAACCCACAACCTCTTGATTGGAATTCAACCATATCCGGTTCAAACCCACAAATTGGTAGTCAAGTGCTCTACTGTTTCATGTTCCCAGGAAGGCTTGTGTCAGTCAGGAAGATGGGGATGATGTTTTATTAGGTTGTCATTTTAATCTAGGTTGACTTAGTCTGTTTGTAATCAAATAAGCGTTTTAGTTGATATGGGAACTCCAGATTGTTGCTAACATGACAATATGTAATTTCTTGGACAACTACCAAAATCATCATTTGTGACTCATGGATGTTAGATCGATTCTTCCTGCAACTTGAATAGCCGGCATGTTATTTCCAGAATTGCATTCGATTTGGTGTCTATTATTATTTGTTAGTCTGTGTAGAGAGGTTAGGGAATATCTGAAAATGTCTGCAGTTTTTTCTGTCTCTGTTTGCTACATCTGCTATAAATGAAATAAATTTTTATTGCCATCAATGCTTATAATCATTAGAAGTACCTGTAAAAGACTTCGGGGATTAGCATCAAAATAGCAACTTTTTAAGCAGCATTGGAAATAACTTCAATTAATTAAAAACAAGATAAAAGCTGAATTTCTTGCTATGTAAGCAGAAAAGTCTAGCCTTTTAATGGCATATATATCTGCTATTGAAATTGATTTAAGCAATAGAAACTTTTAGCAGATATTGTAAATCCAATTGCCCGATTTGCATCGACTACCTTCAATCTTGATAAAGGCATTTTAATGATTTGTTGGCTGCATTTGAGTAATTAAATGTTTAACTACAAAAAATAATTCATGCTTCTTTTTTATTGTTTGTGTTTCATTATTTTCTTTTCATTCATGTTTTTCTAAAACAGTTCTTTTTCATGTTCTTTTGTTCATGCTTGTTGATGGTTCTTATTTTCTTGTTTCTTTTTCACGGTTCTTATTTCATGGTTCTTACTTTATTGTTCTCTTTTCACGGTTCTTATTTCATGGTTCTCTTTTCACGGTTCTTATTTCATGGTCCTTATTTCATGGTTCTTATTTCATGGTTCTTACTTCATGGTTCTTACTTTATGGTTCTCTTTTCACGGTTCTTATTTCATGGTTCTTATTTCATGGTTCTTATGCCATGGTTCTTATTTTATGGTTCTTATTTTATGGTTCTCTTTTCACAGTTCTTATTTCATGGTCCTTATTTCATGGTTCTTATTTCATGGTTCTTATTTCATGGTTCTTACTTTATGGTTATCTTTTCACGGTTCTTATTTCATGGTTCTTATTTTATGGTTCTTATTTTATGGTTCTCTTTTCAAGGTTCTTATTTCATGGTTCTTATGCCATGGTTCTTATTTTATGGTTCTTATTTTATGGTTCTCTTTTCAAGATTCTTATTTCATGGTTCTTATTTTATGGTTCTTATTTTATGGTTCTCTTTTCACGGTTCTTATTTCATGGTTCTTATGCCATGGTTCTTATTTCATGGTTCTCTTTTCACGGTTCTTATTTCACGGTTCTTATTTCATGGTTCTTATGCCATGGTTCTTATTTTATGGTTCTCTTTTCAAGGTTATTATTTTATGGTTCTTCTTATTGATTTTTTCATGGATTATATTTAATGGTTCTTTTCTGTGGCCCATTTTGAAGTTTTCATTCATAGTTTTAATTGCATGTTTTCCTTGGATGACTCTTTTTTATAGTTTTCATTGGATGACTCCCTTTTTTATAGTTTTCATTGGATGACTCTTTTTTATAGTTTTCATTGGATGACTCTTTTTTATAGTTTTCATTGGATGACTCTTTTTCATAGTTTTCATTGGATGACTCTTTTTCATAGTTTTCATTGGATGATTGCATACATTTTATGCAGCCCTTATTTCATGTATTTTCTTATTTTCAGAAAAGGAAACAAGATGATAAAAAACCATTGGAAGAAAAGATTAAAACGTTGAAGAAACGGAATGCTGAATTGGCTGCCATTGCTAGAAGGCTTGAAGAAAAAGCTAAACATTTACAGCAAGAAAATATGAAGGTACTAAATCAACATGTAGAAATATGAAATTGGTTATGATAAGACTTATTAATTATCTTTCAATTATTGAGTAGTTTCACAGGTTCACTGTTATAAACCAAACTCAATAAACGGAACTTTCTATGGAGCATACAGACTTTATATCTTGTGTGTGATGCTTTAATGCATTGATTTTAATCCTTTACCAATATATAACATTAGTTGTATAGCAGAAAATGTCAGAAAAGAGCGTTTAGATTCTAATAAGATTTGGGTATTCAGACAAAACAGGCCGTCCTCGTATAATTTGTTGTTTATGGTGCCCTGTCAGGCCCTCCGAAGGTTTTGGCATATTCGTTCAGGATTTGTTTGTGTTTAAAGAACCAAATTCGGATATTACTTTTTAACAAAGTTTTTATCTCATATTTCAGAAAGCTAAAGAGATGGCAGCCGGGAGCCAGCTGGCTAGTGGTGTACAGGGAACCGATCAGATGAAGAAAATGTTTGCTAGACAGCGGGCAAAGGACCTTTCGGAACATGCTAAACAGATGCTTGCCAAAGATCGTGAAATCGAAGACTTGAGAAAGAAATGTCAAGAGCTTGCTGATCAGCTTAGTAATTCTGATTTCATTGGACCTGATGTAAGTAGAGAATGATTATGATAAAAATAATAAAAATCATTGTTGAGAACATTTTATGTAGCCTTGACTAACCTCTCTTAAATCTGACTTTTTTATATATTTATGATGTCTTAAAACTTAGGAAACATGCTTTAATACATTCATAACATGTCGTCATGGTGACTGGTTTTAATCCATAACCACAGTGTAAATATGAATTGTACATATTCAAATCTGTCAAAATAGCTTCACCAAACTATAGGATTGAATTTGTGATAACAATTGATGATAAGGATAATACAAGTCTGCATAGCAAACATTTCAAATCGTACAGTGTTAAGTATTCTCTTAACAGACTCAGATGTGACGCCATTATCATCGCATTATAAGTTTTGCAGTTGACTGCCAATGTGAAACAAAATTTGATAGAAATTCTTACAAAAAACACAATTAATTATGCTTTTGACAAGTGGTATTTAATAGTTAAAATAAAGTCATGTTTAGACTCAATAGTCTTGTTACTCAATTTTTATAAAAAAAGGCATTTACTAAAGTTATTTTGTGCCAAATCCTGGAAAGTTTGTCCAAAATCCAATCCAGCAGAATTAGTTTGTAAAGGGAAATAACCACTTATATTAACATATAGAATTTGATTTAGAGTTGTCTCCCTTGGACTGATTGCATGAATTTGATGCATTTACATGTGTAGTGATACATGAGTATCTCTGACATCCAGCTAATTGCAGTGACAAATAGTTTGTTATAGTAAATGTCTGTTACTCATTGCATAGGACACTTCATTTCCAAACTAAAAGTCTGTTACTCATTGCATAGGAAACTCCATTTCCAAACTAAAAATGTTCTTCTTCCATTGAGTCTTGGAAAAGGGGACGGAACAAACGGTGTGAGCTATCCAGCTTCTTTCTTACATTCTTAAAAACGTGAAATTTCAGTTTAAAATCTATCCTTAGTTACTGCATAAAATCAGCGCAGATAATTTTACAAATAACCAAGGGCATAGGAAGATTGTTAAATGTGGATTTACTAAACAAGTGTGGGGACTTTGGGCTATTTGAAAGTAATATACTGCTACCTATTGCAAGTGAAAATACCAAAATACTTGGATAGTAATATTATTTTGCATGTGGACCTGCACACCGGCAGTACCATCAAATTGTGAAAATAATGTTAATATGCTTGTTTACCTGTATGTAGGCATTACCAAAAAATGAAAGTAATGTTGATTCACATGTTTACTTGGATATGTAGTACCTAATATTTTGAAAATATTGTTAATCGATTGTTTAACTGAAGAAAGGTAGTACCAAATATTTTGAAAATATTGTTAATCGATTGTTTACCTGGAGAAAGGTAGTTCCAAATATTTTGAAAATAATTTTAATCGATTGTTTAACTGGAGAAAGGTAGTGCCAAATATTTTGAAAATATTGTTAATCGATTGTTTACCTGGAGAAAGGTAGTACCAAATATTTTGAAAATATTGTTAATCGATTGTTTACCTGGAGAAAGGTAGTACCAAATATTTTGAAAATATTGTTAATCGATTGTTTACCTGGAGAAAGGTAGTACCAAATATTTTGAAAATATTGTTAATCGATTGTTTACCTGGAGAAAGGTAGTACCAAATATTTTGAAAATATTGTTAATCGATTGTTTACCTGGAGAAAGGTAGTACCAAATATTTTGAAAATAAAGTTAATCGATTGTTTACCTGGAGAAAGGTAGTGCCAAATATTTTGAAAATAAAGTTAATTGATTGTTTACCTGGAGAAAGGTAGTGCCAAATATTAAATTTAGTGTTAAAAAGATGTTGATATACATTTTTACCTGCATACAGGTTGTTACGTATCTGTTATCATTCCAAATCAAATTAGCCACAAAATAATAATATACTTTTCTATTTATTGAAGATGACAAGCATGTAACTTCAGGGGAAGATAATGAATGTATATAGATATTTCATTAAATACAGCTTGGCCTTAGGGGTATTTATCAGTCTCTGGTGTGTGTCACCATGAAATGATTCATTTGGTAACATTGTTTATCTATGTAATCGAGATCTACCTGAGTTAAACTTCAGTGTATGTGCTCATTTGATTTATTGTAAAACTGATGTATTTGTAAGTTGTTTTTTTTAATTCACTGAAGCAAAATAAAATTTCACTGTAAAGTGTTTATAAATGTTGCTTATAATTGGTTGATGTAGCTGAAACTTGAAAGTGTCACTCCATATCACTCATAAAAGGTATTTAAATCAAACTCATACTGTTAGTTCATACAAAATTGAATTTAGGGGTTTGTCTAGGATATTTTTACTTACTAAATTTTATTCGGGGGCTATTATTTCACTTAAAGGCCCTTTAAAAACCTTCCTTAACCTCTGTTTTATTATTTTAGGAAGTTTAGTTAATAGATGATATCAGTATTCCAGATTTCTGATCCAAAGGTCGTGCGTTCGAGTCTGCAATTTTAGGATTTCATCGTAAATCTCATTCCACACATTTGTGCAAGTACTGGTTAGTAACCTAGGAAGCCGTCATCGAGAGTGATTAGTATAAGTTGTAAGAACTTGTTTCACAATCAATGTAAAATAAAAAGGTTTAAACTAGAATGATATTCCATAATATTCAGTGACTTCTTATTATTTCTGAAAATTTATGAGACGTTTGCTACTATCTTATAGAATACAGGCATTCCATGCAAGAGGAGTTTCAAGTTTAGAATTTAGGTGTGAAAGAAAGATTACATTATTAAAAATAATCACATGCTTAAATACACAAGTTTACAGTATTTAATGAAATGTTAATATAAACACTACCATCATTGCGTTGCATTAAGTAAATTTTGAGTTTGATATAGGACTGTGCAAGTGTGTTAACTTGCAAGAATTACTTAATTAAATGAACACAAACATAGTTATTGACAAATAATGAGGATTTAAAATGAGGAACATTAATTTTAGTTGGTTTACCATATGAATAAAATCTCCATAGATAGTTTCAAAAAGTGTGGAATTAAAAATAGTGCAGGTTATGACTCAAGAAATTTCTGACTTCTGAATTATTTCCATGAATGGTAAATAAAAATACTTACAGCTTACATAAATATTACATTTACATTTTATAATCGGAAGTCAATGAGTTAAGTGACATGTATGTTTGAGCTCAAGAATGCTTGATAAATAAAATGTTAGTGTCTAATCAATTATTTTATCTCATTGATTATTCTATCAGGATACACCTTAAGAAGGCTTATGTACATGTATATAGTGTGTTTGATAAAACCATAATTTTGCCACCAATATGTGCGTATTTTAACTTGTGATAAATGTGAAAATTAAGTAATTTCATTTAGATTCTGATACCTTCAAATTTAAATTGTGTACCAGGAACTTAATTTAACATCATGATATAATGTTTTAGATATTGTCATGTAGTGTTTAGTCATCGTTTTACCTGCATAAATGGATTTAATATGTGTTATCCGATAAAGAATGCTCTGTGTACCGGACATTTTATTTTCGACTTTGAGTGAATTCTGTGGTTATAATACGTATAAATGTAAATTGGGAACAAACATAGAAATATGATGTAACGCAAGTGATGGGAATTAAATTGAAATTACTTAATTCATGTGGATGGTTTTATTACTAAGATCAGAAATGATTAAAGTAAGTACATGTTGAAGTTTTATAATGTATACTCAGTCAGAAAAATATGTTCATGTAGCAATATTTTGTTACCCACTATATGTGATTCCAAATCATTTGGTGTGTATAATTCCTGTATGATAAAGGAACTTGTTTTACAAACATGCTGGTAAAAGTGAGTTTGGAAACCAGCCTCAGAATGCTGCCTTTCCATTGGTCAATCGTAAGGTTGTGCTCGTAGCCAACCAATCATTATCATGGAGTTTTGTGACTGGTTTCCAAACTCAGATATATAATCTCAAACCATGGATAGTCATTATATGCTCTTCCTGTTGAGGCTAACCTTTGAACAATTGTTTCTTCGGCATAACCCTACCCAGCAAAATGTAGGTAGGTAATTAATTTACATTATTCATTGTTTATGATCATACTAGTGTTAACCATAATGAACGCTGCTAAACAAATCCACTCAGACCCCTCAAAAATGTTTTGAGTAGGGGCCATTTTCATGGGAAGGTAGGGTTATGCCAAAGCCCCGCATACGTGTCTCTGTACTCCAACTTTTACACACGTCGTTCGTAACAGCGACAGTATAGAGACGTAACGTCCGTTGCTGGACTAGGTTATGCCAAACAAACAATTTTTAAAGGATGACCTATAAGCTAATGGATTGAATCAGTTGAGACAAACTAAAAATATAAGTGATTGCAAAGACGTATGAGTTACACATTGTTCTCATGAATAGGACCATACTGATATTACAGCTACTGTCTGATGTAGTCATGAAACGCATGTCATTAAGTATGCATTTGGGAAAAATTGAATGTTATTTCACACGTCTTTGCAGTTTTATATCGAATGTGAAAAAGAGCACACGGTTTTCTGCACTTTATCTCCTTTAATGGACAAATGGTTGATTTATTATATTGCTTGCATGAAAAGTTACATAAAAGAACAATCAAAGTAGTTTATCATTGTCCTTCCCTGGAATGTTCTGATGATGTTATACATGATATTTTTCAGAACTCCGAGATGTATGAAGAGAAGGAGGAGCTGGTGTCCATTATAAAACTGGCAGCGAAGGAGAGACTGCAGATGGAACGACAACTTGCCATCGCTAAACCTGGACCGGTAAGTCTCTGCTTCTTGTTTCCCTGGGTTTTTGTAGCGGTTGCTTTCAGCATGATGGAAGAATCTTGTGAACACACTTGAGGCCACATTACTCCAGTCCCTGAGAATGTCCCGTGAGCAAAAAGTCCATGGATAATTTTTTATATCAATGTGAAGCTGAATGTTTTAAGTTTCCAAAAGATTTGGGTAGACACGTTACATCATGGTACATTTTCTGTATGATTTTCATAAAACTTGGTTGGAATGTTCTTTCTCAATGAAATGTATGCTATAACTGAGTCATTTGGATTTAGAAATTTGGTCACATAGTTAAATTTTTGAAAATAAAATGCGAGAAAACTCTAGACTAAGAGGCTACATTTTCTGCTTGATCTTCATGAAACTTGGTCAGAATGTTCTTCTTTCTGAAAACTTGGTAAAAACTAATTGTAACTAAAATTTAAAAGGCCTTAGAAACAATGTCATCTAGTTAAATCAAAGAAAAAACTTTGTGAACTTTCTAGAAGCTACATTATTTTGGCTTGATCTCCTTGAATCTTTGTTAACAAAGATGGTCTGCATGAAAAAATGAAACTTAACCTGACTCCTGTCAAGTTAAAAACTACTTGGTCAAGTTAAGAATAGCAAAACCTTGCCACCACTAAAGAGGTAATGCCAAACATTGGGTGGCATCCTTGATGCCTGCATCAATGTATAGTCTTGCAAAAGCATGTAATGCCTATTTGAATTACGCACAAGTCTACTTTCTCGGAGACAGCTGTTGTACATGACAATTGATTGCCATCTTCGCTGGTAAAGGTGGAGCCAACAAACTCTGGATTATATGGGGAACATCCTGTCAACTACAACTCCCCTTTCCTTGATCCCCTTTTCCTGTCATGTGTGAAAACTTTATGTCCAACTTCCATGAGAATATTTAATATTTTGCATTTAGGCCAGTACGGATATTGAACCATAACAATGCGAAGTATTGTACTACAAATCATGGCGGGTCAATAAAAGGATGAACATATTTTGAATTACTGTCAAGAAGATAACTACTTAACCAGCATTCAAAATTGCTTGATGGTTCTTGTAGTAGATAAAATGACTTCATGCCAACATTGATCGTTTCCCCTCTGAGTTATGACAATTTCATTGTATTTATATTTTAGAAGCAGAAGAGAAAAATTCCAAGCATTAATGTTAAGGTAAATGACAAGAAAATGTTGTCATCCCCTTGCAAACCTTGTGCATTTCTTTTATTGTATATTTAGTTTTTGTTTTATCTTTGCTTCCTTTTTGTATTTAAACAGATTTTAAATGTCTATAGACTCCCAGCTTCATTGCCCTTTGTATTTGATATGTATTGTGAGGTTTGGCACAGTGTAACTACAGGGTAGGAGGATATATCATACAGGGGTATTGGGTGGGAGGGAGTACAGTTCTTTTCATCTAGCTAGTTCATTTCTGTTAGATACTTTTAGTTTCAATTATGCTTTAAACCTTTCAAATGAGTAAAAAATATTTTCTATAGCTTTCCAGGAGTATAATCTTGGCTTTTTTAATGGGTCACCATAAGTTTCGACTGTTTATTATTTCTGATAGAAATCTTTGTAAGTAGATTTATTGCACCTTTCTGTGTGAATTCGGGTATCCAAAGATTGAGGTATGGGTAATAAGGAAGTATTTTGTTTCCACTGTATTTATTTTGAAAAAATACGACATGATAAGAAGTAACCAATAAGAAAACCATTTGAGTGTTTATAGCTATCTTGATTGATAAAGAAACAAGTAAAATAAATTATAAAACCAGAGAAGTTTTATCAAAAGACCCAACCAAACTTTAAGCTGAACTTTAAGAAAAATTACACTGTTGCTGTCATTTTGATAGTTGTGTGCAAAACTGTTGTTTGTTAATGATGGTATTAAAGCAGTTACAATAGTTTTGCACAGAAGTTTCCATTTCTTTTTTGTGCAGTTATGTCTTGTTGTCAACCAGTGTTCGTAAAATGATGTGATTGTTGTACAGAAATGTTGTTGTGCATTCTGTGCTGTTCTTCTTCATTTTATTTACTTTATTAAAGAGTATTTCAGACAACACAATTATATCTCTAAACTTGTTGCAAAACATATTACATGAAACAATAGGCCTTCCTGAATGTCTACTGACTGCTTTTGCTTCATCTGCCTGGTTACAGTTTGCAGCCTCCGAAGGGAGACGTATGGTAATTGTGCTATCCAACTGATCCTCAGTTATTTTGATTTGTCCAAACTGTCTTAGATAAAACTATTAGATAACTCTAGGGAAACTGTACATTCACAAATGATAAGCCTGATGATAAGGTACGTTCCATGCAAAAGTCAAGCCTGTACCTCCAAGGTCATGGTCACAGACAAAGGTTCTCCCATTTTTGGGCGCATTTATCTCTCATTTGTGACAATATTTGTTTGGGTATGATCTTACCAATTATTTCTGTACATATTGAGTGTATGAATGTATTTAAAATTATCTTAGAATTACATTGTATTCTTGATCACCTTCTAAATCTTTATCTCTACGTACATTAAATACCTACATTCGTCAGTAGTCATGTAAGACAGTGCTTTTTATGAGTGGATATGATTAGTTTTGCATTATTATAGACTCCACAAAAAACTTCCTTCTGCATAGTAAATGCCTTGTAAAATAGCTTAGTAGTTTCTTTTGATTTTCCTGCAAGTTACTCTTTAGTTTTCCCTGCCAATGTTTTATGCATATTGTATGAATGTCAAATAAAGGAATTCTTGTTGCCAGACGGGTTACTTAACTCAGTTCACTATGTGCTCTGTGGAAACATCATTCTGGTTTAAATTACATCAACTGCGGCAGAAATGACTCATTTTTTGTTCAGTCTGTCACAAAATACGTACAATAATTTATTCCGCCATTCTTATTTTTACTTATGTTTACAGATAGATGAAATAGGATGTGCAAACGACTCCTTAAAGTTACACCACTCTTGACCCTTATTTCTTATTCTGTTTATTAGGGTTCTAAGTAGAATTTCATAATCAGAGTGCTGGGAAAGGTTTCTGAAAGTGTAGGAGTCCTTCTATGTGATTTACCAAATATGGTAAAAAGTAAGAGTCCACTTTAACAGAAGAAATCATTCAGAACTTCGAATTAGGATCTCCTGATAACCCTGGGCTTTTAATGTGATTCAAGATCTTACTCACTATTTTGATGCAAACTTGAATTCGGAGAGTTGGTTAATGATCAGTTGTCTCCAGTTATTTATGTGATCAGCATTCGTCTGTCAATTAAGCCTGAAGGAAGGTTTTGGGATAGTGTTGTAACATTATCATTGATTGTCTCCATTTTGCTAGCTGAGTTCACATCTAATACTATAACTATTTTTATCAATGTTACCCACATTGGCTTTTTACTCATCAAAGTCACTGTGTATCATGTTAGTGTTAACATGAAGAGTAATTTAGACTTAGAATGTGATAGAATGTCATTAACAAAATAGTATCCCTAGCTCAGACAGAGGCAATAACAGTTTTTGAGAGGAGGGAGGCAGGATGAATAATTTACTATATATAATCGAGATATACTAGAATGTGACACCACAAAAGACAGCAGATATGGCCAATGATGGGTTTGATAATACAGTGAAACCACAATAATAAGACCGCCATTGTTTCTGCAGTTTTGTCTGTACAGTTGAGCCTCATTTACTCAACCATTTTCTACCCAAATACTTCGCATCATCCAAAATAAATATCAAGTCCCGATGTTTCATACTAGGCACGTTGAACTGAAATGAGCTATTTAAAATTATGTATTATTCGAAATGGATTAGGACTCGATGAATTCGAATGAATGAGGTCCTTCTGTATATATGTTCCATAGTGTCATGATTTTCTTAACAGTCAACTCTTATTATAACGACCATATTGTTTGTTCCCTGAATTTATATCGTTATATTGAATACTGGTACGTCGTTATACTGAATTTAATCAATAACACAATATGCAAAGTTGTTAAATGAATATTCTATTGTAACCAATGTCTGTGTAACTAAGAGTTGACTGTATTTTGTATTTATGAAGGATTGTTTTCAATGACTTTGAGTTGGATAGAAGATGAGTAAAACTACGGAAATTGTGACATTGAGTTCTGTGAGAATGTTGGCTTCCTAATTCTTGTACAATGTTGTTGCTAGGATAGGTTTGAATGCAATCTGTCTGAACCATACTTAAACTCGAAATAGTTTGGCATTTAAGTTGAAAATCCATTTAACAATATAATCATTAAATATTGGTATGTTTGTGCTATCGTATTATCTGCTCTGAGCCGAGTCTCTATGTGATCAAGATTTTGATAAAGGCAGCTTTGGAACCCCATTTTAAAATTCACTTGACATTTGGGAAAGATATTCTGGGAACAATCCTGCCTTTAATGGCAATAACATTGATTATTTTACTTTCCTGGATCAGTTCTGATGTTAACCTAGAACATATTTTGTGCTTTTTAAGTCGACGGCTTTCATGGTTGGTATATTCCCGTGAAAATAAATACCTGCAAAAAACTGACCTTCTGTAATGTATATGATTAATTCAGCATATTGTAATAGAGGTGAAAATGTTGATGTTATACAAAACGAGAAATATTGTATTTGCGGTTTATAATATTCTGGCAAGTGCGATGTTTCAAGTTTGTCGCCGCCAGTTTGTCACGCTTATATCACTTGCCATTTGTAAATTGTTGTGATTTCCTGCTGTTGACAAGCAATTATCGGAAGCTTCCTGTCTGTTAGTTCTATATTGTTCTTATACGGATATTCATTTGTTTGGTAAACAATTTTCCTGGCAGCCCATAGTGTGTGTTTGATTACAACAGCACTTAGGACTGATTGCGGATCAGTAATGTGTTTGAATAATTAGGATGAATAATTACATGTCTATACATGTATTATAATGTCAGACAATGATTAGAGGTTGGCTCAGGTTAAATCTCTGCTCTGGCTTGTTGTCCAGTAATCATTGTCATTACTTAGAGTTTGTGATGCTATGTTTACTAATTACCTTGTTGGTGCTCAGAGTGGCTTATTATCGTTACTTGCATGACTTTGACGTGGTTCTTTGAATTCACTAAGGTCATCCTTGAACAACTGTTTGTTTTCGGTACTCAAAATGATCTAATAAAATTGACCCATGCTTGCATTTTTCATGCAGGATTCATTTCATTTCAAAAAATCTTAAAACTACGTAAAAATAATTGACCTAGTACACTATACTTAGTACTGTGATGGAGAGGGAGCCTATCTATGTCACTTTACAAGCTATCATTTTGACCATACTTATTGGTATAAATGAATACCATGTGGAGGGGCACTATTTACACAGGGTTTTTTTCAGCTGTTTTTATAGCCGTTTTTCAGCTATACTCCCAATGCCAAAAAGTATATATTTTTCCCAATTTCAATGTGAAAGTTCCCAATAAATCTGAAGAAAAGGTTTTGGTTCAATTTAGCCAAAAATTGACAAACTTAGAGGCTGAAGGCTTTTTCCCTAACATGCAAAAAATCCCAATTTGAAGGCTATCTGGGTCATCTTCCTAAAATAGCCAAAATAAACTGTGTTTCGTTAAATGGAGGAGTCTCTTTGTTTAAGCAGAAATCACGTTTATATAATAGTTGGGGCGACATATGTCAGCCGGCTTGTTTAATAACAACGACATTTCATTATTGATGAAAAAAATGTCACAGATTTCTCATTCCAAAACACATTCTACGTATCAGTAATTACTATTCTGCTTGGGTCAAGAAAATTAATGCTCCCGAATATATCACATAAAGTAACCATCCTAAAGTAACCATCCTAAAAAAATACTGTAAGAACTTACCCAGGAAAAAACAGTAGAACATAAATCACATAAAGACGGTACATTGTATTGTCATTGGTCTTAGGGGAAAAAACAACATGTAATTTGGTGCAGTAAAAACAGCAGAATAATGCTTCATAATGTCTAAGAGTAAGAATTGGTTTTTTAATGGAATCATTTGTTATCATTTCTAATAGAGTATTGGGTTCACAAGGTTTCGGTATGACAGATCAATGTCCCCTTGCGGTGGTTGACATACATTTAGTCAATATCGGCACGATTAGACATCTGATCAAATCGCACTGCCAGCTGATTTTTCTATTGGATTTGATACGGAAGTTTGATGCTCTTCTCTTGTGAGGTTTATTTTCTCTCTCTGTGTTAATTTGACTCTTCAGAGTTTTAAATTTTCTTTATCCTGGCGTCTGTGGAAAATTGGGAATTGAAAAAAACAACTGGATTTTGCTATAGAATTAAGAGGTTGGTAAAATTATATTTTAGTCACATTTTTGGATATTTTTATATTGTAGTTTCCTTCTAAAGCTGTTGTTTTTCATTATTTGGTCTGATGAATAATATGTAGTTGGAATTTATCTGAGGATCAAATAAAATAGTGTTTTTTTTCCCTGTTTCTATTTTAAATTCCCTTCTAAAAAGTGAGAAACTTCTATTAAGATTAGTTGGGAGTTGATCCAACTTCCTTAACGATATTTATGTCAGGAAGTACTGTGTATTTGTAGTTATTAATTTAAAACACGTAAGGAAGTCAATAATTCATGATCATAAATGTTTGGCTCAACTTTCCCCTTTTCATATTTAATACACAAAAATCCCCCGTCATAGTCTATCACCCCCTGGGTCAATATTGCTGTAACACTGAAAATCAATGCATGTTTCGATGAGCTAAAAAAAAAGACAATTATTTTCTTGGCAACTTTTCATAACACTTAAGGCTCACACGGTAAACTCAGTAATAAGACCACCCTTGGGACCCTTGAAAACTGGTCATCTTACTGAGATGGTCTTAATATTGAGGTTGAGTTAAGAGCAAAACAGTGAAAATGGACTTGAAAATTGTGTTCTTAATTTTGAGGTGGTGACTTATTATAGAGGTGGTCTAAGTGAGTTTTTTTACTGTATATAATTTAACTTATACAAACTTGGTAACATTTGCAGATATACTTTACTTAGGGGTAACGCATCCATGAATTGTGTCAGGGATCTCATGTAAGAATGCAAATTTCAGTCAGCGTCTGGTATTCCCTCTCTGACAGACTTCCTGATGCTCCATTACTCCTGCTGATATATTGCTGTCTTAATTTCTATATTATTCATGAATGATCTTATATGTCTTTTAGGCAAATCAGAATATCTAAGTGATATAGAGAAGATCTTGGCTGGTTAATGATTCGGGTGTAACTTACCAATACTAGAGTTTTGATGCATTTTCTGCTACTTTTTGACCATTTTTATTCTTTCTTGCTGTCCCTTACGAAAAATGGGTACATTGTCAGTGTGTTATCAGTATATTGCCATATTCTTGCCAGATAAACTTCAGCTCCTTTCTAGTCAATTATCAGTCTGTTACCAGGCCTGACAACACACTGACTCAGTCTGTTGTCAGTTGGATATCAGATTATTGTCAGACATGTAGTTAGTGTATTACCAGCAGAAAACATTTTATTGTCAGGTCATATACATGTATAAATTGATATCTGTAGGATTAAAATTGAGACAATTCAATTTGTTGTTTTCTTCAAATTTTAATGTCCCCTAACAAGTTTTAACTGACTTTGAACTGATACCACACAGACAATTAACTGACAATAAAAAAACACTGGCAACACAATGACATCACACTAACAATGGCCTAAAATTTGGCCTTTTTAGTCTATTGCTAGTGTAGAACCAGTCAAACCTCAGATCTGATATTTGACTGGCAATAAATTTTATACCAACTGACAACACACTGACATATTAAGAGACATTTTTGGGATACACACTGGTTTCACACTGACATAACTCTGGATATAAAAAAACATATACAGTGAAATTCATGCACAATGCATCTCTTGAATATGGACAAATCAAGTATTTTGTACAAGTAGGAAGTGAAAAGGCATTGGCCTTAGTACAATCATTTGAACAAATGGGAAGCATCCGTAATCAACACACAGAATTGCACATCAAAAAAGTTCATCAAACTGACCATTTAATTGCAGTTTATCTAGATCATATAATTGCACAATGTGTATACATGGAAATTGGAAATGAGCTCTATATTAGTGAATTGCCAAATTATTTTGAGTGTGATTAAATGTAGGAGTCTGCCTTTTCCTGAATTGCTCCATATAAATGAAAGAACAAGTATTAAATAAAATTGAAAACTTTGTGGCAAAATGAGCAATTTCTCCTTTTGCCATATTTTCAAAATTCATATCCTGTAGAGGCATCGGAAAGCATAAATTAGTATGAGGGAAAGAGTTAATTTTGCTAAGTCAAAATAATTACTTGTCAAAACTAACACTATTAAAACTAGTATTGTATATTTTACAACCTGTACAGTATTTTTGCATTTTCCATTGAGTTGAAAAATCATGAAAATAACAGAATTTACTGATATTGCTTTTATTTACTTTACTTGCTTCCAGTAACCCTTTTTAAGGTCATTACTGTAAAGTATGAAAAAGTTTTTTCTTGCCAGTGCATTGTCAGTATACAAATTTGTTGAAAATGACTATGAGAATTTATTTACCCAGGTGAAATGAATCATGTTATACCATGAAATAACATGAACTACCATGCCTCACAGATTATGGTTAGCCATGGTCGACCATGTTATGTAAAATGGCCTCAAACATGGTCTGTGACCATGGTTTTACATGGTTGATTACCATGAAAAAACATGGTCACACCATGGTAAGAGACTATGAAAAAACATGGTCACACCATGGTAAGAGACCATGAAAAAACATGGTCTGAACATGGTCACGGACCATGTTTGCGGCCATTTTACATAACATGGTCAACCATGATCTGTGAAGCATGGTAGTTCATGTTATTTCATGATATAACATGATGTGTAACTATTGTTTAACTGGTTTACCTAAAACATAATTAATTTTACACATACTTTCATATGAACAGAGATTGTACAACACACAATTAAATATTTATCAAACTTGATTTATAGCATTACATTCATAAACAAAAATATTGTGTACTTAAAATGCAATCATAACAATAATAAACACAGTTTGTAAGAACACATTTTGTAAGAACACGTCCATGTGACCATTACTGAAATCCTTAGAGAATTTAAAATGATACGTTATTAAACAATAGAATTACAAATTCACACTTAAAATATTTCAACAGTTCAGTTCATCCTTCTGTGAAGTCCATCCACGCACTAAAATATTTCCATATTAGAATTCTGTACATCCTTCTGTGAAATCCATCCACGCACTCCACAAATTTCTTTTTCCATCAAGAGAATGTGTGTTTTAAAGCTAATCAGAGTTAAGAAACAAAGTATTTTGGAAAGTCATTTTTTTTTTAACATCACCACACCAACATGTTTGTGCAGTGTCATCAACCGAAAACACTATTGGTAGATGCACCAATCTCTTCCAAGCTACCACAAGACCTACAAGTCCAATGCTTGAAGTGACCAGGGAGTTTTTAAACACATCTTTAATGTTATCACCTGGAGGGTAGTACAATTGTCTGAAATATAAAACGTAAATTTACTTCTAACTTGAGAAGATACAAACAACAAATTGAACAAATCACATTAAAACTAGCTGCCAAAACAAAGAGGAAACAATATGGTAAAAAATAAATGACGACTTCTTTGTTAATAAATCACAACTGTAAGTAAAACATGACAAAATAAAAGCAGAATGCTTTAAATTGCTCTACACATTAAAGTATTGTCATCATAGTTAATTCTCAATGTTAGGAAATATTAGCATGACACCAGTAATCGTTTAGAAATGCTATGGGGCGAAACGCACAGAGGCGAAACAACTTGTGTACGAAAGAACCATTTTCCTCACGTGAGCAAACTTAGAACACGTATTTTATCGTATTTTCTTGAAACAGGTACTGTACTTCAGCTCTTATTTACTCTATGCAATCGTACGGAATTAATTACGATAACTGTCACCAACCACAACACCCGATTCAACAGTTTTCAAGCTAGCATTAACGATTCAATCGAAAAATGCGCTACCCGAAAAATGCTCTACCCGAAAAATGGACGATTAAGCAGCTTTCTTTCGCAGTTTTGGTCGGGGAAATAACGTCTGAAATTCGCCGCTGCCACCAATGTTATACATCCGACAGTGTTCAAATAGCAAACAGTTACACTTACTTGCACCATTGGTAGGTTTATTTGTTCCATTGAACCTTTTATTTGGTATGATTTTAGAACAGCAATGGCTGGCAATTCTCCCGCTTCTTCCCCAATGTAAACACGCAGGGTTTAAAACCAAGTAATACCGGTCGCAACAGAATAGCGGACGGCACACGTTCATTGACGTACAAAAGATACGCTTTACGGGGATGAGGTGTTATTCGGATCATTCTTGAGTTTTTAAAGGTCTTATTTAGTATTTACTTAAAAAAGATTATTCGACGTAAAATTTTGCAACAAATAATCAATTTAATGTCTGAAAAAGTCCGTCACACGTCTGAATAGTTATTATATATGATTCAGAAATATTCAGCAAATATTTTCCGTCACGAAATGTTTGATTCAGTAATATTCAGTTTGAATACACCAATTAACAGTTTCAAAAAGCACTACACTCCCCCCTTTTTTATCAGAAAAATTCAAACGGATTCAGACAGTTTTTTCATGAGGGATGTCATTTGGATATGCTTACCAGTGGTATTCCACTGGTGTTACACTGGCATTCCAGTGGATTTATGCTTACTGGTTGAAAGCAGTGGTATTCCCCTAATATTTCACTGACTTTTTTTACTGGGAAAGAAATATTTGCTATAACCATGATTAGCTGTATTATATAATGGTCCTGACCATGATCCAGAATTATGTTTATAGTACACCATTGTATTTCATGGTCATTTACTCTGACCATGGTTGAATGTATGCTTTGACCATGGTCTGTAATTTTTTACATGGTAGATCATGGTTTTTCATGTTATCTTGCTGTTATACGGAATGACCATGTTCTAACATGGTCATACTCACACTTTGACCATGGTATAACCACGGCATTTGATGTTTTTTTGGGGACAACCATGAAATAACATGTTCAGACATCAAAAGCAATGAAATACTATGGTGACCATGGTATACATTTCACCTGGTATAATTGTCAGTCTATTGCCAGACCACAAGTAAAATTATTAATGCGCATGTATTTTTACATGCTTAATGTCCTTCTTTTGTCAGTTAAAATTCCGATACTAACAGTAGCATTAGATTTAAAGTTTTATATTGTCAGTCTAATGTCATGTCTGTTTTTCTTCACATGCTAATGTCAGGTTATTGTCAGTGTGTATTCATACCTCCTTTTTGAAAAAATTCTTATCTGTTTATTACCAGTTGTACCAACAGTCTGATGTCAGAACCTGGCAATAGACTGAAATTATCTGTCAGTGTGTAACCAGATTTTTTTTTTCCATACCAGTGTGAAACACCATTGATTACAGTGTGTTGTCAGACAACGCTTTTTGGAGTCAGTTAGATATCATTGTAGTGTTAGCTTATTACCAGTTTAGTGCAAGTGTGTTATCATAAACTGCTTTTCGTAAGGGTGTTTCTGCTCTGTTGTGTGGGAATTCTGTTTTCATGTACCATGATATTTTGAATTTGCTTGGGTTGAAATTTCTTATTGTGACAGAATGCAGCAAGTTCAAAATATGTACTAGAGGAATTTTATATACAAAAGCTATTTTCGGTTAATTTAAATCAAAATGCCATTCTTCACTGACACTTTGACTTAATGAAAGCTTTTTTAAGAAGAAAAATATGTAAATCACAGTTTATTTATAGAGGTATTATTATAAAATTGATGGACTTTATGTATTATTATGTGAATATTTTTGAAAGAGGTGGGTGTATATTGGTTTCCTCATGTTTGATGGTATGTAGGTCAAAGGTCAAGGTCACTGAAACTGTTGATTGCAATGATTTCCTGTGCCTTGTGGGTGTTTTAGTTTGAAGTTAGCATACTTCTGTCTGACTATCAAGAGGAGATATGACTGTTTTACTAACATCTCTTATCCTTCATACCTTCTAAGATTTTCACATTAAATTTACAAAATGTCTCACACATTCAAGACTTCTCCATCTTTTGGTTCATTTGCATAATTCACTCTGGAGAATTATGAAAATTATTACATTCAGCCTGTTGAAGGATGAACCAGTGTCACAACATAAAAAAAATGCTTTTCCAAATTATCAAATTCTCACATGTTTATTCCCTCAGCATCTCTCTGACACTCTGTGGAATGATTGACTGTGTTTATGCATGTAACATTCTCTTCCTCATGCAATTTCCTCTTTTGAATTCCTGTTTAAAGACATGGTACGAGAAATTATGAGATTTTCAGTGTTTGTTGAATTTGTATGCCATTTTTTAAGTACAGTCTGACCGCGTTCATTCGAATTCATCAGGTCCGAAATTTTATTTCGAATAAAACATGGTTTCGAATAACCCATTTCAATCAGTGTATAAGTAAATATATCGGAACCTGATATTTATTTCGGAGGATACAGTGTAAATGATACCGGACAAAAGGTTGTCGAATAAACGAGGTCCGAATGTATATCAGTATTTTATGTATGGCAGTCAGTTGACCTAAACAGTGCTCCTGGGTTACCATCCAGTACCAAGCTGCCCCTTTGCAAGCAACTGATGACTTACCCCACATGAACTGGCTGTGGAGGAAATTTTTCTTTATGTAAAGTGCTTATTTATTAAAGTGTCACCCCTATTAAAAGGACCAGCCATTTCTGACTTATTAGACACTTACTTTCTGAGCACATTTACTTCCTGATTCCCATCCTTTAATGTCAGGCACTAGGCGGGTAGGCACACAGTAACCATTATTTAAGTAAGCTGTATTATCTTCAGTCATATTGGCAAAGAGTATGTACTTCTTACTGGGGAAGGGGATGGTTTTTAACCTGCCACTTTCAGATTGGCAGCTGAGTGTTCTGCTTACTGAGTTTACCCTGTAATGTAAGCCTTAAGTGTTATTAAAAGTTGCCAAGAAAAAGAACATGCATTGATTTTCAGTATATTCTGTCTATCCATGGTTACAGCAAAAATTGCCCATCATGAGATTTAGAGAACAAAATTTACAGCATGCATTTGATTGGCTGTTTCAGAGATCATGGTTTAAATCAACCAATGGCACGGCTTTATTCTTAGACTGGCCTCCAAACTTAGTTTTGTAACGTTATGCTCTGCGTAATGCTGATTTTGAAAAGCCCTAAACACTAGTTATAACTTGTAACTTGATCCTTGATTATATAACGTAGCTATAATGCAGAATATATCCATGTCCACAAGTGTGAATCGTGCATTTTCTGGGAACACCACTTTGCTTTGGATTGCATTGTTCGATTAAATTCTAAGGGTTTTAGGCAAACTATTTTCATTTAACAGTTTACTTACCCAAACGTAGTCACAGTATTTGTGCTCTAAAACATCAATACATCGCAGCTAAGGGTCTTATCTTTCGTTGCCAGACTGTTCCTCTCACAGACACAAACTTCTCAGCTCTAAGTCTTAAAATTGTCTTACGTGACACTTTTTTCCCCAGTAAATTATCTCATTAAGACTTAAGGGTTAAAACCAACATCTTACGTCTGCAGCCATGACTTTATCAAATCTTCTTAGAATCACAGGTCTAGAATTTCAGTAAAGAACAGCTGCTGTTCGGTCTTGTACCTGATGCAGGGTCTCTTGACATAACATTTCTATGAGGTGTTGTTTTCAAATGGTATCAAAAAATAAAATTTATTTCCAAAGGTTCAGGTGATAGGATGGGAAAGCACTCATTGTCCTATTGTTTCCAGATATGATGACATTTCCAGTATAAAGATTTCATGAAAACAAGGCGTTCATCTTGTAAAAACTGAGCACAGCGAGCTATGCTTTCTAATTTGCGATCATTTTTTAACTGGATAGTCTGTTGCTGGCAATTTAATATGTTACAGCTTCTTCTGCAAAATTTCATTCGTCAAAATGAAACTGATTTTAAGTGACGTGGAATATTCTTTCGGGATCAATACGTAATTCTTGGAAACAGACATGTAACTTCGGTACCAGGATACATTGAGATCTGTTTGTTTTATATTCAACAGCACATAGATTATATTGATAAGACTGTTATATCAATTGAAAGTATTATGCTGTAGTCAGTTTTTATGTACTTGATTATGGGTGTAAGCAAATTGTTAAGTGGTCAGCCAATGAGAACATATTTTACAAAATATGGACCAATAGACTTGTTGTATGTAAGCTAGATGCTCATTGGTCGCTGCTATAAAAAATTGACCAGTTGATGCTAGTCAATCACACTGATAAAAAGATCAATTATAATCTTGTGTCACTAGAAAGGAATGGACCTCCTGTTTTTATTAAAATTTGATATAGAAACAACACTTTGTTTATGTGCAGTGTAATTATGGTCATTCTGGTGAACTTGAGTTTAACATTGAAATGAGGTATAGATTTAGAACATTTATTTTGTACAAGGTAAACAATTAATAGACAGTCTTAATTAAGGAATCATGGAATGCAAGCCAATTGGTTATAGTTTCAAATACTGTTAAAGTGGTAAAGTTTGTGAATATTAAATTTCAGCTATTCTCGAACATTTCTGTCTGAAATCGCCAATTTTTTATTTTTTTGACTTGTGAAAATATCCACTTACGGACAGTGTTTTGTCTTGAGTGACTGACACTAGTATTTGACGTGGCTTCTATTCATGTATTTCACTTCCTGGTAGCTGAATAGTCGTGATATCATACGACAACTGTACAATTTTAAAAGCTTCCGTAAAGACTGTTTATATTTGGTTATTACTAGCAGAACTGTATGATAGATTGAAGTGAAACTGTCTTTGTAAGATATTGTTCTCTATAACAATGATTGATATGATAGAGTGTCAGTTTTATGCAGCTGTAAATTGCAATTACAGTGTATCCATGAAGGTCTGGGTGGCTTTGAGTGTATGATGCACTTCTCTGGATGTCACTCACAACTTTTCATGTTCTCACACTTCTGTTGTTGATAGATTGTGTAATGTCGCCAAGTTTGCTTGTTTTTGCTGCTTACGCTTATTGTCGTCTGCTGCAAAGTGACATTTCCCTGTGGGATACGCACAATAGTCTTAGACAATATGCAGACGTAATCTACTAGTGGCATGCATATTGTATTCAAGCAGAATCTGTTATTCTGCATTTCATTGAATATGCTTACTGCAACACAGAAAAAAATTGAATTATTTGACATCTCGCGCAATAGAGCCAGGTACTGGTTGTTATACAAGGTTTATTAAAATCTTGATAATTAAATTGATAATATTTAGCTAGTCAATGTTTCATAATTTCTCACTCTATGTTTCCTTGAATTTAGCTGCTAAATTTAACTGCCCTGATGTAATGATTTTAACAGTTATTACTCTAGGTTCTTTGGAAGCATGAATATTAAATGGCCCTAATAAGCTATGTTTTCATTCGGGAGATTGCACCTCAAAAAGCGGGAGATTGCACCTCAAAAAGCGGGAAATTGCACCTCAAAAAGCGGGAGATTGCACCTCAAAAAGCGGGAGATTGCACCTCAAAAAGCGGGAGATTGAGCCTTAAAAATATTTTTTTTTGTGTGGCTGAAATTTTGTCAATATTATGACTTCATCCGTATCATAAGCTGTTAATAGCAATATGCTGCGAATTAACTCGTAATCTGGGGTTCATCCCTTCAATCGAGTCGCCAATTAACAATTTTATTGCCAATTGTCATATCAGAATACAATAGAAACGTGTGAAACTTGAATAAACAACATGAAAAGCGAGGGTCGCATTGTATTTTGATCATTGTCACCAAGCGCTTGATTCCATGGTTTAGAGACTATTTAGACAGTTTAGAGAGTATTTCTGACTGGTATCCCGATTTTACACTTTAAGTTATCAGTTTGACAAGTAATTTCAGCGAACCAGTCGGGAATGACGTCATTGAACTAAAAATTACCCCGTAATAAAAATTCACGATGTTTACTTTGAAAATCGGGAGATCGCGGCTCCCGGCCGGGAGAGCGGGAGTAAAAAAAAAATGGCTGTCAAAACCGGGAGTCTCCCGTGGAAATCGGGAGACTTCACATGTTTGTAATTTCTAATGTTTCTCACTCTAGGTTCTTAATGGAAGCTTGAAAATTTAATGGCCATGAAGTAATTTTTTTAAATGTTGATCACTCTAGGTTCCTCTTAAAATTTGGTGACCCTGAAACTATTTAATGGCCTGTTGCGATTTCTTAAACTGTTTACCACTGTGATTTCCTTAGAAGCTTGAAAATTTAATGGCCCTAAAATAAGCCAACTTTCTTGATGTTTGCTGCTGAAAGTTTCTTGTACGCTTGAAATTTAGTGGTCATTGTAAAAAAATGTTGTTGAAGTTTAAGCTACTCCACACGTTTCTTTAAAGCTTGAAACTTTAAGTGGCGCTTAAAGCAAGTTCTTTTTATAGTTTATAAGTCAAGGTTGTTTAGAAGCTTGAAAATTCCGTTCTAACTCCTAGTTCATTATCTGTCTGGAAGTTTTATCCAATTAGTAACACTTGTTAAGATTAGTTAGTTATTTTTTTGAAAGCTCAGAGTGTTATTGCGTCTGCTGTATTTTTTTGTACCTGTTTCCAAATTTCTGCTCCAGTTGTTTTATTAACATTGATTATCTTTTATTGTTTCTTAAAGGTAGCTAGTCTTGATTTTTTGTCTATGCTTAGAAGTAAATGTGAGAAAATCAGGGGTAAATGTCTTCATGCAGATGTATTCTAAAATGCTGCATTGTCATATTTTCTTACATGTTTCCCATAATCTCATATGCATGAGTCCCATATTGCTACCTGCCGAGTGTTACAGAACATACGTGTATAGGACTTGTATTTTGCAGTTCCAGGAAACTTTTAAGAAAAGTCATTTATATATACTATTTTAGAGTTAACTTCAATATGCAGGCATTAATATGACAATTTCTCAAAATTATTACTTGGCATATTTTTATAAAAAAAACTAGATTATCTACCTTTAATGCAGTGCTGTTACGATGTATAATTTATGATGTAAGTCACCACTCTTGATTAATTTTGACAGAGCTGTCAATTTTAGTCTGGCGGCCTTGTTCTTTTCTGTCTATATTTATTATGACATAAAAAGTACAAAATTTGATGGTATTTACAGAAAAAATATTTTCTATATATAGAATTAATGTATTGCAGAATGAAGATTATTTTACTATAACAAAGTCATAAACAATTTAAGACATTCAGTCATTGTTTAAATAGTGATTTGCTCTATGTCATTAAGGAGCTTGTATTGACCAGTTGTAGCGTCTCTGCGACTTGGATCAATATGAAAGCTGTCAGTGAAGGAACTATACTCAATATTAAAGCATTACAACATTTTACTGTGAAAAGGCTTTGTTTATTCACCAGTGGTAAGTTATTATATTTCACATACTTGCTGAGTTCTGTGCAATTTTAGTTTTTTCCTCATGATTGATTTTAATGGCTTTTTAATTGAAATTTCTTTTCTAATGTATCAATGATGTTTGTCATTGGACAGACAGTCTGTTGGTTTCTTTGTAAATTTGCTTCTCTGATCATTTTTCTGCTGTGTTATATTGAGATTATTTTTGTGTGTTATGGATTGGAATTTTATTGCATTGAGTAAATATGATCAAACAGAGACTATTTAAAAAGCTCATTGTTGATATTGTATCAAAATATGCTCAAAGAAATTTCTTGGCATCAAAGTGGAACTTCAGGTCTAAGGTTATTAGTATGGAGAATATTCTTAAAACTTAAGCCTCTGATTGGTTAGTTCCGTGAGGAGTCTTAAAATTGACCAATGGCAAGGCTGCTTTCTTGGAATGGTCTCCAAAGTCTGTTATCTTAAACTACGGGTCTGTGCTGAAGTTTTAGGTGCATAGGATTCAAAATTAGTTGAGAATTACTATTGGTCAATATTTTCAAAGACATGTTTTCATTGGCTGACTGCTTAACAATTTGTTTTCAGTTGTTCTCCATCAAATGAAATAAGAAATAAGCATTGGTATTTTTTCCATTTAATTTATCAGAGTATAGATATGAAATTAAGGGCTACATTCCATCATCTGAGTAGAATGGTTACATTTATGTTTATTTAGCAATAATAACATGACAATAATGCTTTGAATACACTTTTCATTATTTGAAATACTTTTTAACCCATAAAATGCCTTATCTATGCTTTTTCCTATGCTTTAGACCAATGTTATATAGATGTTTGAATTTTTCTTCGCAATATATCTACAAGGTGGTCGAAAAAAAAAAATAAACTGCAAGATTTCGAAAAAGGGCATGAAACTCAATGTACAGCATTTTATAAAGAATCTTGAATATTGGTTACATTTATATTTATGATAAATTATACACCTTTCCACGCTGGAAGAAGCTCTAAAAATGTCTTTCGGAGTGTCGCCAAAAAATGAAACTTTCACTTAAATTTGCGACCATGGTATTTATGAAGTTTATATAAGGCACTACATTAAGCACTGAATTGATTTTAGTATTAGCAAAAAACTCAACTCAAAGATGCAGTCATTTTAAAAAAAAAAAAAACACCAAAATCGGGTCAGCGGATCTGTAAAGCAACTTACATAAAAACATTGGCCTTAGTGTCTGATTGAAATACTGCTCTATCTTCTCTAGAAAAAGTAATAATCTCTATCTTGATATCTGTGTGTGACCCTACCTAATAAGGTCTCAATCTCTCTGTGCGGAAGTGTCGAAATATGGAACCAGACATTAATATTGTGAAGCTCAGGTTTCTATAGAGATGTTTTGGGTTGATGATCTTCTTTCGTGAGATAAAGTCTGAACAATGGCAAATGTCCAACGGTTCATGCATTACCATCTATTGTTAGATGTTTGATTTATGATTTATCGTGTATTTCAATTACATATGACTTATATGTTCAATGGTAAGTTGCTAGTGAATATACCAGTCAGACAGCATTTGTTTTGCACACACACAAGTTCATTGTCTGGATTCATATTCAAGTGCAGTACTAAACTAGCATGGTCCAGTTTGGCTATATAAATTTAGTGGCTTTTGACCTCTTATCCTCGGATGAGGATGGGCACCATCTGTGTGTGGGTTTAACCCAAGTTTATACTACTGGCATTGTAGCACCATAGTCATACATATATAAGGCTCTGTTGTTGAGGCATTGTAGCACCATAGTCATACATATACCGGTATAAGGCTCTGTTGTTGAGGCATTGTAGCACCATAGTCATACATATATAAGGCCCTGTTGTTGAGGCATTGTAGCACCTCAGTCATACATATATAAGGCCCTGTTGTTGAGGCATTGTAGCACCTCAGTCATACATATATAAGGCCCTGTTGTTGAGGCATTGTAGCACCTCAGTCATACATATATAAGGCCCTGTTGTTGAGGCATTGTAGCACCATAGTCATACATATATAAGGCCCTGTTGTTGAGGCATTGTAGCACCTCAGTCATACATATATAAGGCCCTGTTGTTGAGGCATTGTAGCACCTCAGTCATACAATACGGCTCTGTTGTTGAGGCATTGTAGCACCTCAGTCATACATATATAAGGCCCTGTTGTTGAGGCATTGTAGCACCTCAGTCATACATATATAAGGCTCTGTTGTTGAGGCATTGTAGCACCATAGTCATACATATACCGGTATAAGGCTCTGTTGTTGAGGCATTGTAGCACCATAGTCATACATATATAAGGCTCTGTTGTTGAGGCATTGTAGCACCATAGTCATACATATATAAGGCTCTGTTGTTGAGGCATTGTAGCACCATAGTCATACATATACCGGTATAAGGCTCTGTTGTTGAGGCATTGTAGCACCATAGTCATACATATATAAGGCTCTGTTGTTGAGGCATTGTAGCACCATAGTCATACATATATAAGGCCCTGTTGTTGAGGCATTTTTATCGTTCCGTCAAAGGTTCTGTGTAAAACTATTGTGAATGTTTCTTTACCAAATTTGAGTTACTATAGTCTAGATCCAACCCTCGAAACACAAAGCTTTGTTGTTTGACAAATTATGAATTGGAGTATTTAATGCGACAATCACACACTATTAGGAGTCCAATCATATTCAGTTTTCTGGTATTTTAGCTGCTAGCATAATACATAAACACTTAAAATTGTTAATGACTTGGTTATCAGACTTATTATTGTGTCAATGTCCAATTTACTAACAAGTGGGAAAGCTTAACTTTGAAAATACTGCAATAACTGCCATAATTTTATCCTCTATAAATGCTCATTGCTTTTGTATATCAAATCAATATATATCCTGGTTCTTGTATTGTCTGTTTGGTTTCTGAGTTGTCAGTATGGTTTCTGGATTGCCGATTTAGTTTAAGGGTTGACAGAATTTGGTTTTTGAATTGTCAGTATGCTGACTGGGTCATTTGCTTTGTTTCGGAGTGGTCAATATTGTTACTGTGAAGTGTATTTTGATTTCCATGAACCTTGTTCATTCGAATTCATTGGGTCTGGAATTTTATATCAAATAATACATGGTTTCGAATTGCCCATATCTATTCGACGTGCATAAGAAAACACATCGGGACCTGATATTTATTTCGGGTGATACCAAGTATTCGGATAGAACGTCCGACTGTAATAACATCATAGACAGCACAGGAAAAAGTCATTAAGAATTTATTAATATATTAAGGAAATACTTCCATATTCGTTCTTGTATAGCACTGTTCTATTACCTTATTTGATTATTACCCATTAGTTCCTTCTTGGTATATGAATCACTCACACTTAATTTATACTTACAATACTTTTTATCTCACAACATACAACATTATATTGCCATGAAAAATGCCATTGTCATATTGAGCAACACTCCCATAATGAACATTAACTGTCTAATGTACTCAGAGAATCCCTGTATGTCTGCCACTATAACATTAATGTTGGATGATTTTCTAAAATAAAGTCTCACTTACAGGAATTATTCTTAATGTCTGTAGGTTTCAATACCTCATTAGGAGGTGTAATTATCAACTAGAAACCTTAACACTAGAATTGATATAGATACATTGTATATTCAGTTTTTATGCTTTAATCAGTGATATATTGTGCTAGGCCCATTTCTTGTGAGACTAGGGAGGGGGGGGGATTGGGATTTGATTAGCTAGTAAAACAGGTCTCCAATCAGCTGCATCCACCTAATTGTCCCACCAAACATTAACGAGGATAAATAAATTACAAGTCTAGAAAATGGCATTTAATTAACTGATTTGGTCTGCCATATTTTTGCTACAGCATCCGATCAAGATGTCATTAAATTACCCAGACTTAAGAATTATCCATTTGCTTATTATTAAATAAATCTGAACAGAAAGCTGCAAGTTCTGGCAATTTTCTCCTACAAATATGTGCAGTTGTCTCCCTTTGTGCGAATGATCGATCGTTCATAAATGGATTCATCTATATAGAAATTATGATGTTATTTGCACAATTTCATGTGGTTTGGTTTGTAAATAATGTCCATTGTGTACTCAATACTTGAGGGGATGGTATTATTGCACACAGATTATAATCATGTCCATGCATATAACTGCTATGAATCTCTGGCTGCTTTGAATGGTGTGATTTTACTCAGTGCTCATGATTTCAGGAAGCCAGTTGATTAAACTCGTCATGAAAATTACTGAATGTGGATGACGTGCCTCCTGTTAACGCAGTCAGCACAGCCAGCACAGCTGAACATGACTGCCCATCAGGAGGTTGTTATTTTAAAACCATGTTGTGGCATCTTTTTCTGCGCAGCCGTACTAACATAGTTTTGCTATTTGCATATCAAGGGTGTTGAGTCAATCCAATCAAATCTTATGTTAATCACCAAGGCAATTTCTCTTCATCTGAACAACGTTTGTAACCTTGACGAGGATTGGTTAACCTTTTGATAAAGGGTACATTACCTCACCGGTGAATTTACCGAAATCCATTTTGGATCTGGAGTGACCAGCAGTTGTAACATCTCAGCATGTTTTTATGTTGCACAACAAATATTAACCTTTAAATTGTGCTGACCAACATTTTTCAAGATATTTCTTGTTTTGAATAATTTGACAGAAGATGTCATTCCCTCATCCTGATTCATGTGGAGAAATGTTTAATTGCTGGCTTGAGAATCTGGTTAATTAGTGCTGCTTTGGAATCTCAGGATAGTTGATTATTTCAACTCTGGGATTTATTTTTAACTTAATTAAAAACTGTGATGTTATTGTAAACTTATAATCTTGTTGTTGTGTCTGGATTGGTTTTGTCTGGACCATTACTCTGTCATTTATTGTGTGATTTTCAAAGGTCAAGATCACTGTGACTTATTAGTTGTATTCACTTCATCTCTTAACAATTAGCAGGTCTGACATGTTGCCCTTGGGCATTTAGATTGATGAACCTATTGTAGAAAAAATGTCCATGTATCTAGTTTACATATACCCTACACCCTATACACATGTGTTGAGTGCCAGTGTAAAAGTCACATAACGGTGCCAATGCTAGGATCACAATCAGTGCCATTGTAAATGTCACAGAACAGTGCCAATGCGAGGGTCATGAAACATTGCCAATGTAAAAGTCACTAAGTAGAGCCAGTGTAAAGATCGAACTGTACCAATTTTGAAGTTATTAAACTGTTGCAAAGTCACATTAACACATAGTGCCAATGCAAAAGACAAGAAACAGTGCCAATGATAAAGTCAATAAACAGTGCCAATGACAGCGTCCTTTTTACAAGAGTGCCAATGTTAAAGTCACAAAACTGAGCCATTGATAAATGGATATATAAGAAGTTCCATCATAAACAATAAACTAATTGGTCTTCATTCTTAGAGGTAATAACACATCCATATTGACTCTTTGTTATAATTGACAATACATTATAGAAAATTGCTTTTCAATTACCATGTTGTCAGTTCCTGAGCGTAATGCCATAAAAAATGATGATAACTCCACACAGGGCTATATTATAGATAGTTATATGTTACTTTGTATTTAATGGAGAAAAAGCTGAATTCATGGTGAATAAGGTATACGCACAGAAATGAGACGGCTTGTGGCCTTAACATTAAATTTCATCTAATTTTAAGTCTATTATTGTTTATACATGTATGTTATTAATACATTTAACATTATAACATAGGTTATAATCTGCATTTGTAAACCAATCTTAAAATTCTAGCATTTTATTGACAGGCTCTTAGCTATAGGCACAGTTTTAAAATAGACAAATTGCACAGCTGCAATATGAAAATTGACCAATGGCAAGGCTGCAATGTGCAATTGTCCAATGGCAAGGCTGCAATGTGCAATTGACCAATTCCAAGACTGCAATATGAAAATTGACCTATGGCATTTAGGCTACATTGTGAAATTGACCAATTCCAAGGCTGCAATATGAGACTTATTTAGTCTCCAAACACAGATTTACAACCACAGACCTAGAATATGTAATAAAACACTGATGTTATTTGATGCCACTCTTACATAGATTGTTCTGTCATAATATACAATCATGGTGTCTTGTTGTTGGCTTTCTTTACTGTCTGATTTGTGGTTAGGCTTTAGTGCTAAATCATTTGTACGCTCCCATACAGCGCTTTGGTTCCACTGCCGTTACATTAACAGGATGCTAAAAGACAGTTAATCATTAGCAATTACTTTTGTTATATCATGGTCTGAATAATTGTTGCAAATTTATAAACAAAACTACATCAATGTCAAGTAAACACCTTCCAATGGGCGTCTACTGTTAAAAAGAAATATAAGTTTTCTACATTTATGAATAAAAATGGCCCTTATGAGTGGAAAAGGTCTAACCATAATATAAAGTCACCAATTTCTTGCAGTTATCTTATTGGTGATGTGATTGGGTTATTGTAAAGGATCCAGTATGTTGATTTTATCATTTAAACACTGCAATACTGTGGTCAGATTTTATGTTCCCCTCCAATTGAAGAATGGCAAAGGGGCATAAAGCATTACCCCTGTCCATCCATCTGTGCATCTGTCTGTGCATCCGTCTATGTGTCCGTCTGTCCACCTGTCTTTCCATCCGTCTGTGCATCTGTCTGTGCATCTGTCTGAAAAATTGGTATCTGATCAATAGCTCATGAAGGGATGGATAGATTCAATTTATATTCTATTTCAGTTACAATCCACCAGTTTCTTTGAGGAGTTATGACCCTTTCTTTGACTTAAAAAATGGGTTTCTGATAAATAAAAAATGCCGAGATGTTACGATAGCTGGTAAGGTAACGTACCCTTTATCGAAAGGGTAACCAATTCGCGTCAGTGTTACAAACTTTGTTCTGTTGAAGAGAAATTGCCTTGGTGGTTAACGTAAGATTTTATTGGTTTACAAAACACTGATATGCAAATAGCAAAACCATGTTAGTACGGCTGTGCCTAAAAATAATGGTTGTTTCAAAATTACCCCTATTTACTGAATCTTCAGTGTGAGCAGTGACTGGTAATCTTTTCAAACATTTCGGACATCTCAACGTTGCTGCTGATTAAAGGCTACTCCAAGATGTCACAAATGTCATCTCACTGTGCTCTGGTAGGACCGTATTGACTTGTGAATATTTTTTTAACGGCTAGTAATTGGTCAATGACATTTTGCACATTTGTTCCAGACATGTTGAAATATGCATTTTTAAATATACCTTACCATTCAAAAGATATAACAAAAGTCAATATATTTTTGATCACCCCTCGTATTTGTTGTTGACCATTATCGCTCAATTAGGGACCAAGTAATGGTAAATTATCATGCGGTAACAGTTCCGTTACTATGGTAACAAACACAAAGTTACAGATGTCTTTCATCTATGTTCTCACTGGATATAGAATGTGATACCCTTGCAAATTGTTCAATTGGAATTAAATAATGTGACAGGTTCAAACTATGCTCTAACTTGGAATTTAGAAATGGAATTATTGATTGTGTAATTATAATTAATTTTTGTAGTTGCACAAAATTACTTAATGTACTGTATTGAGCGTTTGAAGGACAATCATTGTAAATGCATCCTTACTTAAGCTTAAATGCACCAAACTCTTTAAATTTTCTACTTGGTGATTCGTGTTTTGTCTGGAAGGCGTAGAATGTTGGACACCTGATCCGAAGGTTGTAAGTTCAAATTCTGCTTTCGATGAGGTTGAACCATTAACTTTCACAATCATTAAATAAGATGTGGGTACTGGTTTGTAACCCAGGGAACAGTCATCAAGAGGTATTTATATAAGGTTTACGTTTATATCATTATAATATAAGTGGATGTAAAATAAATAAGTTTAAACTAATGTTTGGATATTTAATTTAGTTACAATTTTGAGACGGGAGAATTTCCAAATTTACAGCAAGACAAGACGTCATATTTTCCAGTTATTTACGATGGCAATCTCTGAAAAAGATTTCACATTTTGTGATGCATTTTTTTGTGTGAAATATGATATCAAATTTATGTCAAAGCCAGACAAAATTTCCAGAGTTTTCTATAATTTAATAATTAGTGTGTCCTTATATTTTTTTTAATTGTGAACATAATGTCTCAATTATTGTGTGCTGCGTCAGTGAATGGTTTTATAGCCTAGGATTGGATGTTGGATACATTGTAGACTGAGAAAACAAAAGAACCAAATCATGATATGGATCTATACAACAGTGATCTTGGAAAAACAATATGTATTGATTTTGTTCGCACTTGCATTCAATTTCCTGTCAAAATATGAAGATGACAATTTTTACAGCTGCTGTCTATAAATTGGATCATGGTAATACACTCAGTGTTCTCTGGATCATTCTGTAGCAATTGTGTTTGTTTGTGATATCCAGATGGACCCTCTATATCTAGTTGCCTAGCTAGCTATTTGTCCTGGGTCCGTTATTTAAAGATGAATAATGTTAACTGAAATTGTAATTGTACTGTACCCCCCCCCTCCCAACTTGGGCATGTAAATTTAGATTGTGAATATATTCTGTTTGTATGGAAAAAACAGGGAGCTATTGTCTTAGCTTAATCTTCATTGTCTGTGTCTACAAAAATGTTAAAATATTTATTATGTTTGACTCAGTTTCTGAGAAAATATAAGTCCTTATGATAGTCTAACTCATACACGAGTGTCCATCTTTGTTTGCAGTGCTCTTGATTTGATGACAATGCATGCTTTGATTCTCTATGTACATATAACAAAACATATTTCCACATTAAGGAGTCAAGTCATATAATTGTATGGACTTTTAAGTATGATTTCTCTAAGTGATTGCTCATAGTTGGTCTAAAGTATTGCTTTCGTTTCAATGAAAGTAACTTGGAAAAACATCTCTGTGATGTTTTTTTCGAGACCAGCCTCTATATCACCACGGTATATATTGATTTCGAGTGACAATTTGGCTGAAGATAATGCATCCAAAGTCATCTGTCATTCACCTCTGAACTCTTAATTACGACTGGAGAGTTGTCATAGTTGCTTGCGGAGGAGGAGGTTAGTTCTGGTTGGTTAACTTCAAGAATAGTTGAGAATACCATTATTTTTGGCGCAGCCGTACTTACATGGTTTTGCTATTTGCATATCAGTGTTGTGTGAAACCAATCAAATCTTGCGTTAACCATCCGAGCAATTTCTCTTCAACCAAACAACGTTTTGTAACCTTGATGCGGATTGGTTTACCTTTCAATAAAGGGTATGTAATACCTTACCGAAATCTACTGAATTTCAGTGAATTTACCGTAGTCCATTTTGATTTGGAGTGACCATCAATCGTAACATCTTTGCATTTTTTTTATGTTGCACAACAAATCTTAACCTTCAAATTACACTGACCATCTTTTTTCAAGATATTTCTTGTTTACATGTATATTATGTCTATTTGTCAGTATGTTCAAATACATGTTCCCTTTGGTTCACCACCTTACAATGTTTATAACTGCTCTTATTAAGTCAACAAAACAGACTATTATTATTCATTTATACATTACTTCCCAATGGCAGTGACCAAGAGATATCCATGTTGATATGTTTTCTATTTCAATTCAAATGCTACAGGTTCTATTTCCTTGTTTTTATCCATTATCCATTTATATATAACTGGTGACAACAGTTGATGTTGCCATGGTGAATATAATGCTTTTGGGAAAAGCTGTTATTTAGAAGTCATTGGGTTTACTGTAGATGAAAAACCTGATTAATTTTTGTCACTGTATTATCCACAGTTTTGACGGATTTACAAAGACGTTTGTTTTACGATGTGCAATAGTTGTGATAGATCTTAATTAATTACATACTTCCAGCAGTCAATCTGACACTTATATATGACCCTATCACTTCATACTGTGAACTAGTATTATAGCTTTTGTATTTGACTGTATGATATTAAAATATACAACTGTTTCATTACTGTTAATCACTTTTAGCTTAAAATGTGGACTGGCAGCAATATACAATGGTTTGAAGCGCTGCTGTCTAAAACTTTCATGTTGATTCAAATTAAATTGAGAATTCTGTTATTGTGTACACTATTTCTATTGGTCGATATTTTGCAATACATGTTTTCATTAGTTGACTACCTCTCAGTTTGTTTACAACAATTCTTGAGTAAATAAAACAGAACTTAACTATTGATTTAAAATTAGTTGAGAATGTTGTTATTGTGCACAATGTCTATTGGTCAATAGACATGTCTTCAATGGCTGAACACTTCAAAGTTTGTTTACAACCGTTGTCACGTAATTTATAATACAATGTACAAGTATATTATACTATATAATACGATATTATACCTTTGTGTTGACGTTAATTTTTGGGAATGGTTGTTAAGATTTTGTTTACAGTTGTTGATGGATCAGCTGGGGCCATATTCACAAACACTTTAAGGCTGAAACTCATACTATCAAATAAGTGTAGAGGGCAAGTTAGGGGTAGAGCGCTTCACTCTGAATCCAAAGGTTGTGAGTTTGAGCCCTCCTTTGAGCAGGATTTGCCTTGAAGATTCTCATTGGTTTAGGCCATCCTTGACCGACGACCCCCATGGAAATTGACCAAGTCATAATTGATGATGCTTAAAAAGGTTGCTGCTTAATAAGAAAGGGCCACTTAAGAGAGGTTACATTGCATATGCAGAGTTTTCTCTTCAACTTTTCAAATGGGGGTCCTAGGATCCCCTACTCAGCAATTTTGGGAGACCCTGATATTTTTTTAGGGACTCCACACATAAATGAAAAATTATGGATGCTTTAAATGTTTCCCCATGTCAATAATACAAGTGTGGGAATGATATTAGTAAATTTAGTTGAACAGGAATAAGCGCAAAGAATATATCTAAAATGCGGATCGCACATTCTTTTTTGTGGGTCCTCAGGATGCAGAGTAAGTTGTAAACGCGAGTCCTACATCCAAAATTCAGAAAACCTGCGTCTGGAAAATCCCTATATATGATACAGACACATATGTATAACAACCTATACGATTACTAATTTTATATTTCTACATATTTTCAGGACTCTAAAGTTGTAAGTGCTGACAAATACAGAGAATTAGAGGAAACAAATGAACTTCTGAAACAAGAGATAAACAATTTAGAGAGGGCACAAAGTGACTCAGAAAGACTTGTAAGTATATATCATTCATTCAGGTTCTCCGATGCAAGACACAGCCATTCTAGGTCTGAGGTTGTATAACTTCAGACCACGCAGTCTCCAAGCTCAAATATCATTTCCAGTTTCTCTGTTGGTAGAGCACTCACCTGCTTGTCTGGGGCTTCTAGGCGCAAACCCTGATCGAGATGAATGTTCCTGTATAATTTGATTGGAGAAAATACATTTGTCTTTTGGCATACCAGATGGGGATTTCCCATGTTTACAATGGTGCTGGAAAAACTCTTTATCTTACACCATCTCATGTAGGGTGAGTCTCATGCTGATAACATAATGAGATATATTGACACATACTGGCAAAACGGTGAAAAATAACAATGTGAATGAATAAGTAAAATAACACGTTAGTATAAGTAAAAAGTCCTTAAAACGTTTTTTGCAAATTATTTCTCAAGAAAGGTACCGTATGCAAGAAAAGAATCTATCACTGGCTTTAGGTGCCGATGGAAATGTCTGGCTCTTGGGTTACTGTTTTTTGCGGGAACTCGGCAGAGCCTCAATAATTCTATCCTTACCGGAAGCCAGTGAAAGATTCGTTGTCCGATGCTAGTGGAAGGTTAGGTTGGTACTGGTTGATTACCCAGGTTCACTGATACGGTCAACTGTACGGTCAACTGTATGCTGGTGAAAAATGGCTTTAATCTCTAGAACAACCAACAAATCTCCTTATCGTTCTCAAAACTCCAGGCTAGTCCCTTTAATAGGCAAACATTGCAAGTTGTTTCATTATACTCCTGGGTTTCATTTTCTCTAGTTCATTATCATATTCTAGGAGTTAAATCCACATTGAAGACAACATTTTAATACACAAAACCTGCAGAATTGAATGTATTCTAGACAGAAATTTGAAATTGTATTTCCAAAGCCAGTTCGGGAAAAGGTTTATTGAATAATATTATGTAGACGTTTTCAGTTGGTGTCTCATGAGACTAAAATAGACAGAAACGTTTTAAAGTTTGTCAGGGTTATTACACAGACAAAGGATACATGTATATATATTACTAACTTTGATTGATTAAAAAATCTTCATTTTAAGGAATTTATGGTAATACAGATCCCATTTTTTTTTTTATACCATTTTTAAAATTTTCTTTTTCTAGAATTGTTAAGAAATATAAATTTCATGACTTGCTTTTCTTGAGTTTTGATCTTTTTTTGATGTTGAATTAAAATGGAATAAAACACAATCCAGGTTTTAGGGCATAACTAAGGCCAACATTATACATATGCTTGTTTCACTGTCCCCCCATCCACCTGCTGAAAATGCTGCACTGAGAATATTGTTTTTACCCCAAGCAGGAAATCTTTTAATCTCAAGGGAAATGTAGTTAAGCAATTACGTTTTAGAAGTGTCTATTTAAAGAAAATTATCTTCCTTTATTTCATGCTTTCTGGTGTTTGACTGCGGAATAACAGTCAATTAGTATTTGATAAACTCACAGTGAAATTATAAAAGGGATAATGACATCATAAAATATAAAAAATGATGGTACTCAATTGGAAAATTTGATGTAAATAACAAGTAAAAAATATCAAAGGACCAAAATGAAGCATGAAATAAATAGACTATTAATGGAGGGTTCAGTGCAAGACTATGCTAACTCCTATGTATTTACAGGGTTTAGTATAGTCTTGCACTGAACCCTCGATTTGTATGTTTTAGTGTAAGATCACGTTATTTCAGCTCGCGAGCATTTGACTTAATATTGCATCTGCTGCTCACTCTGTGAAATAACTTCCGAACTTATATGCCGAAACATACAAATTAATGTCCTCTATATCCATTCAGGCCAGAGTGTTTTTTTTGTTTTCCGGGAATTTTCTCAAAAAATGAGCGCCAGGAGGAGGAATAGAAATAAAAAGGAGAAAAGTGAGCGTCGGGGAAAATAATAAAAATAAAATGCATGTTTTCTGATTTTTTTATTTTGAAAATCTTTGTAGAAAATTGTCGTTCTTGTGAAAAAAAACTTAGTGCTAAGTGGCACTAATTTATTTTCTATTAGAGGTAGACGGAACTGGCGCCGGAAGGAACCAAAACAACTTTCATTTTTATTTTGGTATTACAATATTTAGTTACGACGCTCCCGTAAAACGAAAAATATAAAAACTCTGGCCCCAGTTTCACTAAGTAGGAATGGGAGACAGCTGACAAGGACTTCTTAACATGTGGCCTAATTTCTCACCAAACCAGACATTACAGTAACACACCTGACTGCTCATTATTAGGCCATATTAAATTTAAAAAAATGTTTGTTTGGCATTATAATTTAAACCTACCCATGAAAATGTCCCCTCCTCAAAAAAAATATTTGAGTGGTCTGAGTGCGATTTTTTTGGTAGTGTATTTACACTAGAATTTACACTATAAGTATACCACGATAAGTTGAGAGTGACGTCATGCAATGTTTACATGGTTTGACCACCTTTATTGATCAAAATAGGTAAATCAAATAACAAGCAAAACTATTTATTGTGATATCGATTTCTTTAAAATAACAGCCGTGATAGCTCAGATGGTAGCAAGTCCACGCCTTACAATGCTGATTAAGCTTTTTAGTTTTGGGTCCGAGTGCAAGACCATTGGGAGGTTAATTACTTGCATTACAATATTATATATTTCGTTGGTAATCTACAGTTGTACTTACACAACTTATACTAATTAATGTTCGCTCGAATATCATTAATTAAAAACATTGTATAGCATGTGTATTTATAAGCTATTAACTAAAAACGAAATGGTTTCATGATTTTTAAAGTGCACAATATCATCGTGCAGTTGATTTACATGATCATTTATCGCTACACACTCACAGAATATGGAACCAAGTTGATATGGCTACTTCAAAAAATGTAAGGGGTTCAAATGAACATTTTAGCGACGAAGCTATATCCATCATTAAACATGTTTGATTTAACGACAAAGCAATTAGACGATACCAAAAAAACAAAAATAAACAGACAGAAACGACAAACAATAAGTAATTGACAAGCAGTGAGTAAGGGATAAAAGTTAATATTGACTATAAAAAAGGGGAAGCAGGAATTTGTCTCGAACTCGCACCGTATCTATTGGTCGAAGTTACTAGTCAGAAGCGCTACCAATTGAGCTATCGCTACTGTCTACTTTGAGGCGATATTTCATCAACATTTAATACTAATCCTGAAGATAATAGGTATGATAATGACCGTAAGCTGCTTTACATGTATTGGAAAGTGGGTATTGTTGTGTTTACTATCAACTTATCTTAACTTAGTTATAGTATCACCATAAAACAATTACCTTAACCTACCTAAATTTTGCTGGGTAGGGTTTAATGCCAAACAAACACTATTTAAGGATGGTCGTACCGGTTGAGGCATCAGTTATTCATCTTTAATCTGATTTGCCAAAATTCCTCAACAAGTAAAAATAATTTCTACTGACATTGATGGGCATTGAAAGTTATTTGGATAGAGATGTTCTAAGAAAGGTATTGTGCTTGCATGTATTGTGCACGAGTTATCAAATTGAATTCAGTATACTTTTTGCAAGACTTTCTGAGGATTTGGGTTAAATTTTGTTATGGAGTATAATAGTAAAATATGTCTCTTGTCTGCCTTACACAGCATATGGTTTTTATAGACTGATTTTTGGACTTTGTCTCTTTCAACTGAATATGGACATTGTTATATTGTTACAACCCCACATCTAGTGTTTGCCAGGAATATAATGGCTTGTATTCTACCAAAAAGTAGATTGGAAAAACTAGTCAACCTTTTATTGCATTTGTTGATAAGATCGCTATTTCTGTGTTCAGGCTGATGAAGAGCTTGCTTTTGGAATTAATTTCCATGATTGCTTGCGAGTATGAGATCAATACAAAGCAAGTCAAGGGAGTTAATCCATGTATTTCAGTGCTGAAGTGAAAATTGAATTGCTTCCCTTGAATAAATGAAAAGTTTTTGTGTCAAAGATTTTCCTCATGTTTTGATAATAGTATTTATAATTATCTGGAATTTACAATTTTTGTATGAAATCTCTAGAGATTTAACACATACATTGTATTTTTATTTTATAAAACAATTCAATTGAATGGCAATTAGGCAAAAAAAAAATTAAACATTGATATTCTGTTTTCACCATCATCCGTTTTGTGAGTTTGCTTCATGGTACCATTAAGACTTGCTCAAATTTTGTAAATCAACATCATCAAGCACATCGACGATAACAACAATTACAGCATCAGCTGAATGCGGGCTTACTATTACTATGATTGTATCTATGAGAATTAATAGATTTTGTAAGAGATATTGATAAATTTAGTCATGTCCATGTTTTCTCATGTTTAGTTATTCCCAACACTGCTGATAACAACAAAATCAATAGCAACAATAACAACAACAACAATAGCAACAACAACAATGTCAACAACAATAGCAACAATAAAAGCAACAACAGCAGCAACAACAGCAGCAACAATAGCAACAATAAAAGCAACAATAGTAGCAACAATAGCAGTAAAATAGCAACCATAGCTACAACATTAGCAGCAACAATAGCAGCAACTACAAAAGCAACAACAGCAGCATCAACAATAGCTGAGCAACAACAATAGAAGCAACAACAATTGAAGCAACAACAAAAGAAGCAACAACAATAGAAGCAACAACAGCAGTGGCAACAACAGCAGTGGCAACAATAGCAGCAACAACAATGATAGCAGCAACAACAATAGCAACATCAGCAGCATCAACAATAGCAGCAACAAAAACAATAGCAACAACAAATGCAATAAAAGCAACAACAATAGCAGCAACAGCAGCAAAAACAGCAACCATAGCTACAACATTAGCAGCAACAACACTAGCAACAACAGCAGCATCAACAATAGCAGCAACAACAACATCCACTACAACAACAGAAGCAACAACAATAGCAACAACAGCAGCAGCAACAACGATAGCAACAGCAGCAACATCAGCAGATTTTCAATTGAAATAGGGGAAAAACAACTGGTATTGTAGTTTGGGAATGGTACACAGAAACAACCCCAAAATGGTGAAACGAGTCCCCTGTACCACTATTATGCTGTCGACAGAAACTCATACATTATCTTCATTTGATATTTATCTCTCTATTATATGATTGATAAGGTATTGTCTGTTAATGTTGACGGACAATCAATCATAAAATCATGATTTTGATGGATATTAATGCATTCTGGCATTGTTGTAGTTGTGCAAATATTTTTATTACCAAGGTGATATTTCATTCCCATTAATGCTTCACTTTCATACTATTCAGCTCCAGAAATTCATTAACTTCAAAAACATTTCTGAAATATGTTGATGTAACTTTTTGTTCCTGTGCTTCTTGATAAAAGGAAAAAAAATTCATATTATCAACTGATTTCAGTGAATTGAAATCCAGCTTCGTTAAATTGTCATTGAAATCATGTTTTGCTTTAACTGGCTTTCAATGCCGTGATAGAAGATATTTCATGTATTTGTAATTGTGCATATTTTTCTTCAGTTTTCAATGTCCTAGTTTCAAAATGAGTGGCCAGACTCCATTGAAGATCATGTGTAAAATTAATGTTCTGTTGATTCAAAATTAGTTGATAATACCATTATTATTTACACAATTTCTGTACACAGTTCCCATATCTATAATAGTTCCCTCCCTTGTTCTTAACTGTAGGCCATTTTGATAGGCAAAACTGATAAGCCCTTATACGAGTAATTTCCAAATATGTGATAATTGAGAAAATTCCAAGATAATTTGCATGTGACAACCACTTTTTTCTTCAACTTACTGAGCCAAATGCCCATATGAGCATAATGAATAAGTTATTTTTTATATATTGGATTAGTTTATCATTGTTTACATTATATTCCCCATAATCTTTAAGGACATTTGCCAATCAATATGGCCGACTATTCAGAACAAGGGAGGTAAATATTGTAGATGTGAGAACTATGTATTGGTCAATATTTTCTTAAACATGTTTTCATTGGCCGATCACTTCAACATTTGTTCATTCTCATTGTTCGAACATTTATGAGTGCCAGGTAAAAAATGTCCAACTTTTATAACCTAACAAAAAAACTGACCTGAGCCTGTAAAAAAAACCATAAACTTTTCTTATAAAATTCAAGGGGAATAACTCTGTAATGCATGAAAAGATTATATAACAGTGTATTGTATTATATCCTGTTTTCAGGAAATCGAGTTGACTCAGAAGAAGCTTGAATGTGAACGACTTACACACGAGGTTGAGGAACAGAATACAGAATCAAAAGCTCTCGTAAGAATTTAATTTATTATGAGTTTTCATTCAAGTTCTGTCAATACAAACTTAGTTGAGAATATTCTTATTGTGCTCACTAATACAAATGTCTATTGGTCGATATTTTCTAAAACTTGTTTTCATTGGCTGATAACCACACAATTATTTCACAACAGTTCCAAAGTGAATAAATACAGACTAAACGATTGTTAATTTTTGCCTTCACTGTCTGTTTGAAAGCACAATTAAATCTATAAAATAAGCCTTAGAGGTATATAAGCATACAGATTCTATTAAAAATCATAAAGTACAAACGTGAAAATCAGTACTGTCAGACCTCCTTCAATTGTATTCATCGAGTCTGAAATTTTATTTCAAATAAAAACATGGTTTCGAATAGCCCCATAATTTTGATGTGCCTGAAGAAGATGCAAGAGGCACCAGGACCTGATATTTATTTTTTTGAATGATACCAAGTATTGGAACAGAAGGATGTCGAATAAACGAGGCCCAACTGTAAATTGAATAAGTGATGAAATTATCATTATTGACCGATTCTAGGAAACAAATGTCATCCTGTGGAAGATTAATGCGTTTGATAATGGTTAAATGTTTAGTGACAAGTCTGCCATTATAGAATTTGAAACTCTTTCCGGTGTTGACCAAAGAATTTCCGTAATCGAGCGCTTCTTTCTCACTTGATTAATTATGCATTATATGTTTACTTTCAAATCTCAGGTTAGCGTTCACAGTGTGAATGTCATGCAGCATCATATGCGAAAGATTTGTCCTGTGTTTCTGTTTATTTCCTAACAGCTGCATTCATTAGCAGTTTAAATTGAAAGTAGACTTAAAACAAATTAGTTTAGACAGGGTGTAGCCAGAGCTTGTAGACTGTGTACACTAGTAATCTAGGGAGTCTAGGGGCAGGATACCCTGAAAAAACTCCCGTTTTCTAGAACGTTCGAGGTGCAATCTGGTGACATTTTCACAAGCAATATAGCAAATTTTGAAGCGTTTTATATTCAGAAAATACATATGCCGAAGTGCATACAAATGCTCCAATGTTGATTATTTCATTCTTTGTGTTTTCGTTTTTTGATAAAGTTTACGCAGCGGTATTTTTTGCGTACAGGTAGCTACGCGCCTGTTAGGCAAAGAAATGGAAAACAAAAAGTTCATTTGATACTGATGCAGTATTATTGGAGATTACAAGCACTAGTTTTTTGTCAATTCCGGAGTCTAATTTCTCTGTAATAATAAATATTAATCGAAATTGTTTTGTCGTTGGTAATTATTTTTTATGAGATCTTTATTATCCTCGTCCAATAGGAATATGATTGCCAAGGACATCCCACATACTACTGTTCAATGACAAATATAATGTATATATTGTATACCATAAATATGTTACTTAGATATCTGAAAGTAGAACACATTTTATACATTTATTACAATCTCTGTATGACAAAACATCCCTCATGCAGATGTATGTACTATGATTTTTTTTTTAATTTTGGATTTTCTGATAAAGGGTCGGTTCTCCTCAATGGTAAACATTGTGTACATGTATTTCTGATTTTTATTTTTTTTATATGACTTAACTATTCAAAATTCAATTTAAGTGCTATATCTAATATTCAATTTCTCATGTTACTGGCTATAATCTCATACAGTAAAACTTGCTTATAAAAATCATGTTACCATATATTTTAAATCCCTAAACACATATTGTACACTCAAATCATTATGAATATAGCGAATAACCAACAATGTATAAAGAACAATTTTTAAATTTTTAAGTCCAAAGCACAGGATATTGAGAGTTCTTTCCCTTTACCCCTATATTCTATTGTATGGACAAAGGGAGAGAACTCTAGATGGGAAAGGGAAATAACTCATGACAATCTCCTGTGATCTAAGGGGTGTTTCATATAAATAAAATTTATTTATAATACGTTATTATGAATTTTGTGTGGTTGATTAACATGAGTGGCTCAAAATGATTTTGTTAACAGCAATTTATGGAGGAATTGTGTATGATTTTAGGAAAGTGAATTATCGGAGAGTACAACGAAGAATTCTCGACTTACAGAGGAAGTTACAAGCCTACAATCAAAACTTAAACAACTTGAAAAGGTAGGTAACTCTGGTTTGACCAGGTCCGGGGTTACACATCTTGAGTTTGAAGAACTAATAGTCTCCAATGCCAAGCATCTGATTGGTTTATCCTGAGCACAGTCTTAAAAAGCCAATTATGACGACGATCAGGAAATGCCGTGTACAAAGGTCACGGCCATCACAAAAAGGACGCGGAGACTTGAAAATATGCATACATGTAAATGATTTCAAATTGACCAATGGCAAGCTTGCATTCTGAGACAGGTCTTCAAACTCAAGTTTTACAGCCTAAGGCTTTAGATTTAGATCAATTATGTCTTCTCTGTCTTTGTTTGATTGTCCTTTACTTTATAAAATTGTTATATTTCTATGAGATATGCGTAACATTTATATGTTTGTTGGTGGAAAATCTTGCTTGAACTGCTTGCTATGAAAAAAAATGATTTGGCAAAAGCTGATAAACTCTTTTATCAAATTATATCAGTGATGGGTGTGTTTTCTTGAAACTGATTAGAAAAAAATCAGAGTTGTTATCTCTGCTGAAGGAATTTTTACGCTATGAACAGTTTTTGAACAATAATTTAATGGTTGACAATTGATTTCATTTGTTACATTGGTTAATCCACGCTTGTCCTCTGATCTGGAGGTTCTGATGTATTGTTGTATGTTTGTGGTTCAGCAGCTGGAGGGGTGATGGTTAGGGGTTCTGCGGGGGTGGGTGTAAACCTTAATGTTTATGTTGGATTGGATGGGTTATAGTTAATATATTTCAATGAACAGTGATGTGTAAGTGTACTATGTAGAACGAATGATATATCTACCCCTTTAGTCAAGAAACCCCTAAAACTGGGTATTTTTCCTAATCTGGAGCTCGCTCAGTTTAAAGGAGTTCCAGGGTATAAGTTTTTGGGACTCTCTATAAGCAAGGTCAATGATTGAAAATCTGTTTCTGTTTGTGTTGAATTTCATTGGCTTTTTTGATGCATTTTTTAAAATTCATCTTTTAACGTACTTAAAGGAGTTCCAGTGTATAATATTATGGGACTGTAAACATGGTCATTAAAACCTGTTTTTTTTTGTGTTGAAATTTCATTGGCATTTTTATGCCCCCCTTTGAAGAAGAGAGGGCATATTGGTTTGCACATGTCGGTCGATCGGTATGTCAGTCGGTCGGTATGTCGGTCGATCGGTCCTTAACCTTTTCGTTTCCGATCTATATCTCAAGAACCCCTTGACCTATCACACTCAAACTTGGTCCATACATTCATGTTGGGTCAGAGGAACCCTATTGCTTTTGGAGTCACAGGGTCAAAGGTCAAGGTCACAGAGAGGCAACAAACATCTCTTGTTTAAATATGTGTTTTAACGTACTTAAAGGAGTTCCAGTGTATAATTATATGGGACTCTCTGTAAACATGGTCATTAAACTCTGGTTTTTTTGTGTTGAAATTTCATTGGCTTCTTTGATGCATTTTTGAAAATATGTCTAAACTAAGAAGGAACGTCTTTCATTTTGATGTATGGCTTTTCATTACCTTTTGGATTGAGTTTTGCAAAGAACATCTTGTAAGGAAAATTAATCAGTAATTTTATGCTTATCCTCGTATGTCACTGTCATTGCAACATATTTCAAATTCAGACGTCTTGTAAATGTAAATCTGAGACATTTAATTGTCTTTTGTGCTTACATATCTTAATTACTTGTCTGTTCTAAAATCAATGCTACACTTGATGTCACAAACATTTATCTGTAAGGCTAAAAGTGACGAGAAAATAAGCAGGAAACCTAGAAAAAAAGTTAAGATGCCAGGAGTGAAAATGAATCTTCTTTTCTACATTTTCATTTTTTGTGATTTTACTGAGCTATATATTTGCGAACTGCATCGGAAGAATTTTGTACAAAAAGATAAAATAAATCAGTTACTGGTAGTGTAATTAATTTTTAATAAGGCCTATTAATGGTTATCAAGCAGCTTATTAGCCTGAGACTCTTCCCCAGTGAGAATTTCATGAAAATTTTATGAACAATTCATGAATGTACATAAACAACAAATAAGACATCAAATAAAGTTCATGAACTTCATGAATTTCCAGAGTTCATGAATCACAGAATTCATGGACTTCACGACTTACTGGCTTATAAGTGTTTTGAAAAAGTATCTCTATAGACCCTGCATGGCAAAGTGGTTATGGTCAAATACTTTGAAATCGCTTGCCCACTCATCGCAAGTGCGGTTCCCATCGAGAAAACTATCCAGCTGACTTGCGGAAGGTCCATGGTTCTATCCAGGTGTCTGCTTATTGCAATTTAGTGCTGGGGGTTCTTCAGAGACTACTAAGAAATTTATGCCAGATTTGCTGTCAAAACAATATTCTACTTCCTTACATTGAGTTATTTGTATTTTGCAATTTTGAGGATTGAACCTAAAACCTTTGATGTGGAAATTCTCGTGGCACCCAATAAAGCATACCTACAGGTAATCTGTAGATGAGTCCCTTAACTGAACAAACTCCCTAGGGGTCAAAACAAAACAAAAGCGCTAAATTTTCGCGCATTTTAATGAAATGTTGGCAGTTTCATGGAATTTCTCTGAATACTACAGGCATGAGAATTTTCCGCAGATTCAAGGAAATCCGCGGATTTGACGCTCGCAAGGGCCGTTTTTGAGACAATTAAAGCCATCTTAGATGCTTAAAAGCCGGGAGCTTCAGCGGCCGCCAGGACCCCTATGTGGAATTTTCAGCTGATTTTACATTCTCATGTCTGATATTACATTTTTTCTATGTTTGGTTCATGTTCTGCCCTCTTGATAGTGAAAAATAAACCCATGCATACCTAAATAACATTGTTTCAACAAATGAATGTGCATGCAAAGATCCAGGAAGTTGTGTGAGTTCATGTTTCTATGCACTCTATGTGTCTGTAGGGAAATATCATCTTTCAGAATTCAATATGTCTGGTGCCTAGAGGCTTTATTAACAAACATGATGCCATTTTGAGATGCAATTGTGGTCATTTTGTTGTTCTATACAATATTGACTTTAATTAAAAGATATTTGATATTGTAAATAATTAAAAGACATAGATTTTAATTATGAAATAGATTTTTAGAATATACATGTATTTGTCAAAGCATTAGTCCATGCACCATTTCACCATTTTATCATATTCGCCTAAGCATTCTGAAATTTGAGTATGCCTTAAAGAATTGACTCTATTTGCATCAACTTGTGTCTAGTTCTAATGGCATTCAACTGTCACCAAGTCAAGAGATTGGCTCAAAGCTGCATCATCATACTTAGTATTAAAATTATCTAAATTTCCAAGTTACTGCTTTCAGTTTCTTAATGTTCGAGTTTCATAGATTTATATACTGTAAAACCTATCTTAAAGATCACCTCAATAACAAGACCACCTCGAAATTAAGAACACAATTTTCAAGTCCATAAGTGTTTTGATCTTTATTCGACCTCAATATGAAAGAGAGAGAATACGTAACTACAGGGAACGCCACATACACAAGACAGTGCCCGCCACGCAGACCTCCAGGAAAACAACAATCCACAAAACATAAGGCACTTAAGGAGGTCAAAGGGTACACATGTTAAGGAACAGAGGCACAAGGAATGGCCCAGCAGACCACAAGGAATAACTTGGAGAATCAAAGTGAAGGAAGGGGGAGGGGGGATTAATGGATGGAAAAGATCACAGGACAAGTCGAGACAACTGGCCGCAATAGGCCGAAAATGGGCAGGAAACAACCTGAACACTATATAAAGTGACAGAATTGCACAGGGGAAAGGGAAATACAAAACACATTCAAAACACAGACAGAAACAACAACCATATAACGAATTACAGCCTTAGACTGTCAGCAAAAACATGTTTAAATCAGTTTAACAGCTAGCTAACCTCACACTTTATCGCTATATCGTCATTAATTTCTAACATATTGATCTACACCTCAATAATAAGACCAGTTTTCAAGGGTCTCAAGGGTGGTTGCATTATTGAGGTTTTACTGTCCAACCTGTGAATGACAGCCAGTCAGGTGATATTTCAATAGGTGACTGTTATTCGCAGGTGGCAGTAAATGTTTTGAGGCAAACATATAAATTTTAGATGTTTCTGAAAAGAATGTATATAAAAACGTCATTTCAGAACTTAATACCTTTAGTTTCATATTGGAATATCACATCTCTTTAATTAAAGTTAATTATAGAAATAAGCAACATTTTCAGATTCAATTGAAATAAATCTGCATTAAAAGTGCTGTTATTGTCCAATTAATCCTATATTGTTTTATTGTGAATATAAGTCAAGACGGGAAGTTTTAAGTAAGTTGCTAGCCTGCAGTGCCATATACAGAGAAACCTCAATAACAAGACCAACATTGGTTCCGTAGTAAGTTTATCTCAGTTTTGAGTTAAAATATGGGGAAAAACACTTATTTAATGAGGTGGTCTTAATTCTGAGGTTTCCTTAAAGTGAGGTTTTACAGTACTCTGATTTCTTTATGCAGTCTGTAGAAGAATAAGTCTGTTTGTACCAATGAAATCCTTAGGGGGTTAAAGTGGCACAGTGTTTAACACTCACTACTTGTCTCAAATATTCTTGACTGTCTGTTGGTGTTAAACAGTTAAAGCAGCGCTACATGTAGTTTATATAATGTTAACTTTTCTTGGTACAAGTAAAAACAGCTTTATCCTAATTCACTTAAAGTATCCTTGTACTCCAAACCTGAATACTTAATTTTCATTATATATGTAACAGCAGATTTAAATCAAATAGACTTCTGAGACTCTCTGCAAATCACTACTACTTACTTTATGTGTTCCTGGAACTTCGTGAAATACTAGAAGACTTTTTTCGTCCCATGGAACCCATTATCAGCTGCTGCAGAAGTGTGTCAAATTTAGACTGTATTTCGTTTATTGTGTGCTATCGCTGAAATCATTTCAACAGCTTTATTATTATACGGTTATCAACTGCAAATGACAAAATTTCAGCCACTGAAAAATCTCCTGCTTTGAGTCTCAATTTCCCGCTTTTAGGGGTGCAATCTCCCGATTTGCATTCTGAAATGGTTCACATGTATGAAAATGTACAAAACGAAAGTAATTGACTAGCCAAAACGGTTTGTAACACTATCATGAGTGGTACTCTAGAGGATATAAAGGTGTGTTTGATTCCTGGGTAGGTCTGGGTACCATGAACAATTGTTTGGTAGATGCGGCCTGATAGTCTGCACTCTTCATGTATGTATGACCTTGCATGTAACTACATGTATATAAGGCATTGATTTCTGTTGACATTGTAGTTTTATTTATATATTCTTTTGTCTACCTCACAGTTCGCCTGTTGTTGTACAGTAAAAAATCACTTATTTTAAATGGCGCTCATTAGTCATTTTCTGCTCTTGATGAAATACCAGGCTCGACAAGGTATTGGTAGTATCGACCAATGAGAGACAAGGTATTGGTAGAATCAACCAATCAGAGACAGGTCGTATTAAGGACTGTGCAGATTAATGCTGATAATGGTGTATTGAGTGCATTGAAATGTCCTGAGAACATCGTTTTACATAGAAGTTCAATTACAGAAGTATGCTCAATAAGTGGTCAATAAAATAAGTCTAGGCTTAAATTTCCTGTTGTTGTTGTTGTTAACATCGTGTCTACCGGTATATGAATGACTTAGTGTTGATTTGTGGGCGTAATGAATGAAGTCAACTTAGAGGATTCAGGTAAAAATCGCAGTCTATTCAGTGTTAATAGCAAGCTGTTCAGATGGCTTACGTGTAGAGATTTTTTCGTACTTCCCTCATGTTTTTTTAATTGATACCATACAAGAATGAAAAGATCATGTTTATGTTATATTAGAAGTTTTTGCTCAATTTATTTCTTCATATTTTGTTCTGCCTGCCATGCAGGTATGCTGAGTTGGTAAAGTGCTTGACTGTCACCTTGAAGTTCCAGGTTTGATTCCTGGGCAAGGCAGAATGTCTTTCTGTGACATTTGGTTATGTCCTCCACCTCTGATTTGCGTGGTTTAGTTTTCAGCTGTTTGTGGAAGGGCAAGTTAGTACTGGTTGATTAAACTTATTGAAGAATACTGGCTTAAGGTCAAATGACTTTGACATATGATTGAAAAAATACTGAAAAATGGCATGAAACCAATTAAAAACCAACAAAAAACAAATAATGTTTGCTTCCATATAGTTAAAACATTGTGTGATAATTCCATATAAGGTCCTTGAATATGATGGCGCAATGTGCTGAAAAGTGATAAATGGCATTGGCAAATACATACTATTAGTAAGATGAATACAATAGGTGAATTATTTTTGTCAGAATCTGATCACTGAATTGATCAAACAGTCTCGTTGGTACATTCCTGAAAACCTTAATTATAGTTAAAGTCGGTAATTTTCAGTTTGAAGTGTTCTTGTGGGAATGTCCATAATTGTAGTTCTCAATCTTCTAGGAAGTGCTTTTAAGTTACCGCGTGGTCAATAGTGCACCTGTATTGCTTGCAGATTGTTAACTGAAGTAATTTGAAACAAGTCACAAAGGTTACATAAACTGTTTACTGTGATGAGAATGCAGATTAAGTGCAGATATTTGGTCTTAAGTATTGGTTTTGTTTACCAAATATGGATTGTTTGCTTAATATTGGCATATTGTTTTAATGCACTGAAATGATTTCTTAAAAATTGGTTGTCTAGGTAACATCACATTTTACTCCCCCCCCGCAATTATACATTATAAATGTTTAACCACCCAATCGGGTGGGGCAGGCACATTCAGCATATTTTGACTGACTACAAAATCATCCCTGAGGGTCAAAGATCTTTGAGGTGTAAGAAATCGCTCACAAGTCGTTTATATCCTGGGTGGCTGAGTCTCCCTGAACCTATCAAAGCATCCCTGCTGTCGGGGAAACATCCACTGTTAAAATCCTCAATAAACCCCTCCCCTACCCATTATAAAAATATTGTGTTTTACGTCAGTGATTGCGTTCATGCCAATGGTGTAATGATTGGTATACGATTACACTGTCCTAACCTGTTATATCTACACACAATACGTCTGGGAAATTTGTCTTATATCAACTGTCACATTACATTTTGTCATGGTAGTATGATGTGTGAACTATAAAAAATGTTATTATTCGCTTGATAATTATCTTGTTTTATCATTCCAAACAGAAGTCTGTTTTGTCTATGCCTGCAAACTTGTATTGTCCCTGGTGTACAAGTTATATCATGACAATCACCTCCCAAGTGATGCGTAAAGTAACATATAATTCAGTTATGTGGAATTCTATTGCCACTTCAAATCCTAGATTATTAAGCTGAATTTTTTATGTCACATTTGATAACAATCATGAAATGTTTTCCCTTAAGTCAACAGTTACCGCAAATATAGGTCTGCTTTCTGAATAATGGTAAAATATAAATGAGTTTGTTAGTATGATTGTGTTTGTATCATTTTCACTAAATGTGGTTTATGCCTAAGGGTGTTGGTTTTATAGCTACTACAGTTCTCTAGAGTGGCCTCCTTTTGAAGAGCAAGCTCTCTTCAACAACAATATAATTTTTTCCTGTATCATATCTCCAGAGACATTTACCCCTCAACAACAGGCAATAGGTACGTCTCCCATTAAAACCATTTAATGAAGTTCGTTATATGAGCGCCGCTGTACAATTTCCAACCTCTTCTATAAGTGACATCATTTCCAGAAATCGTCATGTGTGACATCACCATGTACAGACAGTAAGCAATATTATATTAGCCCCATACGGCAATATGAAAATGAAGTGACCGTATGGAGAAAATATTGTTTCCTGCTTGCACATTGTGACATCACATGTTGCGTTTTCTTGAAATGACGTCACTTACAGAAGAGGTTGTAAATCTCATAGCAGCGCTCGTATTATATTTGTATAACCGTACCACATAACAGCAAACAGAAAGAGTAGTAATTGAAACCAAACCTAAGAGACACCTGTATCGTTCCAGCCAGTGTCTCCCAGATGGCATTGCTCCGGAAATGTTGCATTGTATTTTGATTTTCGTTTCATTATAGCACCGAACATACTTTAACGGAAGGTTTTTGTCAAAATATGCTTAAAAATAATCTACAGAAAATGACACCTTACTGCTTCAGATAGATGCACTATGAAACACTAAATTATAAATTTTCTTAAACGTTTCCTAGAATTGCAAAACATTGGTCAAATACGGGTATTTCCTAAGCACTTAAACTCGGCCTGTAGGTCAGGATAGAAATACCCATATTGGACTCTTGTATTTGTGGTTTTTCGAAACATGTATATCAGAGAAAAGCGACAATGCAGAGTTGTTCAGAGTCCATCTGTATGAATGCATTTACCTCTGATTTTCTCATATATTTGATGAAGCATATTTTGACAAAAATTCCAGACTATCTATCTTTAACAATTAAATGTGACAGCATCTACAGCACTTGTAACGTAAATAAACAGGAATGAGCGGAAGGTTATAAATCTGACTTCTAAGATCCGACTCAAAACTTAAGCTTCTGATTGGTTGGTTCCGAGCACAGTCTTAAAATTGACCAATGATAAGACTGCGTTCTGCGACTTGTCTTCAAATATGTTTAACCTTGAGTCAGTGATTGATTAGAAGCGGAGAACTGATCAACCAGGGTGGGCATACAGGTACAAAAGACATCTTATCATCCTTGCACCATTGATGACACTTAAAGAAGGGTCAGACTGTATCCTTGAAACAAAGGCGTTAAAATGCATGTACATGCTGGCGAAACTGTCTACTGATTTAAGGATTATAGAAACGGGAGACATTTTATTCCAATCTTCCGACATTCCTGTTCATAGATTGGATTTTAAGATTTTCTTCAGCTTTGAAATATCCTTCGTCTCTGTTCATGTCACTCGCGGTGAATTACCGATTAGGTCATGATGGATTTGGAATAAAATCTGGGATTAAATGACATAATTAACAGCTCCTATCTGGAAATAACATTTCTAGAATGTTTGATTCTATTGTTTATCTAATTTGGTGCCAGTTGAAAGTGATAGTTTGCTATGAGAGTGAAGAAAAACGTCTCATGTTAGGATGAAATTAGCCAGACAAATACCAGTCCAGCCAAATTATTCGCTGCTTATTTATTGGGCTATTTGTTGGACTGAGAACGAATTTATCTTTCTAGTAATCATAACATTGTTATTAAGTTACCATGTATATTCATATTTTACTGAGTTAATTGGTAAATAGGCGATGAATAATTAAGTAACATTTGTTGCTCTGTGTTTCTGTGCCATCAAACTGAAGGCTTTGTACTCGGGTTTAGATTTTGTCCAATATTTGCTGAATTGTGTTCGGAGACTTTGGCAGTGTCCAGTTCGTGAGTACTCCATATGAATGGCTTGTATTGAAAGACTTATTCTGCCATAAATGTTGTTATACTATGATGTATCACAGGCTGCTGGTGGAAGTAACTGAATTGTGCGGTGTGTTACTTTCATCTGTGGATCTATTGAATTTCCTCTCTTCCTGAAAACAATTGTGAATATTTAAACATAGTGAATTTATTTAAATGCTGCCTGGAGTTTATCAAAGTGTATGATGGAATTATTCAGCTGACAAAATTAATGCTTTGTCATTCTGAACTTTCTATGCAAGTAGCATACATGTATATAGTTTTGAATGCTGAATGTTGATTGGTGTATTGTGACTGATAGAATTACCATGTATATACATATACATGTGTCGGGTAACCTAGAGTCATTTGATGTCTCATATAGATCGCTTACTTATGCGTTTTATGTGTGCTTACTTCTTGGTATTCTGTGTGGAGATTTTTTCAAGCATTTTTCCAAAAATTTTATAAGGTATAAGATTTGTCTCATGCAGGTTATTAAATTTCATCAGTAAGTCTACTTCATTTCAGATTTGTAAGACAACACTGTTAACGTCATATATGCATAATTATGTAGATGAATTAATAAACAATCATTAATTACAAAATAGGATTTAATTAAATCATTAATTACTGTCAATAATTAGTTAATGAAATACAATATGATGAATGAATTCTACTGAATGAACAAACTTCATTTCAGATTTTCAGGACAGCATAAAAATCATCACAAGCTTTATTGTGGAAATGAATAAATAAATAAGCACATACATAAAATTGAATGAAATGGTTACTTAATTAGTTAATAGAATACGACATAATGAATGAAAGAAATAATTAATTGACAGATTGATATATATGTATTGGGTTATATAATATTTGTCTATTTTGAATGTAATAATTTCAAGAGAAAGGTATGAATAAAAATGTTAATGAAGCTATAAGATGTCTTCTAGACCAGTCTTTATTGAAATTGATGTCTACTAGTCTGGAGGTATTATAATGAAGATAATTAAGTTTAAGCTTAACTTGTATTACATCAGTTGTGAAACAAGTTATTAAACCTAGAATTTATAATTTTTTAATCACTCTCAATAGCTGCTTCCTGAGTCACTAAACATTACTTGCTATACTTCAGGGAGTGTAAAGATCTTGGTTCAATTTTGCCCAACGGAGATTCAAACCTATGACCTTCGGATGAGGTCCCCTGTCCCTAAGACCTCCTCGAAGATTGTAAAGGGCTGTGGCTGTACTTGTTTAATTTAAATGATTGAGGACAAATTGACCATATTTTTATATTACCAAAGTAGCGAAATGTATAAATGATAATTATTGCTATATTGTATTAATGGAGTACAAAGCTTGTGATTTCATTATGAGAGTGTGTGATGTGAGTGCTGACATTGCCGCCTCATTTAGATTTATTATAGCTGCAAGTCATATCGCTTATGGATATATACCTGATAATGGATTGAAATATGAATGAAAATGGATGCATATTGTCTCTACCTTGATTTAATGATGCTTTAATTTATCCGAGTGGAAATTATCGGATTTCATTTCAATATCTGTGAACTGAGCAACTTTCTGATCTGTTTCTGATCATAAATACCTGTTTCCTGGGTGATATTATGCAAGAAGTGACTAATGTTAATCTTTAACTTCTCTTATCATTCCTTGATGAATGATTTAATTGCTGATTATTACGACATTTTTATGTTGCGTTCATCAAAAGATTATGAGTAGGTGGAAGTGATTGCTTTGACATTATGCAATGGGATTTATTTCTTGAGTATAAGAACTCTTCAGAAGATAAGCTGATCAATTTGTATCAGAGCACTGGTCGGCCACCTACAAGACTGTCAGAACATTACTAAACTTCATCCCACTATTCACCATTCTACTGTACAGCCTTGTACTTATACCCACAAGCTGTCAGATCAGTAGACTTGGTCTGAAATTATGATAGCGAAATAAACTTGGTCTGAAATTGCGATAGCGAAATAAACTTGGTCTAAAATTTCAAAACTCGATGTATGTGGTCAAAAATGGCAAAACCTCAATAGACTTGGTCTGAATTTTGATAGCTGAGTAAACTTGATATTTCAAAAGCTCAATAGACTTGGTCTGTAACTTGCAAAAGCTGATGGAATTAAGACTTAGTCAGAAATTGCAAAAACACAATGTAGACTTGGTCTGAAATTGAAAGGCTCAATATTTTTTATTGGAAATTGACTTGGCTTAATAAATAGACTTGGTTGGAAATTGCTAAAGATTTATAGACTCAGTCTGAAATTACGTCCTTAGCTTGTTTGTCCACTGTCCTAATCTTCCTGGCACTGACATTCTGACTGACCCATATTAATATTTGTAGTGTCACTCATAAACTGTATGGCAAACATCTAATCTGGATTTTACACTTTGAACATGTTTGCAACATTCCTCAGAACCTGAACTTGCAGTGACAAATAGCCTGATGTAATTTTAGTTTACACTAATGTAGGGATTCACACCTTTGGCCACTGTCCAACTTCCAACTGGAATTCGCACCTCAAACTGTCAGTCCAGTGTACAAGCCTTCACTAAGCCAAGCCTTCCAGTCTTCCTGGTCCTTGAATTACCATAGAGCCCTTCTCAGATCCCTCCATCTCCATTCTTCACATTTCTTCATTAACGTTTTAATCTTCATTCATTCTTTCAGCTCCAGGAATGAAAATTTCACTTACAATCATTACTCTGTTGGATGGCAGGATACATGTATGAAGTTGAGGGACTAGAGCAAAACATGCCTACCTGCTTCTTTATTTATATATGTATTGACTAGTTTTGCTTTTACTACTCGATATGCATGGTCTATGTTCACAACGTGTCAGATTAAACATGTCGATTAGCAGCATTAAAATGATGTAATACTCAAAGTTTAAGCCACATAAAAGAGAAAATGAATTAATAATTTATCACAATTGAATACCTAGAGAAATACAGCTGGAGTGTCAAGCATTAGTCCCTATCAGATATCTGGGTTCTCTCAGCTCTTTCAATCTCGGTCTCTGGTTTTAAATTTACAGATATTAATGGTATTGTCGATTCAAAATTGGTTGAGAATTCTGTCTACTGACTGTCTATTGGTCAATATTTTGTAAAACCTGTTTTCATTGGCTAATCACCAAGCAACTCTGCAAGCAACTGATATCTTCCCCCACACAAATCCGAGTTCAGAGACGTGGTAGACAAATGTATGCATTGTCTTCAGTCAAACTGTCACAGATTAACACACGCCTGGGTTTTGAACCCACGACGTAGATAAGTAGTTGAGCACTAAACCAACTGAGCTAACCGGGTTAGCCCATGTTGAATTAATAGTATGGGAACAAATATTGCATCCAAATACTAAATCACATTGCTTCCATCCCTTGGGTGGTCTATTAATACAATGTCTACTGTATTTGGAAAAGTCATTGCACATGACCGTGTCAGTTCAATAAAGCCCCATTCCCCCATCCCACCTTTGGGTACAAGCTATTTATTTATAACGACCTAAATCTTGTGTTATAAGCATGTATTTATACCAAAGCTGGTTGAATATTGAGTCCATTGGAATCAATGAAATCTTATGGAAATGAGCAGTGGTGCATGCATTAATGAAACTTTGATTTGTCGATGCTATGAATTTTAATTGTCTTGCTTGTCTTGACTGTGTTTTGTATTTTGCTGATTTGTTGTTTTCTTGTTATCTCGTTTTGTTTACATGCGGTGCAATTAAGTATTATCGAGCAAGAATTCTTTCATGGAAACCAGTCATCCAGCTCACATATGAATGATGATTGGTTGCTCCCGGATGCCAGCCACACTGCATGCTGGGACTGAAATGAATTCGGAAAAAAAATCAAAATATTGAATAACTCCGTTGAACAGACATTTTAAATTGTTCCTTTCAACATTGCCTTCGTGTCCGTGTGTTCATACCTAGTGTATGTTTATCAGCCAGGTTTGGAATTAGATGTGCTTTTACGATGACAGTTCGAAGATTTATACTACAAAATGTTTGTTGGTCTAACACTCAACATCTTTCTTACAATGTTAAGAGCTTAGATTACATCTGATGCATATTTGATGTATAATCCATTTTGTGCACTTAAGTAGCAGATTCAAACACTCTGTGCATTATGACTGAAAAGCTTCGAATATTTTTATACATATGCATAGAGTGTTACCCCTGTCCATCTGTGCCACAAATTGGTTTGCGATCAATAACTCTTGAATTGATGGATGGATTCAATTCATATTGGGCCCATAAGCATAGGATCATAAAATACAGGTCAAGTTCAATTTCGGTTACAGTCCACCAAATTTTGGAGCAGATATGGCCCCTTTTTCGACTTGTTTTCAATCAATAATGCTTGAACAGCCCGCACAGGGGTATCTGTGTCTGGACACATCTAGTTTGTACACAACTTTAAAGATTCAATCATTTCTTGCATTCAAAGTGAAAGATTCAAACGTCTCTTTTACTCACATTGAAAGACATTACATTCCATGTAAGCAGATTAAAAAGATTCAAACATTATTAGTATTCAGATAAAACAGTTTGAACATTCCTTGTAGTCTGAGACTGAAAATATTCAAACATTTGTTGTACTCTGATTTAAAGATTCAAACATTTCTTGTACTCTGATTAAAAGATTCAAACATTTCTTGTACTCTGATTAAAAGATTCAAACATTTCTTGCGCTCTGATTAAAAGATTCAAACATTTCTTGTACTCTGATTAAAAGATTCAAACATTTGTTGTACTCTGATTTAAAGATTCAAACATTTGTTGTATTCAAAGTGAAAGATTCAAACGTCTCTTTTACTCACATTGAAAGACATTACATTCCATGTAAGCAGATTAAAAAGATTCAAACATTATTAGTATTCAGATAAAACAGTTTGAACATTCCTTGTAGTCTGAGACTGAAAATATTCAAACATTTGTTGTACTCTGATTTAAAGATTCAAACATTTCTTGTACTCTGATTAAAAGATTCAAACATTTCTTGTACTCTGATTAAAAGATTCAAACATTTCTTGCGCTCTGATTTAAAGATTCAAACATTTCTTGTACTCTGATTAAAAGATTCAAACATTTGTTGTACTCTGATTAAAAGATTCAAACATTTGTTGTACTCTGATTAAAAGATTCAAACATTTCTTGTACTCTGATTTAAAGATTCAAACATTTCTTGTACTCTGATTAAAAGATTCAAACATTTGTTGTACTCTGATTTAAAGATTTAAACATTCCTTTCTCTCTGACTGAACAAAGTATTCAGATATTTCACATTCCTTTCTCTCTGACTGAACAAAGTATTCAGATATTTCACATTCCTTTCTCTCTGACTGAACAAAGTATTCAGATATTTCACATTCCTTTCTCTCTGACTGAACAAAGTATTCAGATATTTCTTGCTCTCTGACAAGAATCAAACTTTTCTTGTATGAAGAAAAATTTAATTACAGAATGTCTGCTACTTAATTGGCTGTACATATAAATCTCCTGGCTTTTAACAACCTCTTTGAGAAATGTACTGTATAATTCTGGTAAAAGGCTTTCATCAAAGACCTACAAATTTGTCTAAAATGTGCGACAGTTCTGGATTCATACTTCTGGTTAGATTAATAGTTAATTATTTCTTGTAAAGCATACAGATGGGGAAGTATGAAATTTCCGAATTTTTCCTGTTTTGGAGATGTAATGCACCTGGGGTACCTAAATCAGTGTGTAAAGGTTTGAATTTAAGGTCAAGGTTATTCGTTTAAAATTGGTAAATGGGGGGGGGACTCATGCTGTTTAAAGGTTAATGTTGTAATATAAAAATCTGTCAGGGGAAGTGAATTAAATAAAAGTCATAGTTTCTTACATGTATTAGCAAACTGATATAACTTAATGAGATCAATATAAAACTTGTTGGGGGATGACAAATAAGGGGTGGGGGATTATAATTGAACAATTAATTCTCAATTAATGATGGCATGTGATTGAGAACAGATACTGACAAACCTACCTTAATTGAGGCATTTGTGTTGATAATGACTAAAATATTCCCTGTTGTCTCTGATTGGTCTTAATTTATGCATTCAGTTTGACTTTTTGGCATTTAATTTAAAATGCCATTGGGTGACTGTGCCTGTATTTTATGTTGTTAATTTATCAATTTTCTTGTTATATATAGTCTTATCTGTAATGAATAGGAAATTTTGAATTTTTTATTTGTAATTGGTATTGTCTTGTCTTTTCTGTTGCCTGTCTGTTTAAGAGTTATTTATTTCTCTCCCACTTGACATTTCATTATAAATCATTCTTCGTGTCAAACCATCGTATCTTCCCCTGATGTTTGCTGACTCAATCAAAACATAGATGGCAATAATAGAAAACATCCAGTGCTATCTGTTCAAAGTCATGAACAGTACAGAACAGAACAGTGACCTTGACATTGTCCCATGAACGCATTAAAGCATACCGCACAACATATTACGTTTGGATACATCCTAATATATAAAAATTGGAATTATAAAAGAAAAATTAAATTTTAGAAAGGGCAGTTTATCGCAACTGATTTATATCTGAGTGCTTGCCCCTTACCTAGAAATGAAAAATGTTACACCCCAAAAACTTTTCTTGACCAGCAGCATTCATATAGTTAACCAATTACTTACAAGAAGCCTTGTTTTTGGTTTAAATTAACTGCCTTCCTACCTACCGAACTTCACAAAGACAGGTCAGACGGCAGCCAATATACTTAGAGTCGGACCTCGTTCATTCGAATTCATCAGGTCCAAATTTTTATTTCGAATAAGACATGGTTTTGAATAGCCCATTTCAATTTGTCGTGCGGAAGAAGATACATCGGGACCTGATATTTCTTTCTGATGATACCGAGTATTGGGATAGAGGGTAACGTCTAATAAACGAGGTCTGAGTCTGTAGTTAAACGTGGTCCTATTATCATAATAGTGATCATTAAATGGGTTGCTGTTCGCAGGAAATTGGTCATATAAGTACCATACTACAACATGTTATATTTATTTAACACAATCCAAAGTGACTATATATTTATGTTCATTCCTTGCTAATGTGAATTTATTACCTATGTAAATGGTCTAATCTAATTTTGTTAGCCTTTTCTTACCTATTAGTCAAATATTGATCCCCTAGGATTAACAAATATAGTTTACAGTAAAAATGTAATAATTCGCTGCTAGAAATGTTAGTTCTTGTAGAAAGAATTGAAAGAAAGTTGTACGTTAGGTGATGTATTTAAATATTGAACATAAACGCTTTTCCAATATGGTGACTTGTAGAATTTGCAGACCGACTCACTGGCAGTCGGATATCAAAATGGGACTTAAAAAGATTGAGATTCTCTTTGAAACTTTGTCATTAATTTACATGGTTTCTCATGTTGCAGTTTTGCTTGCTATTCGTCATTTTCTTCCGACAATTTTGATGAATGTGGGAAACTTATTTCCATGTCTATAATATGTATTGAAAGTTATCGGAAAAAATTGACTGTCAAGTATAGAATGTTTGTATTAGAATTGACATTGTTGAATGAAGGATGTGTTTGTTTGAGTGTAATTAAGTTCTGGGCAAAGTTTGGAGTTACTGAGTATAGTTTGAGATTATAATAATAATTAATACTTATATATACTCGTCTATAATATACGCTATGGACATATTGAAATATGTGAAACGTTGATCTTAAAAAGTTTGGTGTTCTGTTTTTTTGGCTTATATATATTTTGTCTATAATATACACTATGGATATATTGAAATATGTGAAACGTTGATCTTAAAAAATTTGGTGTTCTGTTTTTTTGGCTTATATATATTTTGTCTATAATATACACTATGGATATATTGAAATATGTGAAACGTTGATCTTAAAAAGTTTGGTGTTCTGTTTTTTTGGCTTATATATATTTTGTCTATAATATACACTATGGATATATTGAAATATGTGAAATGTTGGTCTTAAAAAATTGGGTGTTCTGTTTTTTTTCACAGTTGCTGTGTGATGTTTATATATATGTTGCTACTGAGATGATTGATGATAACCGCTGCACTCTTGTAGATTTAACAGATTATTTGTGATTAAATTGGGAAATTTCACGAGCTGTCTAATTAATTTTGATATCTCTCTGTCAATATGTGATGTAAAAAACTGTGATGGATATACTGAAGAAAATCAATGTGTTTTCTAAGCAAACTGATAGTCACACTCGCTCGAGTTACCTTTGTGTGGACTGAACAAGCTTGAAGCAACATAATTTAATTTTAATTAATGTAGAGGTATTTAAATATTTATTAACATTCTGGAATACAATTCAGTTGCAATAAAGCCTTCATTTACAGCGATAGTGAATGCCAGAAAACATATTGATAACATACCCTCTGTGTGCGTTTGGTGCGTGTGGGTTGGGGGTGGGCTTGCGTGACGTGTTTCCTATGCCTTGGGGGAGTACTGTTGTTCATGCCTCATTTGGTAATTGATTTATTCCTGTCATGTAAAATCTGACAAGAAAATATCATGTATTGAACAAAGAATATCAAATATAGAATCTTGGAGACAGTCAGAAAAATTCTTGGCATGTCTTAGTTGTTCAATTTAATTTGTCTTGTCTGGATTCTGTGCTCAAGTGTGCTACTGCTACATTATTGCTGGTTAGTTAATTCTATTTAAGGTTAAAGCATTACAATATGTCGGAGATGTTTTATGCTTTACCCATAAATTGAAGGCCGCTGGGTTTAGCTCCGTTGGTGGAGCGCTGGGTTGTCAGTTGGGAGGTCAGGGTTTGATTCTCAGGCAGGGTAGGTCAATGTTATCCTTCTGTGACATTTGGCTATGGTCGTTTGTCCTTCACCTCTGATTCATATCATGTAGTTGTCAGTTGCTTGTGGAAGAGCAGTTAGTACTGGTTGGTATGATACTCCAGGAAAAATGGTTAGGTCAACTGACAGTCATGTATTTCTGAAAAAATGTTGAAAAAAGGGCATTAAAACGCAAAAAAAAGACATAAATTGAAATTCTTGAACAACAGTATGGATCCTTTTTATTTGATGGCAGTTGGAATTTTGAGGAAACTTTTCATAAACTTTTTCTAACTTTATGATATATTGCTTTGCGACTGGCTGTAAACTACTTCAACCTGAAAATAGTGCTGTCCTTGCATGTCTAACTATTCTTGCGCCCTGACTGTCTTTGGTATTGGTAAATTACACTGTTTTACATTCTCGGAATATATTCAGATTTGTCGAGATCCAAATAAAGATAGAGAGCTGATGTGGAAAATCATTCCTAGATTTTGTACATTTGTGTTAGAGCAGAGAATAATTCCAAGAACTCTTGCGTTTATCAGTCGAGAGAACTATATTTCCAACAGCTTTGCATTTTAGCTCTCCTGATCGCAATGTGCACATGGTGAGCTATTAAGATCCTTGGCTGTCCATCGTCCATCATGCATTGTCAGCCAACATTTTCTTTACTTGGCATCTCCTCCTAACCTGCTGAATAGATTTCGTCCAAACATCACAGGACTGATCCTTTTGTGGACCTCTTTCAAAGTTGCATAAATCATTCTGATTTGCTGCATAAGTCACTGGAGTTAAAAGTAGATTTTAAAAGCTTTGGAAGATATTTCTGAGAATTCTTGCACTAAATATGTTTGTAGTGGGGAAGTCTACTAATATGCTAAAAAATTCATTATTGTATGAATGCAATATATTTCTGAGAATTCTTGCACTGTATGTTTAAAGTGTTGAAAGTCTTTCAGAGTGCTTGCATTGTTGTTTAAATGGAAAATATTTCTGAGAATTCCTCTCATTGTATTTTGGCTGAAATTTAGTATTTCCATGATTTTTTGCATTGTTTGTAGAGCAGAAAATATTTTCCAAGATATCTAACATTATTGTGAAAGTAGATGATATTTCCAAGATTAAAATATTTTCTCAGAAGTCTTGCATTGTACTTGAGAGTGGAAGATAGTCTTGAGAATTATTGCAGTTACAGTTGATCAAATATCTCTGTGGAATTCGTGCTCTTTTGACAGCTTCCTTCTGCGTCTAGTATTCCTTGTGGAAATGCATGGCGACACCTGTGTAATGCAGAAATATTCTGAGAGTCACTACTATTGCAGTGTAGATCAAGATTTTGTTAAGAATGTATACGGAAGAAAATCAAAGTGGTAAATTAGAATTGAAGTTATCAAACTTGATTGGACGATAAGGTTTCCTTCCTGGGCTTAATTTGTATTGATTTAGTCAGTGAATCAAGATTTTCATTTGCATTCAATAAACACATGTATGAGACAAATTGTCAGGAAAATGAGCAGCTGCTTTGATTTATATGCCTTCAAATATCAAAAAAAAGTTATTTATTATAAATTGAATGGGGTTTCAATTATTATTTTTCGATTTCTGTTGAAGCATGTTACAAGGAATCATGTTTATGTCCCCCCACCCCCCCCCCCCCCCCCATAGTGGGATAGGGAGACATATAGAAGTTGTGCTGTCTGTCTATCTGTCTGGATGCATGACAAAAATTGTCTGCGCTTGTACTCATAAATCAGCTATTGGATTTCAATGAATTTTCACATTAGTTATTAGTACTACTCCTATTATTTTTGGCAGAGTAATGGCCCGTTGGGGGCATTCGGGTGGAGAGTCATAATTGGTTTAGAAAATAAGCTGTACATAAAATTTAACTTATAATAACAGACATTGGCCATTCATTGTATTTTAATTGTCTGCAAATAGATAATTCTTACACCTTTTATCTGCTCACAATGGCAATCACATCATTTGTCTGCAATAGTATAATAGCCTCACACCATTTGTCTGCAGAATGTTTATTTATTGTAATTATCTGCAAACAGTAGCCATTCACAATGTTTGTCTGCAAACAGTGGTCAATCAGAACATTTGTTTGCAAACAGTGGCTAATCACAATGTTTGTCTCCAAAAAGCAGCCATTTGCAACGTTTGTCTGCAAACAGTGGTCAAATACATCATTTGTCTGCAAGAAGTGGTCAAATACAACATTTTTCTGCAAACAGCGGTCAAATACATTTGTGTGCAAACAGTGGTCAAATACATTTGTGTGCAAACAGTGGTCAAATACATTTGTGTGCAAACAGTGGTCAAATACATTTGTGTGCAAACAGTGGTCAAATACATTTGTGTGCAAACAGTGGTCAAATACATCATTTGTCTGCAAACAGTGGTCAAATACAACATTTTTCTGCAAACAGTGGTCAAATACATTTGTGTGCAAACAGTGGTCAAATACAACATTTGTCTGCAAACAGTGGTCAAATTCAACATTTGTCTGCAAACAGTGGTCAAATACAACATTTTTTCTGCAAACAGTGGTCAAATACATTTGTGTGCAAACAGTGGTCAAATACAACATTTTTCTGCAAACAGTGGTCAAATTCAACATTTGTGTGCAAACAGTGGTCAAATACAACATTTGTCTGCAAACAGTGGTCAAATACAACATTTTTCTGCAAACAGTTGTCAAATACATTTGTGTGCAAACAGTGGTCAAATACAACATTTGTCTGCAAACAGTGGTCAAATTCAACATTTGTCTGCAAACAGTGGCCAATCAGAGCATTGGACTGCAAACAGTGGCCAATCAGAGCATTGGGCTGCAAACAATGGCCAATCAGAGCATTGGACTGCAAACAGTGGCCAATCAGAGCATTGGACTGCAAACAGTGGCCAATCAGAGCATTTGACTGCTAAAAGTGGCCATTCAGAATGTTTGTCTGCAAACAGCAACCATTCAGACCATTTGTCTGCAAACAGTGGTCAATCAGAGCATTTGACTGCTAAAAGTGGCCATTCAGAATGTTTGTCTGCAAACAGCAACCATTCAGACCATTTGTCTGCAAACAGTGGCCAATCAGAATGTTTGTCTGCAAACAGCAACCATTCAGACCATTTGTCTGCAAACAGTGGCCATTCAGAATGTTTGTCTGCAAACAGCAACCATTCAGACCATTTGTCTGCAAACAGTGGCCAATCAGAGCATTTGTCTGCAAACAGTGGCCAATCAGAGCATTTGTCTGCAAACAGTGGCCAATCAGAGCATTTGTCTGCAAACAGTGGCCAATCAGAGCATTTGTCTGCAAACAGTGGCCAATCAGAGCATTTGTCTGCAAACAGTGGCCAATCAGAGCATTTGTCTGCAAACAGTGGCCAATCAGAGCATTTGTCTGCAAACAGTGGCCAATCAGAAAATTTGTTTGCAAACAGTGGCCAATCAGAGCATTTGTCTGCAAACTGACCAATCACAACATTTGCAGGCAGTGGTCATTTATTCAATTTGTCTGGAAACACTGGTCATTCATTCTGATTGTCTGCAGACAGTGCAGGCCATTTATTCCAGTTGTTTGCAGAGGATAGCCCTTAATCATTTCAATTGTTTGCAGATGCTGATCATGCATGCAAAATATCTACGGGCAGTGACCATTATGTTCTACTGCTGCATGATTAAGCTGTTAACTTCAAGTCAAGTCTAATGATGGAGAATGTTGGGTCTCTGTGGAATGTTCATTCACCTAAAATTCTGTTGAAAAAACTCATTTTCGTTTGCCTTTGGAGTACTTCTTTATTTATAATGATTAGATTGAGATTTTTTCATCTTCTTCAACCAGTATTTATGGTCTGCATTATGTAAAATTTTCAATTAAATACACGTCCCTGGATTGTTGCCGGGCATTTCCCGTTACTTCGGAGACTTCTGTCCACAATGTCCTTCTCATATTTTGCTGGAGTCCATCTATCATAAGTTCTCATCTTTTGAATTGTTTGAAATTTACTGACCTTACACAATTATCTTCCCACTGTCATAGATGTCGTCTGCCATCCTCTGCTGTTTTGACATTTACCATTCTGTGGTATCTTCATCAATTTACCAATAAAGGTAATTAGAATGTGTTCAGAAAATATTGATAATATCGATGATATTTGATACTGGAAGAATTCCAGGCAGCATGGACCTTCTAAAGTTAACAGTTTTTCCCCTATATTGTGCTTGGAAATTATTTTCATGATCTAACATTCCTGTCAAACATATTGATCACAATATTAACGATGATACACTTGATTTAATGTTATTTACACATGACGTCTGAGATCATAGGATATTTCCTGTTTGTTAAAGGGGAACCCTGCTGACATCGACATAATGTTGATTGATGATAACTGATCCGAAGTCACATGTCCCGCAACCCCACGCTATTTATTATATGTAATATACTGGCCAGAAAAGATAAAGGTTTAGTCACACGGAAACTTGCCAGAAATTTCTTGGAATCACATTTTTCTCACTACAGTCAGTTCTATTTATGGTGTTAATTATCTTGTATTGTTAAAATATTATTTATTGTGTTGTTAAATTAACCTTTGACCTTGTTCTGTTTGATGCCACTACTCACTTGAAAGTCTGTGTAATATTATGTTGTTTATTTAGTATAAAGATACTGTAAATTATCAGAAGATAATACATCACATTCATTTGTCCTCCACCTCCTAAACCTATGAGTAAGTTGTCTGATGCTTGCTGCAGAACATGTTGGTCACACATGTTGGTAAAATCAGATCATAGCAGCTCAAATGCATGTCTAAAATACCCCTGTGAAAAAGGTTCATGTAGTTCATGAAGTAGCTCATGAATTGACAAAAGAATTCATGAATATCAGATAAATATTCATGAACGTCAAATTCTTGAACTTAAAATATTCATGAATGTACGTATTATTAAAAGTTTATGAACTTTTAGAGCAATTCATGAACTTCAGTAACCCTAGAACAAAGAGCATCGCAAGCTGATGCAGAAGCTGAGGGGACGTCTGTGAGTTACATTGTTATTGGACTGTCTAAGGAAACTGAGCTAAACATAGTAATTTTCATTTTTGTGGACATAGATGCAAATGCTGATGATGATCAAGCTATTTCAATAGCTCTTCCTATTTTAGAACAGACAGGCTAACTATTATGAGCAAGTGTGCTCTGGTCATGTATCAAAATATGCACAAATGATCTTTGGTCATCTATTACGTTTCATACTTCAAAAGACAAGCTAAACTTTGGGGTTAAAACTTGTATGACTCTAGATATGGTACTGCTGTGTACTCCATTTGAGTCTTGTGGTATGAAATCACTGTTTCTCAAACTGGTAATTTAGTGGACTCCAGGAAGTCAGCATGAACATAGGAAAGACTGTTAATCTTTTCTGAAAAATAGTTTGATAAAACAGCTCTTTTACCTTGGACAGGATAGCTTTGTACATTCACAGACTTCAAGCAATCTGGATTGGAGATAAACAACAGATTTTAAAGCATTATCTCAGCTTCCTTAAGTAGGTACAAAACAGTTGTAAGTTGTTTTGTTCAAAAGTTGTTCACATTCAGGCAAGTCCTATTGACCCAGTGTCCCCTTATTATGCATTCTGACCATTTACACATTTTGGAAATCATACAATGTTGAAAATGGTGTTTTAAATGTGTCAATAAAAGCGCTATCTGACTTGTGATGATTACTAAACTGAACAGTGAACTCAGAAAAACTAAGCTGTAATCTCCTGCCAAGCAATCCCTAGGAACGCTTTTAATTCCTAAAATAGCTTGTTAAATAATTTTTTGAAAATGTTTTAATCATATTTGCCTTACAATCCCCAAGACCATTACTAATTCTTAAAATAACCAGTTAAATAATTTCTTGAACATTTTTTTTATGTTCACTGACTCAGATAAATCTGGATTTTTTTGCACAGGAGGAAATTGCATATACATTAAGACTAGAGCAGCATTTACTGAAGAAATGACATGTCAATGTTTGGTGCCTCAATTATCCAAATTGCTCTAAATGACGTAAAAATGACATCTTATAGTCATTACAAGACAGAAATAACATCTATTGCATGTAACAATAATCCTGCTAAGGGGTTTGCCACTTGTGACATGCGACACATGTTGCATGATGGGATATGTATCGTCTGCTCGCCTGATATCACTTCAGATCTAAAGGAAATCCAAATAAAAAAGTACAAACGAGAAGAAGCATGCATTAACGCAATAATGTACAGAAATGAAACCTTCGTTCCGTCAACTTTAATTTTTAATCCTGCTGTCTGAACACAGATAATTCAATAAATTCGCTTGAATGGAGTAAGCCTGAAATGGATGCATTTACACTGAATGCCGTCTGTAAAAGTACATGCGATAATTGCATATCAAGAAGCTAAATTAACTGACTTGAACATTTAATTTTCTGAATAGGACCATAAAAGAATGATAATAAGCCTTAAATGAAAGACATATCCACTGTAAGGTGCATGGTCAATATCATTGCTAAGGTTTAACACTTGCATCTACAGAAACTCAGTTTTGGTTTTGTGTCCAACACTAAATGACACCATAACAAAATAATTATTTTCTTAAAAACACATAAAACTAATACACAACACATCCTGCAGGCTTTTAATTAAACTACTGAAAACAACAGGTTACTACTTCTCATGATATATATTCAACAAATGTACCATGAATTATCTAACTTCCACAAATGATAAGGGTAACAGTAGCATGATTCTTCAACACAAATGTTTGTTAATGGTATCCTGAACCACATACTGAAATTGATCCTCACTCAAATAATTTTGGCTTTTCCATGCAGTAATTTTATCTTGCCATAACTTTTCTCTGTCCTTAAAAGGTCTGTATGGAGAAAGTCTTAAAAAAAATCAGACTGACCCAACCAAACCATTGTAGTTTGGGTACCAGCAACAAACCATTGTAGTTCGGGTACCAGCAAACAAACCATTGTAGTTCGGGTACCAGCAACAAACCATTGTAGTTCGGGTACCAGCAACAAACCATTGTAGTTCGGGTACCAGCAAACAAACCATTGTAGTTCGGGTACCAGCAACAAACCATTGTAGTTCGGGTACCAGCAACAAACCATTGTAGTTCGGGTACCAGCAACAAACCATTGTAGTTCGGGTACCAGCAACAAACCATTGTAGTTTGGGTACCAGCAAAGATTTTTTACAGATGGAGATGTTGGACATTTATGACTGAATGATGTACAAGGATTGTTATAAAATTGCTGTCCTTGTTCATAATTACTATGATTACTATCTCTTTTCCTTGATTTTCAATTATTTTGGGTCTTTTCTGTGCGTGAGTTATCTCCGCTCATCTTAATTGCATACTCTGTGCAAGATTACCCCAGATACTGCCTTAATGCTAGGACTTGTGTGTCATTTCTTCAGTCCCTGGATCAGTCTGTACCAGTCTTGTATTCATTATGGACAAGAAGTCTGTCTTGAGTTTATAATTGTACATTTTCTTGCTGTCTTTTTGTTCCTTGAAGTTTTGTCCCTAAAATCAGTGAGGTCTTACGAAATAAAGGGTTTGGCTAGGGATGTGACACTCGTCCTACATTTGGGTTGGGTTAGTAAGGTTTTTTTTTAAGGTTTTGAAGGGGCATCATCCACAGACAGAAATTCCAAATATATGAAAACTTTTTTTAGCTCACCTGAACACGAAGTGCTCATAGTGAGCTTCTAGGATCTATGAACGTCCGTCGTCGTGAATCGTGCGTCAACATTTTCTTTAAACAAGTCATCTCCTCCTATACCACTGAATGGATTTTGTTAAAATTTTACAAGAATGATCCTTAGGTGGTCCTCTTTCAAAGTTATATAAATTGTTCCAGTCTGTTGGATGAGTACGTCACAGGAGCTAAAAGTAGATTTTAAAAGTGTAAACTTTGAAAATCTTCTTGTCCCAAACCATAAGCTTTAATATTTGGTGTGTAGCATTGTCTAGTGGTCCTCTTACAAGATTGCATATGTTATTAAGTTCCGTCAAAAAAGATGGCCACCAGGGGGTGGGGCTTGTTCCTTATATCTATATAGTCCAAACTAGGTGGTCCTCTTTCGATAGTTCAAATTATTTTTTGCCAATACAAATTATTATTTCGTAAATACAAATTATTATTCGTAAAAACAAATTATTATTTTGTAAATACGAAAAAGTATAAAAGATTTTTTCATAAAAACGAATTATTATTTCATAAATACGAAATAGTATTTTGTAAAAACAACTTATTTTTTTGTAAATAAGAATTATTATTTCATAAATAAGAATGGCAGTGTACTCGGGTGAGCGATATAGGGCCATCATGGCCCTCTTGTTTAAATACTATTAGGACAGAGAATGAGGTTTGTGCTGATTTGACTAAAGGTAGTAATCTTTATTTGTGATCCCACATCTCTGATTCAGCAGGGAAAGATGTCTTTTTCTTGTGTATCATGACAAGCAAATACTGGTTGGGAATTCACAAAAACTGGCAAACAAACTGAGAAACATTTACTGCTGAAATATTGTTGAAAACCAGAACAAAGCTTGACACTGTGCTACAACGTTCAGAAAATGCACATATAACTCATTTGATTATTACCGTTGGAGGTTGGTGATATTTATACTTCATGTTTGTTTGTTCTGTTATTCAAATGAGGATATTCTGTATTCCTATTCCTTCTAGTGATTATGTTTTCAGTTGACTTGGCCGTGTCTCTATAAATTCATCTTGGGAACGCTCATGCATTGAAATTTGTCAACCTTGCAATCTTTATTGAGGAAAAATATTCCGTGGGTTTATTTGGTATTCTGTATTTCCATCAGTGACTTTATATTTTAGAATGTGATGCATTGTGGAGATGGTTTTACATTTTACGGAATATACTTACTGTATATTCAAATGTTTCTTGGCTAGACCTTGACTAGACCTTGACTAGACTTGCTTACCATTTCCATAAGGAACTTCAGAAACAACTTATAAAGAAAAAATGTCAACAAAAAGGTTTCATATTTTGCCGATCTTGTCATGCCTTAACTGCTTCTCGTCAGGTGCTCTGGCTTCTGATAAGTCAGCGAGTTAATGCTTCACTGGCTTTGGGGGGTCTTTTGTTTTATATATCTACGTTCTACATTCATTATCCTGTGTTTGCTATCTCATGTGGCATGGATTTGTTCAGTGGGGATTTCTTTTTATTTTTTTCATTTATAGTGTTTGTTTTATTTGGGTCATTGTGGGATAAGTAGGCAGTTCGAAGCAGTCTTAAACCAGATTTATGTTTTTATTTGATTCATTTTATTTTTAAACCACCAGTATTGTTTTTGCCACTGATAGTTCCAAGGCGCTTCTCCTATTTTTATCCATCCTTTTTGGTTGTATCTTGTCCTCTTTTGTCTTTGTATTTGTTTACATGTAAGTATATATATTTTCATGCCACCTTGCAATGCTTAAGGGATGGCTGTTAGCTTTGTATGACCTTGTGCCATTTCCTGCTTGGCTTCTTTATTCATTTTAGTAGCTTCATTTGTAAAACAACTGAGTTTACTTAGTATGTTTACAGTGGAATCTGTGTTTGTCTGATTTTCCATGAGATCAGTTTTTTGTAGTGGGCATGTCTTGTTATTCAGGCTATTTCTGGTTATTTACTTTCTATAATCTTGATATTATTGATATGAAATTTATCTGGGAATTTCATCTGAAAGGTAGTTTAGATGCATTCATTATCGTCTGGCATTTGATATCTAGATCTTTTATTTAAATGTGTCATTTAATTGTTCAGTTATTTAAGGGCCAATTAAATTCATAAAAAAGATGCCTTCTATTCTAAATTTGTGTCTTATTTCTTTTGACTGAATATAGCTCAACTTTGGCCAAATGATTGCAGTCTATGTTTTTCAGTCTTGAGCATTAACACTCTATCGTTTGGAACAAGACAGGCACTCTAATATCGACTTTGGCCTTTATCCGAATGCTCCAAATAAAGTGCTACATAATTTATCTTTACGATTTGTTCTTGTCTCACATGATGGAATATTATTTGATTAACACATATTGACATTAAATTGCTTTATCTAGTCAATGAATTGGGTTTCGGTGTCAGGAGTTCACATTACTGCTCATTGTAACATGCTGATGTTGCAATTTCCTCTGAGTATGAGGACTGGTCCTTTTGTTTTGGGCCATTATTTTTACAGTCAACCATATGAAATTTTCGAGAAATTGTCTGATACATATATGAAAGACCTCTGATATAGCATTTATGTGGTCTTGCCAATAAAAGCGGAACAAAACTGCATGCTAAAATTTGTAGTTTACCCCTTAGCTATACTAAACTTAAATTACAAGGCCTATATAGGGAACACCACATAAACAAGACAATTCCTCCCCACACAGTTCCCAGGGAATCGTCAGCCTATGAAACATAGACTGTTTGAATTGAATAGCCTGTTGTTAATCAACACTGCATTATATTTCAGCTTCTTATTGTAGATTTAGCTGCTCTTATTTGGTCATATTGTCTGTAAGGTTGCAGCTACTGTTTGTGCAACTGATAGAAATCAATGGATCGTCTGATATATGTGTTTCTTATATTCTGAATAGAAACTAATTTATAATGCTAATGTTGTACTTTTCAATTAAATCTCCACCAACAAAATTGATATTGCTGTAACATATAGTGCTCATTGAATTCTTTGGAAGACAGAACAATTATAATACTTTTTATCTCCTGTGTGGCTCACTGTCAGTCAATACAGCGCACAGCTGCCAATTAAGGATGTTGTTACTTTTGTTACCAATGGACCTCTTGCTGTGTACTTATAACTTAAGATATGGTAATACATCTCAACATGTCAATAATATGTTTGCATTAAATGTTTCCTTTTACAATGTTGCTCTTCAGATAAAGCAACTATTTCTTTTAAATGAGAATTAAATATGCTTTCTGAATCTGTACATTGTTATGTGGCCAAACATGTGCACCTTTATGTTTTGCTCACCTCTCTGCCCCTCCCCTTTGGGCTTCGGTACAGTCAGTGTTCAGTGCAATGGTCTGATTTGTTTCATGCTCTTATAATTTTCTGGAGTTGAGCCATACTTGTGGAAAAGGTCTTTATGTGGTCTTGGTTTGTTTTCATCTAATCATTTTGTGTATTTTGTTAAAAGGATTGGTTGACTTCAGCTGAACAAACTGCCTGCATCTTGTTCACATTAAATGCATTACATTATTGCAATTTTCAGTTCTTGTCTTTAGGGTACCTGTAATAATCAACAGCAAAACGACAGAACATGTCATACGGGATTCATGCATGATTTTTCTCTCTAGTTGTGATGTGTTTGTTCCATCATTGGGACATGTATCCTCAGTCTACATTAGGTATATGACACATTATATCGTTTGTATTGATTGCTGTGTTTGATATCTGTAAATTATTTATCACTGTTTCAACATGTTTGTTGGGTTATTTGAACTGCGTTGGCTTCAATTCACATGGTTATTATTTATGACTGTTATTTTCATTGAATTCAGTTTTTAAGGCGTATCAAATTTCCAAACTTCATTATACCTGCAGTAATGGTTTTTAAGGGTTAATGCTGTCAACATTGTCCAGTTGAAAATATAAAAATTGAATTTATTGGAGTTTGTTAAATGAGCGCTGCTTTGGGATTTACAACCTCTTCTGTAAGAGACGTCATTTTAAGAAAAAAACATGTGATGTCACTAATGTTTGGAGGAAACAATATTTACTCCATATGGTCACTTCGTTTTCATATTGCCATATGGGGCAAATATTGCCAACTGTCAGCACATGGTGACATTTTCTGGAAATTATGTCACTTACAGAAGAGGTTGGAAATCGTACAGCGGCGCTCAAATATAAAGAAAACTTTGTGGACTTCCTGGACTGTCGTACCAATGAAATTCTGGTTCAGTATTTCATTTGTGTGCACAATTATAACCTTCTCTGTGACTCAGAAAAGTGTTTGAATACATTTTCTATTCTTGGATTAGGTTCTCTGCTTCAGTTATTGCCTCGCGGGCATTGCAGGAAATTAAATTAACAATCACATTAAAAACTTCTTTACATCAATGATAATTATTGCCGTCATTTTGTGCGGCTAGACCAAGTCCTGTATTGTGGTAATTGGCAAGAACTGCATTTTCTTGTTATTGGCTGCTAATTGGAAGCAGACAAGAGTTTCAGTCACTTGTTCCATCTCAAGCTGTCTGTCATCTGATCATTTCAGTTTCAGATATTGGCTGTGAATATTGTTATCAGTTACACATGTTAGGTGTATTGTTTGAAGTCTTATCGAAAGGGGTCCCTCTTCTCTGCAGAACTATCATTGGAAATGTTTATGTCATCAAAGATGTTTATAGGATAAGCAATGTGTAAGGGAAGGAAAGCTGCACTGGCCTTTAAGATTGACTGCCTCGATCAGTTTTTGATACAGTTCTTGGAAAAGAGGCTTCCATGCAATGTCAGTATTGTGAAGTATGTGTTATAATATTCTGAAACCGTAAATGCTTGGTTTGAGAAACTTAAAAGAATAGACAGGTGTGATCTAAGTGTTTCAAAGGGCTTTTAGAAAACATAAAACTCAGGAAACATATTTTTAACAAACATAAAGTGCACATTTTAAGAAATGTCAAATGAAACGGAACCTTTTGTGAACAGTTGATATGTACTTGTCCATAATGTTCAAGAAGAGATCTTGAATAGCACTAGAAAATGACCAGGTCTTGAATTATTTCGAGAACTAAGAAAATTTTCAGGAACAAGAAGTTCTGAAAAAGATATGCATTGAATTATCATTGCTGAAAAAGTGCTTAACATGTTCTTGAACACTTGTAGAACCATTCAGGTACAATGCTTGAACTTTGTTCTGGAACATTTTAAGAAAATTTCTTTTACTGGACTTGTATTTTTAAATTCTGCAGTGCTATTGTCATAGGTCTTGTGTCTACTGATATTTAAGTGCAAACAAGTACTTTAGCATTTTCCTGTGTGCAGTAATACAGGTGAGTAGCACTGGAAAAAACAGGGCACACTTGTACAGAGCCTCAGGGTGAACATTAAGGGGGAGTGATAAGTGCATTTTAGTGTAATGGAAAATCTTGCAGGAGCTGCCAAGATCTGGTGTGCGCGCATGATGCTAATAGACATACCCGGTGCATATTGTTACGGAAATGTTATATGGCTACAGGCTATTCTGCCATTAATCATATCCATGTACAGATCTGTCTACACTTCATGTTAGGAATCAATATCATGTCTCTGGTCTGCATGGTCATACTGATTGTATGACAACATTTGTTAATGATGTACCAACCTTGTTGTAGAATTTTGTGCATGTTTTGTGTGCAACTTTCATATTTTGGATGACTTCTGATTTTACCATAAGTAACATAGCTTAATTGTACCTATTATTGTCCTTCTATTTAATTTTAATGGGATTTTCAGAACATTTTCATTGCTATTAGCTACATGCTTATTTGTAGTTAAACTATTATATTTACTTTCAATGGACAATGAAAAGAATTTTACTATTTTTGCCTGAAGTCTTTTAATATTTGACACTAATATATGATGACAAAAATAGAGATGTAGAAATACATGTATTCAATGGAGAGGCGCACCTGTTCTGTGAGCTGAAGTACACAGGGGCAAGAGGGATCTTACAGTATAGAAATACGTCAATATCAAAATAACTGAAAGTCTTTTTGTAAAATGGAATGCAATATGGGTGGTTCAAAATTACCTATTATAGTCATCTTATAGGAGAAAAAAATTGTCATCAGACTTTAAGACATTCACGAAAAAATGTGAAATAGCACAGTAAAGGAATTGCTTTTTCTAAGTAACCATACAACAAAATGTATAGACTAAAGGACAAACGGTCGCCACAGTTCCTTTAAAGCATAAGTATAGAAATTGTATACATGGAAATTTTTTATAAACAATGCTAGTTTACTGAGTATCTTTTTTTCTTGTTTGATTTTAATAATTAAGATTTTTTGCAGATGTGTTGTTACATTAAACCACTGTTTGGTGTTCTATACTGTGTGTGTTTTTATATCTGTGACAATGCATTATGGCTAATAATATCGCTGAGTACACAATGGAAAACATTGATTGAGATTCTAGATCATACTAATGGCTTTACCTTACGGATTTATTTTCTGATTGGTCAAAGCACGCAGTCTCCACACTTACAAATTGCTATTAGAAATGAATCAAGTACAGCCATCTAAAACAAAACAGTTAAACAAGTAAATCTGGCTGTCTCTTTGCATAAAATTGTCGTTTTCTCCACTGTAATGGGTATTTTATTCGGTTAAGTTTTCTGAACAATATTTTTAAGGGTTTAATGGAGGTATATGATGGTGTTTAATGTTAGATTTATCATCTCCTGATTCTAATTGTGTATAATAACTTCCTGCTTATTTGAATGTAATGGTGGTAGTTGCGTTAATGGAACATGTTCCATTTTGTGGACCAGGTATCTGACTACACTTGATTCATTGGTTACACTTTTTTTGTCATTTGTTTTGCTTCTGTCTAAATGACCAAAACAAAAATAAAATTGGGATTGGTCAACATATTAAACTGTTTATAGATTTCTAGAACTTTATAAGTCGTTGGTAATTGGGCTATTGTGAAAGTGGCATGTTATGGAAGATTTTGGTCAATCTCTGCTCTAATGGTCAGATGGAGACCGAGGAACGCACATACAGACTTCACAAAAAGCGTTATATGACATCTCTCATAGTTTTGCAACTTTACATTTTGGGTACAATAGCCATGAATCACAAAAATGTTAAATTCAGATTTTCGTGTTGGGGGGTTGTGGTGGCGCTTTGGGGGACCTTTATGTGACGAATGCCTGTTGGAATGGCCGGCATTTTGTTAAAGTTTGAACTGATTAAACAGTTAACAAAATGATCCATTTAATACCAGCACTGTAATATTTTGTCTATTTACATTCTTACATCTTGTATACTTAACTAAAAGTTGCTATATAGGCTTTATATCTATCTGGTTGACAAAATCAATTTGTAAAAGGGCATCTGTCAAGTATAGTAATTTTCTGTGATGTCCATTTAAATTCCTGTGACAAATAACTATGACTTGGAAATGAACAAATAATGTGCTCGCCGTATAATTATAAACGATTGGGAGTGCTGGTATAAAATAATTGCATTTTAGAAAATTAAACAATTTTGTTTTATGGCATCTGTGGAGGCATGAGAAACAAATCATTTAGAATGTTTCTGTTCTTGGGATGTTTATGATATAAACATGTTTTAATAGTGTGAGAAATTTTGCGCTCTGAAAATTTGTTGTTTACTATGTTTTTCTTCAAATTAGCCATGTTCGAATAATTATTTACTGCAGACTCATATTGTCAAGTACTTGAATGAATCGGAGAATATTGAAATCATTATATGTCAGAGTCGACATGTTTTTAAAAAAAAAGTTGCAACAGATCAAATAAAAAAGTGATGATTTGTAAATGTGCCTTATGTACAAACTTACATTGTAATACTAACAAAAGCTAAAAATGTTCATCATTGACGAATGAGATGATGTAACTGTTAAAGAAGAATACATTAAAAGTGAACTATAACAATGAGATGGATAATTCAGGGCTGTAATGTGTTACAATGAAAACTGCCAAGAAAGAGAATTATTTTCTGCATAATGACTGCATTAGAAGTTGAGGAAATCTTGAGTGATTTAGTGTTAAAAGGTTGTGCCTTATTAAATTCTCATTATTGGCAACGAGATATAACATTGTGGAGAAGTGGATAAAGGGAGACAATTCAATTATCTTTTTTGGAAAATATTACTGAAACATTTTTTTTATTGAAAAATGAATGACGATACATTTCTGGAATTCAAATTTTTACATGTGACATAAATAATGATGGGAATCTTTAACTTGTGGGAAATTTGACTCTGTGCTTGATGAGCATGAGTAGGATTTATTAGTATGAGTGCAAGTACTTCGAGTGTGGATTTGAGACCAATCGAGGTCGGGCGACATCTCTTCATTCTAAATCTACATGTTGAAATGCTCAAAATGATCAACATTGTATGGTGTCGATTTCAGGACTTCAAAGGCAAGGTATGGTATTGGTGTTTTCTATTTACCTAGGAATGATTGCAAACAGTTTGTGAAAGTTGTCAGCCAATGAAAACATGTTTTAGAAAATATTGACCAATAGACATCGTGTACACAATGATGATTATTGTCAACTAGTTTTGATTCATGTAGTTGCTCTTTGTTAAATGTTTTTATTTTTATTGGGCCTTATTTCTGATTATAGGGATGTCTTTCTTATTCTGGTGTCAGATAAGATATTAATAAACAACATTTTGCTATCAAAGGTTGCTGCAAAAGGAGTGTGGTTGCTATGGCAACAAAATGGGGAAAAGTACAATAAATTTCACAGTTTGTGAATGACCACTGTAAAGTACTTGCAGAACATAGACAAACTTTACATTTAGATAATGAAAAGGTACCCCATGCCAGGAGGTCACCATTACATTATGGAACATTCTAGAAGAAACGAGAAATATCTTTAAAAAAGATGGTCGGCGCAACTTGAAGTTTGCACATTTGTTGCAATCTGGGATCAAAATTTGTGGTTCAACAAAAAGAATGCTTAATGTTACTACTGCCGGTCATTCAATTACGCTTTACTACAGAAACCCCGAGATCACTGCGTAGTACGCTCCCACACAGCGCTTTGATTCCACTATCGTTACATTCACACGCTGCTGTATTACCCTGTATATTTTTATATTTGACCTTTTTAACCTTTCTGCTATAACCAATGATTTAGTCGCAGTGAACGAAATCACCATTAGTTCCTTATACTAAATTCATTGGTCGGCACGATCAGGTAACAACTGAGTTTATTACTAAAATGTAGATGGGTATTTTCATGCGCTAAGACCAATCAAATGTGTAAACAATGTACAGCCTTTCCTGTAGAAGGAAATTTTGACTATCTAGCTAATCGGTTTTATTTCATGTCAATAAAATTTTAGCATTTACAGAAGGCAATTTTTCGTTCTTACATCGAGGATTGTACAGATACGTATTACAATATTTATTAGCGTGGCGAATTTGAGTAACAAGATGTCAAGTAACAATATGACGCATTTTAAAATATACGCAGACTTACGTTCAAATTATTTAGTTTTTCTAGCAATTTCCATAATCACAGCGGCATTTCTATGACAGTGAAAGCTGTTTATTTAGTGCGCACTCGCATAAGCTTTCTTCAACATGTTTACTATCCTACATTTGGGTCATTAGTGAGTCGTTGCAAGCGTCTCGCTGAATGTCTGTGGACGCATGTCGACTCGCCTGTCTAAGTATAGAAAATACTACAAAGAGGAGACAGGATACAAATAACTCCGTAGTGTGATCAGTCATAGACACAGTATAGTCTGTTTCAATATATGTAGTTCCTCGTTACTTATCGCATAAGTTGTGCACTCACACATCCATGTTAATAAACTTGTTACATAGCGATTTATCTGATTAAAGCAATACAAATGTTTGCGACTGGTACATAAAACCAAAAAAGTCTTCTTAAATCCAACACCGGACAATTCCCCGTTGTGATGAATAATAACACTACTTGCTGGATAAATCTCGAAATACACTATAGAAAATGTTAACCAATCTGCTTCAAGGTTACACGTATTTTTAAATTGAAGAGAAATGGCGCAAAATTGCCTTGGTGGTTAACGTCAGATTTGATTGGTTTACAAAACACCGAAAATGCAATTAGCAAAACCATGTTAGTACGGCTGCGCCGAAAAAAGGTTCACTAAGTAATTTTATAGTGGTATGGGAGTTTTGAATTGCCTGCAGTATGCAGCAGTTGCTTGTTCATTAAAAGCATAGCTTTATTTATATTTTACTTACATAAACAGTATTAATTTTCAATGTTACAAGGAGCTCTGTGGAGTTGGATGCTATGGCTGATTGGGTGAAAGGTGGATTATTTCCAATCACTTGCCTGGTTTGAATATAATGTGGCATAGAATTCTGTTACGTATGTAAGGAAACCATCTTTTTTATATGTTTAAAATCAACGATCCTATCCAGGTTTCTTAAAGCCAGCTACTCAGTGTTCTGCTTTGTCTACATAAGAGTTGAAATATGAATGTTTGAGGTTTTAGGTATGATTAAGGCATGTCTAGTCCCTTTTGCCTGTATACATAATTACGTCTTATGTATATAATTTCATGTCTTTTAAAGCTCTTGGTATATGGCTGTGTATTGTGTATAAATTGTGCTATAAACTATACTACTGATACTTCTGTTCTATCCCAACAGCTGAAATAACATATTTAAACAAGTTTTTGCACTTTGTCAGACGCTAATGTCTCGCCATCGAATCACGTTTTGTCGCAGTTGTTTAATATTCCTGAAACTGCTGTTGTTTGCCTCTTCAGGTGTTTAGGCGCAATCTGATATTTCAGTCATTTCGAATGACAATATCTGCTAATATTCAGTTTGTAGTTTCATGATGAGAGTGAATGTGCTTAATTTAACTGGATATTTCTGATTGTATGAGTTCATGATTTTGTATTGCATTTACACTTTTTTTTGTGCCATGGGTAAAAAGAGGCTTTGAACAGAATCATTGTGTATTTTATAAGTTCATTTATTTTCATCAATTAAAATTTCATGTTCAATCTCTAATTTTTTTAATTGAATTATTGAAATTCATTTAAAGTATAGTATTATTATTAATGAATGTATGGATTTATAGTCGTTTAGTTACGCATCGTCTGTGACAAACGTTAAATTCTAACTGCGCAATAAGGATAATTTACATGTTTATTGCGGCTAATAGAATGGCAAGTGCTCAATTAAATGTATTGCTATTACATTGATTTTATAAATTGCATTTTGTTATTATTTATATGGTTGACTTGAGGCTTTTGTTTTGATTCTATTTTGACTGAGGTTTTATGATGAATGAACTCGCTTGCTTTGGCTTCTTACATTCAGAATGTGTAGTTACAGAACATTCTACGAATGAAGTTCTGGTATTCATGACCAGTTTTCCTGGAATTTATGGAAAAAATCTACTTCTTAGGATAATGTGGGATCTATTTTTGCCAGTAATATCTTTCAATTTCTAAGAATTATTGTTTTTTCCGAACTAATTATACAAAGACTGCATTATGGGTAATTCATGTTCGTGTGACAGCTCAAAGAAGGTTTGCGCGGGAAGCCCTTATCGGAAAATTATCCCTGGTAATCGCTTACATCAGAGACAATTAGGGATTCATGTAAGTACTTTCAATATCATGTTGTTATGAAGAAATTTTCGGGAAATATTTGCTGTGTTCAAAGGGAGATTACTCAATTTTTCATATTGGAACATGCACGATTGTTTCATTGAAGACATCGTTTAACAATGGTGTTTCTCCACTTAAAGGAAAATGTTGGCAGAGCCCTTTAAGTGGAGAAAAATAGTACCATGAGGGGGAAATAGGGGAAAACAATCAAAATTACAAAATATACATCTTTGCTTCCAAACCTTGTATTAATTAACTTTCAGAGGTATCAGGAATAACTGAACACATATGTTATAGTGCGGTTTTATTAACCGCGAACGCATGAATATATTATCAGGACCATTGCATTTCAAAATAGGTGTATTGAAATGTTCGTGTTTGACTGTAAGCTTGCACCTAAAAGACTGCAGTTGTTTTTTGACAGAAAAGTAATACACTTCTTTACCTAAGCTGACATGGATCGGTCCTGAAAGTTCATACACCTGTTCGAGTTCAATCTAACAGCACTAAAATACTAGTCAATTTTTCTTTTTTCTTACTGAAATTATCAACAGTGCTACAAGAAGGAATTTATCACAGAAGAGGGAATTGTTATCTTAGATATAACATTTTGAGAGGGGAATCGAGACTGACTTATAATCGGCCTCATATAGGCCTAAAAAAACCTGATTAACTGTATTTATGATGTCACATTGCATATTACAAATTACATCTATATGATGAGATTTATAGTTTCTGTTCAGTTTGTGATACATTGAAAATCGTGTAAGCTTAATCTTCTCAAATTATTGTCCCCATTGCCTGAGCATATTTGTCTCTTTTCTTGACATATTGATTCAGAGGTTCATATTTTTGTTCTTGGACCAATTCCCTTGCCTTTGGGGTAATAGTTTCTGTAGTCTCTGATTCTGTAGTCTAGCTCTATTATGAGGTAATTTGGTTATAAAGAGACAAGATAGGACATTGTTTTCAGCTTGTAACCTTTATTTGTGACCTGCTATGGTTTCCCAGACATACATACTCCCTAAGAATGCTGCGGAACAGTATGATTAAATTGATACCAAATCTTTGTCATCCACTACCAACAAAAAATCTGTCTGCTCTGCCGTATACTAACATGGTTTTGCTTTTTGCATATCAGTGTTGTGTAAACCAATCAAATCTTACGTTAGCCATGCACCAAGGTAATTTCTCTTCAACTGAACAACGGATTGGTTAACCTTTTGATAAGGGGTTCGTGACCTTACTGAAATCCACTCAATTTCGGTGAATTAACCGAAATTTATTTTGGATCTGGATTGACCAGCAATCGTAATGTCTCGGCATTTTTTATGTTGCACAACAAATCTTAACCTTCAAATTGCGCAGATCATCAATTTAAAAGATATTTCTTGTTATCCTTTAATTACTTAAGTGCAGTGGGGTTTTTTCCAGACCTATTTGGGGTTGAATTGGGCCCCATCCCACTCTCTGAAAAGTTTATAATATATATTATATAGTATATCTTTTTCTCCTATTCAGTGTTCAATTCCCATCTGACAGTGTTGAGGATATATTCAGTCAGAACGTTGAACAGTTACACCACATATAGCACATGCTAATGATCTGTAATATACATGTTTGAACCACTGAGAGGATACAATTAACAAGGTTTGGAAACAGATATGGAAGCTGTGTAGCGTAAACTATTTCCCCCTTTTCCCCTCAGTACACTATTTCCCCCCTGAAAAGGCCCACCATTCTCTTAAATGTGAAAAATGCGAAGTGTAATGAAGAGACAAGTGAGAGTAGTAGTGGTTTGAAACCTAGAAAAGCTGTTTAGATGACTGAATCCACTGTCGACATATAAATACCACTACAGTGCCAAACCCCTGAGATATCAATCTTTAGCCTTGTAAAATATTTCTTAAAACCAAAATCAACGTGCTGAGATTGACCCCTACTCATTTTTGGCACATCCATGCATGATGTTTTTGTGTTAAAATCTAAGATATAAAAAAATCTGAAAACAACCCACCAAGAAAACTTTGGGAACAGCAAACAAATATTTTTTTCCAGGAATCATGACCTTATATGGTATCAAAGACCATACAGGTATCAAAGTAAATATTCATGAAATGTTTCAATATCAGTGACCGCAAAATGTCCAACTTAGGTTGGCGTTGCTATGCTTTTCACAAGGTTATAATTAATTCAGCCTCTGTTATCTATCGTATGGTATTGGGTGTCAACCTGTTAATTGGCATTTACTGGTGGTCATCAAGTTGCTAAAGTAATTTATAATTTATTGCAACTATGCCTTAAGTAAACAGGGATAAAAACCTATAAATCTATAATTTGTTACAATAGGCCTGAGATGACAACTGCTGTTCACAGGTATCCGATTATTGTCATATGTCCACACATTCATTAAATACTTATGAACCTGTTAGCAATGAACACCAATCAATATGAAACAACTGATATTTGTGATATTTGTTCTAATTCAGTTAGTTTTCTGTGTACCCAGGGATCAGTAACCATTTCCTCAGCTGTTACCAAGCCCTGTGGGATTTTGTTGTCTTGTTTGTGTGGTTTTATTAGTGTGCTATGTTTGGAATATTTCTGTAAGTTGTGTTTCTATTCCTACATAATGTCAAAGGATTATTTCCAACTATTGCAATTCACAACACTGGCAGGTTTGAAAGTTGTCATATTGTTACAGTCACAGTAAATTACCGTTAAAGTGATAAATGTTGAGGCATCAAATCTTGTTTGCGAATTTAACGAAATTCATAGCAGCAAAGATGTAAGCGTGGGCAATTTTCCTCATTTACAGAAGTACATTTTAATATACTTTACCATTCAATCTAACAACATTCATTTTGATGATTCACAATATTTCTGCTTCAGGAAATGTAAAAACCCAATAATGCCATGTTGTAAAATGGTAACAATTGCATTTTAGAAATTGTACTTTAAAATTTAGTTCTTGTAGTTATACTATAAAGCTAGGAGACTTTTGCCTAACAGTGTTTAAGCTGGGGAGTAAATTTTAATGAATTTATGATGCGAAGCTTATAGCACAAATTGGAAATCTGTACTGATGATACAATTATAAAAAAAGTCTTTAATAACTTCATGAGAACTTTAAAGATATTGAACTCTGGGGATTAAGCTGAATGTGCAATTTGTAAAACTAATACATTGAAAAAGATAAAAATGTCCTTTTTGGCAAAATATCTGATTAAATTTGTGAAAATGTCATTTTTGGTAAAAAATGCAATTATTTTTATTTTAATAATTTCATTTTAAGAATATTTTATGGGTGATGGGAAAGTATGGTTGGATAATCATAAATATTATCGAAATTCTGTTAGATTTGTCTCAGATAGGCCGCTCTCGATAGCATCTTTCTGCCGACTTTACTGTCATATTGCAAATTAGGAGAGATTTCAGATCAGTCCGCTAGACATCATCAAACATTTCCCTTGTTTGCAACTTAAATCATTTGTCAGGTTTTTTGTTAAAACTCATGAATTATTCATGCAATGATTGGTAAATGTAATGAGTGATACTAGTATACCAGCGGGGAGATATATTTTGTATATTGCATTTCCAACGGAATCTGCTACAATATACTGTCAGTGTGCTTTGGCTTCATCGTTTGACAAATCGTATTCAGCGCTATGTCTCGGATGGATCCATGCTAAATGGTTCCCCGTCTTATCTGTGCATTCATAGTACGACTACCGGAAACCAGACAAGAATTTGTTGTTGACTGACATGATGCAGGACAATATGTGATGAAATGTGTTGGAATTTTATTCACTGATGGACTTTATAATTGTGTTTATAATACAATTTATTGATAAATCCAAGATTATTATAATGATTTAGTTAACAACTATTATATTATTTATATTTTGCTTGAAGTATTCGGTTCATATTCAATTTTGTTGAATATGTTTTCTTTAGTTCTGAGTTGGTAATAAAAACAGTGTTAACTGGTTAAAATGTTCAAACCTTTTAGTTTTGTTATGAAAGACAGATAGGTTAAGTTATTTGAAAATTTATCAAGTTGATAAAATTCCTGAAATTATTCCAGTTTTAATATTATAATAAGCTCAATTAATTTAGCACTGAGTTTAAAATAATGGACCATTGCAATTTTTCTTATTTCATCATTTATAAAGGTTAGGAATTTCCACAATTTTCGTGAATTGAAATTAAAATATTTCTTCATAATTTCACTGTTACACTGAATTAAGGGCACAATTTAAGTTAAGGCGTAAATGTTGTAAAGTGTATTATAGTCACCAGAACCTATAATTTTTCTCAGAAAATAAGTACAGGAGTCAAAGTGTCCAGATTTCTGTGTTTATCTGGTGCAAACAAGGAGGCTTTAAGATATAAGAAGAGAGATTATGATACTGAAATGTCGGCAAGTTAGCCGAAGCTGTAGTTAGATAGGGCAATTATGTACCACATAATTATTGCTATTTGGACAGAATGGGAAACTATATGGGAGATATAGTGTAGTTATCACTTACGTCCCCAAACTAAGATTTTCAGCCGCAGTAGAATTGATTTACCAAGGACGTTTAATTGACTGCTCAGTATTCATGGGTTTGGGAAATTACCGGATTTCCGGATTTTTTGGACTTTTTTTTAAAGAAGTTTTTAATAGCTTCTCCAAAGACGATATAGGCATTATGCAGTTTGGATGTAATTTGACTTTCTATATATAGGATTGCTTATAGCTTGGGGAAAGTATTTTGGAAAACTGGACTCAAATATCGTTTTTCTTCGTGTTTGTAAGAGTAGTAGAATTTGTGAATAAGTTCAAAAGCAATGGGAGAGAATGCTTATGGTATGATTCAAATCTATTGGAGCTGATTCTTCAACAAATTTAGTAACTATTAATTTGTCGCATACTGTAGACACTTGACAGTATGTTCCTGCGACTCCTGGTACCTTGGGCATACGAAGAATATGTTTATTTTTACCTTAAATTGTGGTCACTATTGCTATTTGGATTATGATTAACTCTCAATGATATTTTCGAAACTTTGTCTGTTATTCGAAGATTTTTTATGTGAGGGAAATTTTGTATGAAAAATTCTAGTTCTGGTATTAATTGCAGTTTCTAAAGACCTCAGAGTGTTCAATTTCATCAAATTTTAGTAGCACATTGTTGATATTGAATTAAACTGTTAAAACGAGTACGGGAAATTTGATTATGCTATAAAATTCAATGCTTTTATATGATTTGCCTAACTTGCAATCAATTATCCAATCAAATTTGAGTTTAATTATTTAATTCCCGAGTGCACGTGTAATGATTCTGTTTATATATCTATGACATTGCTGTACAATTTCACATATTGATTTGTATTTTCAAGAATTCGAATTTGATTTGAAAGACCATGCTTCTTTGATGGAGTTTTATTGTTATTGGATTTAAGTTTAGTTACACGAACGCTGTTGTTAAATCAGCATTGAATCTGTGATGAATTGGATTTTATTGGATTCAAAATTTGGTTTAATAATCCCTGTGGTGTCATAATAGTTGGGACTCGTGTCAGACTATTAACTTTGGGTGTAAAATCCTGCCGGAAATTATTTCTGTGATGAATGGGTTTTTTCTCTGTTAGAAAATGTTACCATCAAAACTTCAAGGCAAGATTTTCCCATTCTTTCGAGAGGTTTGTACATTTTTTCATTTACATGTATCTATCGAGGGTTTAGCGTGAAACTATCATAAGTCAGTTTTGATACGGAAGCAGATACAGTAGTTTCACGTCAAGACCTTTGATATTTATTTCAATGAAATTTCTTCCATTTTCCTGATCAATACCCGAGTTCCCAATAATTGGTTACAATACAATGTATGCCTACAGCTATGTTATTTTAATTGCCAATAAATTCAGTGTTTGATGTCGATCAATTTAACTACAAACTTTTGGTCCTTTGAACTGTCTTTATTTTTTTATTTTTTTCAATAATAGAATTTTTGCTCCCTGGGTATAAATGCTGTTATCGTTTTAAAAGGTATGTCACTGAGGGTTTTTTCTGGAAAACTGTATGAAATGTATCAAAGAGAGAATCCGAGACAATCCTGTCTGCTTCTTAAAATATTGCATTATACCTATTAACTCTGGTTTCACTTTAACCCCTTTGTAAGTATATAATATTGATTTCATCTTCTTGAGTTGCAGGTAGTATCCCAACATTGACAGTGCTATTATTACTGTCGAACCATTGATAAAGATAACCTTCAAATGAAGGCCAACTCTGAAAAAGTCCTTGTAATGTTTAGAAATTGTCTACAACAGTCTATGTATATTTGTTATCAAGATATTTCATGGACTGGTACATTTGTATTCTGATTTGTACGGTCTTATTTCAGGTCTAGATTATTTTGGCCATTGTCATATCATTGTTGCTGATTAGTTGACATTTTATCAACAGAAAAGGAATGACTTTAATAGACTATTCATGTTATTTGATGTTTAATTTCAGGTCAATGAAGAATGCAGTACTTTACGACTGAGTTTGTCTGATGCGCAACATGAGTGTGAGGTTGCTAAGGGAGAAGTAACCGCATTACACCTCAAAGTACAAAACTTGGAAACTGTTGTACAGGTTTGTCTCATTCTGCCTTTTCTGTTTGTTTCTACCATGTGTCCGTCTAAAGATGACTTCATGAACCTAATACACACTTTATGAACTGTGGACTTTAGTTCATAAACTGAAATAAGATTTAGTTCATGAATTGCTGTAACAGCTCATGAACTAATGATGTTCATGAATTATTTTGTCAATTCATGAACTAGTTCATTAAGTTCATGAATAATTTCATGAACTTCACAAACCTTTTTCACAGAGGACATTTGTTTGTTCTATCTAGGTTTATATTATTTGTTAGTCTTTGCCCTCCTAGGTATGTCTTGTTTGATCCCTTGTCTGTCTTGTCCCTCCTTGGTCTATTTTGCTTGTTACCTCTTCTGTCTTCCTTGTTTGTTCCAAATACCTGTCCATGCTTGTCCCTCTCCTTTTTATCCTGTTTGTTTCCTCATCTGTCTATCTTATTTGTGTCTTGTTGCCGTCTGGAGTTTGGAGTTTAATCTCCAGGTTCCGGGTGTGATTTCCAAGGTGATTTGACAGATCACGATGTATCTTAAATCATTTACCATCCAGTCCTTTGATATAACCAAAAAATAACAAAAAATGCAAACTACCAAGATGTCAATCACACATACATTTTGATTGCTTGAAGCCTTTTAAGTTAAAATGATGTTGTTTTTGTCTACTTCATCTTCGGAAGTAAATTAGACATTTTGATAGGCAATATCTTTCTTGTCAAATTTAGTTCCTGACTTGAATTAGTTGCTATAGTAACTAGTGTACACAAATAAAGCAGTGTTTGAGACAGCCATTAAAGCTAACAACATCTGTCTGAGAATATAGTTATTGATTTGTTCCAATTATGTTTAGAATGTAAATATAATATTCTACTATTGTTGATATGATTATGTTTGATGGGTAGGATTATAATCACTATTATGATTAAGATTACAGTGTGATCTTTTAATGAATCAGTTGCTACAGGCAACGCCACATACTGCTGTATTATACTGGTATACCAGATGGGAATCGTTAGTTTTTACAGCAATACTGGAGAAATCATACATCCCATGTACATGAGTCTGCTGCCTACATACATTATGATGTCACATGAAGACAATTGTGACTTCAATGAACTCTAAATTCATTCACTAGTATAACAAAAGTCCTTTGAATGTTTGCCATTATTTTTAATATTATCCTTTATTATTGACTGAATGTAATGTGAGATATTGAAACTAACAATGGTGTGGATTGAAATTTCTGGCTCTCTGGGAACCCAGACTTGAATTTTGTAGAAAATCTCTTGCATGTTCTGGACCAAAAATCTGGAACAAAATACCACAAAATATTCCCCAAATTCTCTAAATACTTTCAAAAGATCATACCTCAGGTAGGCCACATAATGTAACATTGTAAATAGTGTCATGTCTATTGTAATATATTTATGTATTATCTCATACATTGTTGTTTTTTTGTATCTATACCTGCCTATTATAATTGTTTGTGTTGCATAATGTTGTAAAGATGTATATATCATAGAGGCTCTGCTACAGTGAAGACTGGGCTTGCCCAACTGTGTTGCCTCTTTAAATAAAGTCATTATTATTAACTGTTTCGGTGGTACCTCGACAGAGTCTCATACAGTAACCCTCAAGCTGGTTTTTATCCACATCGGAAGCCTTTGAAAGATTTATATAATCCTACCACTAATTTGATTAAATTTGAATAAATTACAATTGGGTTTCGTAACCAAAACAGTATAGAGATTTACATAACCAAACATGCAGTGCCGTGAACTGATAACGCCGTGTATCTCCTTTCCTGAAAACTGTTGGGATGGTCGAAATATTGAGTTTTATTTTGCGACTATAAAACTTCACACCTGTCAGTCAGAAAAAAGCATTTGTCTTATATCGTGACATCAGGCATAAAACAGGTTTATTACTAACCTAACATTTTGTGTCTTATGTTTCAGAATTATGATTGTTATTTCATTTATTTCAGAATTTGGAATTTTCTACGGAGAAATTAAAGCAAGTAGAACAAGATTATCATGAAACAGTGGTTTGTCTGCAAGATAAACAACAGGAAATTGATCAACTGCAAAAGGTATGTTACCATGGAAACAGGAATCGTGAAATACGTAATTGTCTAAAACTGAAGAAAGTAAGGATTCTATTATATTTTAACTCATATGTATTGAATTTGATGTAAAGTATCATAAACAAAAATCGTATATCAACAAAATACTGTAAAACCTCGCTAAGCGTTTACTTAAGACCATTTTTTATGGACCAAGTTTTAATTTTTCTTTCATATTTTAACTTGATAATCAGACCACCACACAGCCTAGACCTAATTTCTTCAGACCCAGTGGTGGTCATAATGTTGAGATCTTACTGTAGTGGAATTAAAGTGTAATAGGAAGCTTTAAGAGCTGATCAAAATGTTGCGTATATATGAATTTTAGTTTTATAAACAAACTCCAACAGTGTTGACCCCCAAATAACAACGTCTCCATAGCAATAACCGTCTCTCAATGTCATGATTGCTTTTGTGTTTGCAAACACTTTAAGAAACCATCACCAACAATTCTGTCTCTAAGTGTTTGTAAAACCAAAACTACTGTTCAATAATGAAGACTGACTATGGGTGGAACTACTTGTGTGCCACATAGAATGTGATATATTTCATAAAAATCGGTAAAGAAATAAATAAGTCACAAAATGGAGGCATAATTGGTTGTCTGTCAAATTTGACTTTACCAACCACATGGTTCCCTCACACTGAAAGATTTTAATCCTTCTTTTGATATATTCAGGTTCAAGAGAGTGCAAGGGAGAAATACGAGACTGCTATAAAATCCTTACAGGATAAAATTCGGGGTCTAGAAACACAATGTGAGAACCATGCCACACGACAACAAACATTGACCGAAGAATTGACGCACCTTCGAGCACAAGCTGCGCAAAAATCACAAAACAGTCGTAACACTGAAATTCAGACTGGTAACAGCATAGAATTTGCTCCGTCCTCAACTTCATCGCCAAATCAATCACCACGACACAGTCCGACAACTCCGGGTAATTCCAGGAAATCTCCGAGGACTAGTGTTCCTACCACACCAGTAAATGGTTCACAGAAATCATCACACGTCTCTCCATCATCATCAGCATCTAGTAAAAAATCTAAAGGACATATTGCGCAATCTCCGAGTGCCACAAACAAGGGACATAACTCTAAAGGAGCCACTCATGTCGAAGGTAATTAGAACTTGTGTATTGTATTGTCAGAAGCAAAAAGTGAATGCCTTTTCTTTTGTGAAATGAAAAGCTGTATAAGTTTTTGAATTTTGTCACAATTTAACTTGTTGTTATCCCTAGGGTGATATGTTGTTTTGACCATTGTGTCTGTGCATCATTAAAGGGGTCAGTTCTATTTTTGGGGGAGATAGGCAAACCCCTTCAAAGGACGGAAACGCTCCTTTCAATTTTTTTTGCCAAGGTTGTCAAAACCCCTGCCATTATTTCTAATGGTGGTGCAAAATCCTTCAGTGAAAATATCAGGGCGGACATATCCCTCCCTTACCAAACTGGTACAAAATGGAATTTAAATAAAAATTGAATTACATTTTTTTTTAAGGTCGGTGAAGATAACATTTTTAGTGGTATACATATTGTTTTAGCAAGTTCATTTGTCATCCCAAACTGTTGGGGGGGTTTTGTTTTACCTTCACAAGGACAGGAAGTATTTTTCTTACCGGAAATATTCCCAGAATAGATTTTGTCTGCCTCAGCAATTATTGACAGGAGGGGTTTTGTGTGGGAGTGGTTTTCTGCTTCCTCCCCTAATTTCTTTTCACTCCAGGAACGAATATTTTGTTCCTCGATACAATTATTTACTGCAATGACAGCATGTGCACATAGCTAATGTCGCACAAGTCTGTTAATGGTTATAAGGTCATAATGTCTCATGGTGAGACTGAAAGCCGAATTGGTATAACTAGATGACATTGTAATGTCTTACCATTAATCTCCCCCACACTCTTTGGGTGTATTCCCAATTCTAGTTGAGTTGGCATGTGATTATTATACGTACCATATGGTGAAGGCATGCTTTAAGATTTGTTTTAACTTACGGATTTTCATGAATATTTATGAGTGTAAGGTAACTAATGGTAGAACTGGTATTGTGAAATACATGCGTAACAACATTGATTTAGTTTAAGTGGCATAACACATTTTTCACGGCTTCAAACCAACCAAATTACGTACCATTTTATGAAAAGACTGTCCGTTAGTTTGATATTGATGTATAACTAAACCGAAAGTAGCTGAATTAATATTTAATTTGAATATTACCTGTTGATGAAAATATTGTAATTTTCAGATGACATACAGCCCCAGAATGCCGATCCTGTACAGTCAACATCGAAACGAGTGAATGGTTTAAATGAGCAAACAGAATCAACCAAATCTGGTGGAACTGATACAGGTAATATATACAAAATCCATACGTTTGAATTTCCCTGGATAACAGTAAAAATCTATGTTTGTTTGTCTCTTTTAACCGGCTTTCTGCAGGAGTAGATCATCCATGAGACCTTTGTAACAGCTGTGGGATATGTTTTATCATGCCCGAGTAATTAGTAGTCACATGATGGTGTTGCAACAACATAGGGTATGTTTGCCGTGCCTTCAATAATTAACTGTCATAAGAAGTGCCATAATTGCAGGCACTCTCCCATGCTAATGGTACAATATTAACAGTAGATACTGGCCAAGTAGTTAGTGTCATCATGAATTTATATAAGTATCCCTATTTCTAACTGTCTCCTATGGTTGAGTTGTTGGGGTATTTGCCTTATAAGGAGAAGGAGGTCAAAAAGTTTTCATCCTGGTAAGAGTCCATTTTGATATGCCCAATAGGTGAACCATGGGCTAGTTGAATATTGGTTACCATATGCTTACCTATGTGATGCCTTGCATTAAGGATAGGAATTGGAAAGTAGTTGTGTTGAGAAGGAAGCCATCTCCTATATCAGAAACAGCTGACCCTTTAGGTAGTGTTAAATAAAGACTGTATTCACTATACACAGGGATTGATAGGAAAGTGTTATTTTATACTGTTCATGCTTGCTTTAAGATTTGTCTTTTCTGTGTAATTCGAACTTCAAGTGTCATTATCAGTTTTGTGTTAATCATCATTTTTTGCACATGAAACAATTATTGAGCTACAAAGGAAAAGGCTGTGAAGTAAAAGTCGCGATTTGTTTATTTCTGACTCGCTGCATTTCTTTTATTATAGACTTGATATTTGTGTTTCTTCTGAGTTCAAATTTCTGCTCCTTTCTAGTACAATACCTCATTGTTCATGGCCCCATTGGCTATCTGCATTATATTTTTCATTGACATGAATCAGGGTTTGCGCAGGCCTTCAAAAGTACTTGAAGTTTATATTAGTCTTAAAAACTCCTTGAAAGTGGTTATAACCGAAATAAAAATTCAAAGTACCGTGCACTGGAATTATGAAGGGAACTGCATGAAACTGCCAGAAACTCATTGAAAAACATTCTATCACTAAATTTGCTTTTTGGGAAAAGTGATAAAGAGTTTAAAACAAATAAAAAAGAAAATATTTTAGGTCCTCAATTAATCTTCATTTGTCTTGGTGTTACATTTTATCGTGACTCACAAAGTATCATATCTCCTCTAACACACGTTTTTGTGCATTTCCATTTTGGTTTTTAAAAGAAAAATCTCCAACTCTTGTCATTTCTTTAACATTTAAATCATTAATGATAAGAAGTTGTCCTTGAAATCTTGCAAAAGTCCTTGAAAAGTCCTTGAATTTTGTCTTAGATGTTCTGTATGAAAGATTGAAAACATGCTCATTATCAGGCACCGATGTTCATCATAATGAGACAGTATGCCAAGACTACACATTAATATCCTCTTTTAAATGTGAATAGTTTATTCCAGCGGTGTGGGTTGTCATATATTGTTTCGTTAAAAATCAGTCATCTAATTCGAATGACATTTCTTTTCACTGTACCCAGGGATGATTGCGGAAGCATTGTAAAGGTCCTGACTATGGTAATATTTTATGAGACAATAATTTCTCCCCATATTTCTGAAATTATTGTAAATACTGAAGTATCATAAATCATTTCAGTGGGATCAGATGGGTGTTATGACCGTCTAACCTTCTGTCTAACCTTCCGTCTATTGCTGTAGAATTACTGTGTAACATTTTGCACTGTGAAGATAATTATGTATCAAATGTTCTGTTTAATTTCTGCTTATTTCTCTGGAAGACATTAAGCGCCCCATGGCTTTTACTGCGGCTGTAGATAGACCTGATATTTAATTTAAACTTTAGAACTTTTTAATGGTTCATGGCTTGCGTATCTTTAAATATTGCACCTAATGCTTTTGTAAGTTAAGACTAAGCTTTCAATCCTTTGAAATATTGCAACCTTCAGCAAATTGAGATATAATTTCTGCAGTCGTACAGATAAAAACTGCTGTCATGTTCTAATGACATTTGGTGCAGCCTCAGAGTTGCAAAGTTGGATTATATCTTAATGACCAGCATTGTAAGAGAGCCATCTCTAATCATCTCAGTTTTAAAGAGTCCAGTTTTTAAACAGCTATACAATAAGCATCCATTTTTCCTACAAGCATTTTGATGTACTTTTCAATACCTTAATATCAATGGAAAGTTTGTGTTCATTTTGTAACATTCGACTTTTATAGATACAATGAAGCCTCAACAGTAAGACCCCCCTTAGGTCTGAAGAAAGGTGGTCTTAGTTGTGAGGTGGTCTGAGTATGTAGAAGAAAAAGGTGTTCATGAAATATGTGTAAAGATATATTTTTAATGAGGAGGTCTTAATTTCGAGGAGGTCTTAATTTCGAGGTGGTCTTTAGTGAGGTTTTATAGTATTTCCCTCCAGGTGCATACTTTGCTGATATTATCTGTTATATATATAGATATATATAATTGGTGGTCTTTTAGATACTGAACTGTTGCTTTATATGTATAATATTGCTTTTATATTGCAGACTTGTATTCTTATATAATTATATATATATATATATGTTTATGTTTCATATTTTTTTAAGGATACCCTGTGCAAATGACAGATGATGTCAATGATTTAGACGGGTTTTGTTGCGAATATAGTCGGGCTTAATAGTTTTTTTTGGCTTTGTATTATTTATGTTCTGACCTGAGAAGTATGGGATTGGTTTTATAAATGTCATTTTATTTTTGCTGTATTTGATTTTTATGTTCAGTAAAAACCTGCACATTTACTAAGAAAGAGGATTTTTTTGGGACAGTGATATAATAATATTGAGGCTGATCATGAGACATTTTCTTCAGACTGGTTTTATGAATATCAAATAATGATGACTTTCGACTGGTTTAGGTTTTGCAGATGACGATGAAGCGACACAGTCTATGACTCACTCTCCCGAGCCTGATAAAGCCGATTTTGAGGACCCTGAATTATTAGCAATAGCTGAAAAATTGAAAGAACTTGAAAACCAGTCTGATTCCGACGAGACTAGCAAATCAGGTGACTGGTGCATGAAATTTGTTGCCGTGATAAGTGTGGCTTCGTAGATGTAGTATAAATGTTGTTGTAGTTTTTGCTTTTAAATGTCTTCATATACTGCATTGTGACCCTACATTCTGTAGTCCTAGCTTAGCTTATTTGCACCCTTATATAGTATACTTAAATTTCAGTATCAAACCCCTCCTGCCTAGATATAGCTATGCTTGTCAACTTGTATCCTGAAATTAGTGATTCAATGGTTAATAATAATACTTGGAAACTATGGTAACTTAAATATCAATATTTGGGATTATCTGCATGGATTCTGGTATTAGCTTCTTTGTGCCCTGATTTAATATACTCTGACTTATTATAATAAATAAAATAGAGGTTAAAATATATCTCATGGAACCTTGCATAGAAGCATCCTTTGTTGTCCTATATAAGTGATCAATGGGGGATTCAGCATATATCGAGGACAGGCCAATTTGGCTTATAGAACATGTTGTGCTGGTATGAAAAAATCCAGGTGTAGATAAGTCATGTTACTGTCTATAGTAATGGAACAAATCTTGAAAATCTGTGTTAAAACCAACTATAATATTTTGTTGTATAAAGTTCTGATTGTGTAGATGCCTTAAAACAAATAGTTTTTCTTTCTTTAAAATACAATGTTTATAGTCCATGCTCAGTAAAATCATTTTTCTCTCCTTTAAAACATAATGTTTATAGTAATACACAAATGTATACCAATTTAAAACTTTATTTCTTTCTATCTTTAATAATTATGCAATTTTGATAATTCATACACCTTTTTTCTTTAATTTAGAACAAACAGTGAACTTATTTGTCTCTTTATGTATGAACGCTGTATTTTTATTATAGTGTCAGAATCAATTAATGGTGAAAGACTAACTGTATTAAAAAAATTGTATGTGTTTGTTTAAAACAGATCTTGAGCATAAGTTCTATGATTATGCTTACCAAATACAAGTCAACATTGATTATGAAATGTATAATTGCTATGTAATAGTTTGTCTGTGGACTTGGTATTTACTCCCTACACATACAGTCATAGTCTTTTCATAGGTTTTCAGCTTTTATGTCTGCTTCAATTTATTCATTGCCTGATCAGATGAGGGTAATTTGAGCGAAGCAAACTTTGCAAGATATGTTACGTGTGTTTTTTGTGCACATACGACATTCTTGCATTGTCAGTTTGGAGTAAGATTGCTAGTTCTGCCGTAATCAATGTTAAATTGCCATTTAGTATGCATTTATCTGTCCCGCTCTCTGTCTTGTGCAAGTGAAACTATATCATTAAACTTGCATGATGTACACAATGTCATGCAAGCTCTCTGCGTCTGATTCATCCGGGGGGAATTAAATATTGATATGCACATTTGTATGATATAAATGATATTTTGCTACGGAGCTGTCACAAATGACATGTAGAAATTGGATATAGGCGTATGTTTACGGGCACTTTTATATATATTATAATAAGTTTTGCTGTAAACTAAATAATATAACATCTAACTATGAAAAACTGTATAAAAATGAATGGAATGATAACGGAAACTACAGTAGTTATATTTCAATATTTATGCCCATGTGATGATTATTGTTCACTACAAAGGAGTGTCATTTTAAATTATGCTGAAGAAACAAATGATACATGTGGGAATTTATTTAAATGCTTTAATGTGAACAATTAAATGGCTTGTGATTGGTTGATTTAAATAGGCAACCTCAGCTTTATAACATGTGAACTCATTGGTTGACTTGTTTCTTAGCAACTTCTTTTTGTAACTTGCTTTCTGATTGGTTGATTGTTGTAATCTGCTTTCTGATTGACTAATTTTGTGGACAGCATCAACTAATTTGTAATATGCTTGCTTATTGGTTAAAAATCAGGCATTACATTTGACATAATGTATCATTCAGTTCTGTAGAAACATAGCATTTAAATTTTTTTTATCCAGATTTGATTTGTAAGTTAGAATGACATCAGCATAGGCTATGTGTAAACACTGTCCCAGTATGATGTAATTTCCAATATTTAATATATAACACAAGGTGAAATTTGATTGAATATTAATGGAGAGGATTTTAACCAGATTAGCTGGGTATTAAATCTTGCTTCTTATTCAATTTATACAATTTATTGTAGACATTTTGAACACACTTATTATATCCTCCTCATATTTATTGTATAATTATCATCTAATATATCTGATTTATCACCCGGTTACCATAGTTACCATTTTCTTGATGTATTTCCATCTTTTCCTGTATTTTCCGCCAACTCTTGCAATTAAGCTGATAATTATATGTTTTATAGGATTACTTTTTTTCTCATTTGTTCTACTTTGTATATACATGTACATTAATTTAAGTTTGTTTTCTGTGAGCTTTACTAATTTTCTTAACGATGACTAACACTTTTACTAATTTTTTGCTGAATTTTCATTAATCGTTATGAATAAGATATGATGGCTATTAGCTACCAACTGTCACATGTTATCATTTTTAGTGAGGGATAATAATTGAAAGTTTATTTTGTGCCTAGGGATTATATAAATTGTGTAGCGTTAATTTTCAAGCCAGTCTATACCAGTATCTTCCAAAAATGTTGGTCTCCAAAAACCTTTCTTTGGCCTCCCCTCTTTAAGCAGGGATTGTCCTTCGTAATCCTGATCAAGAGAAGTATTGCCTCCCCTCTTTAAGCAGGGATTGTCCTTTATAATCCTGATCAAGAGAAGTATTGCCTCCCCTCTTTAAGCAGGGATTGTCCTTTGTAATCCTGATCAAGAGAAGTATTGCCTCCCCTCTTTAAGCAGGGATTGTCCTTTGTAATCCTGATCAAGAGAAGTATTGCCTCCCCTCTTTAAGCAGGGATTGTCCTTTGTAATCCTGATCAAGAGAAGTATTGCCTCCCCTCTTTAAGCAGGGATTGTCCTTTGTAATCCTGATCAAGAGAAGTATTGCCTCCCCTCTTTAAGCAGGGATTGTCCTTTGTAATCCTTATCTAGAGAAGTATTGCCTCCCCTCTTTAAGCAGGGATTGACCTTTGTAATCCTTATCTAGAGAAGTATTGCCTCCCCTCTTTAAGCAGGGATTGTCCTTTGTAATCCTGATCAAGTGAAGTATTGCCTCCCCTCTTTAAGCAGGGATTGTCCTTTGTAATCCTGATCAAGTGAAGTATTGCCTCCCCTCTTAGCAGAGATTTTCCTTTGTAATCCTGATCAAGAGATTTATTGTTAAACCAGTCTGCTTACAAGAAGTTTCGGTTAGAAAAAGACCTATACTTATTTACCAAAATTCTCGGAGAATGATCTGGAAACAGCAAACACAGATGTTTTAGGTGTGGACTTTTAGTAAATTGGATTAGATATAAACATGAATAAATAATGTTACATTATCGAATTATGGCATAGGGTAACAGTAGCTTTAGGTCGCATGCATGGTTATAATGTTTCAGGCATCAAATTGTGTGTCAGAATTTTTGAAAATGAGAAGCCAGATGCTTTTAACTCGCTCAGAGCTTTGATTGAGGCTTTAACTGGGAATGAACAACTATGTCACCAATTTCACTGAATTATCTCAATTTAGGTCCAATATCTCATATCCATTTTTTTTAAAGAATTTTGTAGTTTAGCTTACAGATGTCATTTCAAAGCAAAAGGTCTGATTTACACATACCAGCACTATAACTATCAATGGATAAACTGTTCATTGTATTAGTTTCATTACTCAAATAAAATATTTGACTTGAGTAAAATCTCAAACTGAGAAGTTTTGTGAAACATTGACCTGACCCAGATCTCTCAAAGCATCTCAAATAGAAATCTCAGCTCAATATGAGAATGTGCTCAACAAAGAGAGTGAGGTTGAGACAAATCTCATTTGAATCTACATGTTTTGAAAAAAAAAATGAAAAAAACTTGTCTCCTCTTTTTCATTTTGTAATATCGATTTTGAGTCAATATTTTAGTTGAGATTTAGCTCGGATTGAAATTTTTCGGGAGATTGGGGACTGATTGTGTGGGTCTTCTTCTAATTTTCACTTGTCCATGTGTTTGCATTGTGTCGCCATCTGTTTCCATGTGTTGCTTTATCACTGTGTTCTAAAAAACTTAAATGTAATATAAGATTGATTTGTAATAATTGTTGTCTTTTATTTATGATTCAGACAAGGGAGACGATTCTGGCATGGAAAGCAGGGGAGATCACTGTCGAGAACCTGAAGTTTCCGAAATGTCAGTTGGTGAAAGTGTACTCTCGGTGCTTGGTAAAAAGGGGCCAATCCAGGTTTATATTGCTAAATATAGCTATGACCCCTACAACTATTCGCCCAATGAGAATCCAGAAGCTGAACTTCCTCTACAGGCGGGAGATTATGTTCTGATCTGCGGTGAAATGGATGAGGTGAGTGTATTCAGTATACGTCAGGTTTATTTCACGCTTATTTGTTTTAAACTGTTTTTTCGGGATATTTCCATTTGTCCTGGATGACAGTGAAAGATCATGCTTTTAGGCAAATTTCACAAGTTTACATTTATATCACAGTAACGATGGTAAAACACCCTCTAAAACTGATTGATATCAACTCATGTTTTCTAACCAGTTCAAGATTAACTGACAACCAGTCTATCAGGTATAAGCATTGAGAAGCACCTCAAGATTAATTCTAATGATTATCAGGCAAAACTTATTTTCTGGTAAATCCTGAACAGCATGCTTAAACACAGGTAAACCTTCCACCTTATTCAGATGAGGAATCAGGCATTATCTCACCCTACCACTATGCCTGACTTCTTGCTTTAAGGAGTTGTTTCTACCATATAACTTGATGTTGGCTTTAATATTTCAGGATGGCTTCTTTGAAGGAGAACTTATTGATGGTAGACGAGGACTGGTGCCTTCAAACTTCATTGAAAAAGTAGCAGGTAGGTGAATTTTGTTAGGAATTGGACAAAACCCCTCCCTGACAAAACCCCTCCCTGACAAAACCCCTCCCTGACAAAACCCCTCACATGAATTTGTGCTTAACCCGACAAAATCCCTCTTGTAATTCTTACTAGTTCGACAAAACCCTTTTCATGAAAATCTTAGGGTGGACAAACCCTTTCTTACCAAACTGACACAAAATGGTATTTCAGGGGGTTTGTCTTAAATGCCTGTTTTATAGTTATAATTATGAATGAAAACAAAAGATTCAAATGGCGGGAAGTCTTAAATATTTTTTTGAAATAAATTGGTATTCAAGATTGAAGACCTGAATGGGGATGGAAATCACATTGCTAAGAAAAAGTGCCTAGCAATGTGAAATCCAACCTCTCTAGCATTCAAGCTGTTTCAGCAATACAAACATGTTCAGCATTACTTGCGAGTGTACTTATAAGGAGTGTTATATTGACAAAATGAATGTTCCGTCTGCCTTGCATGAAGGTTCTCTCTTCATATTGATAGATTAATTGTATTTCCCACACAAGTTCATTACGCATAATTGCATTCTTTTTTTGGCAAAACAGTTTACAGTGTCTGGCTAGTTCTTTTTTTATGAGTATGTGTAGTTTATTTGGTAAGGGGAGCATAAAATGCACCATTTTTTCTGTCTGTTGATGGAAGACTATTTCTCACTGAGGATTTATATGCATGATACTATTAGCATTGTCCAGTGGGAAAAGTGCTATTATCTAGCCATGATGGATTGAAAATCCAATAGAATCTTGGGTCATTAAGATATACTATTCTTTTCCATGTTTAGGCTTATTCCTGATTGAGATCGAGTCATTGCTTTCCAATTTTTAGCCACATTTAGATTTTGGTATTATAGTTGAAAAAATATATCTGTGACATGTAAAAACCTGAAATGGACTTTTTGGTCACTAATTCAGGTTTTATTGTGGCATGGCTCATTTGTGAAGGTTGAAAGTCATATTAAGGAGTACTGCCTGGGATCAAACGAAGCAAAAAACACCACCGGGTAAAAGCCTAATCTGTATAAGATATTACCAATAATTGTTAAAACGTCAAATTTTAAAACTAGTTGGCTTACCTCTTTGCAGAAGAAGATCTACCTGATTTCCACGCTGCCATGACAATGGGTGGCCATGACGAGAACAGCACCACAGCTAACAGTATAGTGGTTCCTGATCTTGACTTGGATAGTGGTGATGAACTTGACAAGCAAGATGAACTGGTGCCTGGTAAGATATTTACTATTTCATTTACTTAGATAAACTAGACTTGGTTGTTTAGTATGTACTGTGCTCACCTGCCATTCTAGAGGTTGTTAGAAACGCTGGAAAATCATCATCATACTTCATGTTCTGTTTTGATCATATCTCTCCGACCATTGTTCTCTGGCTGTGACTACGGTCAAGAAGTTGTCAGTTGCTTGCCAAGATCTGGTCGGAAACGATGCATATACATGTATGTATATAGTAGTATATATGACTGAAATTTTATTGAAATGGATATTTTAACCTTATTAATAATATACTACAAGTTTGTTTATCAATTGATAAATTGTTTATGTATTGTACTGTGAATGAATCCCCAAGATTCAATCCAACTGCAATATTTAATAAATGTTTTGTGCCTTAAACTTAAGCAATAAAATACTTATTGAAATTGTTTTTTGACCTACGAAAGTTCCCAAAAGATTGTGGAAAATGGCACCAGAAACAAACATTTTTTATAGGATGCCTAAATGGTGAATAATTCCTTTTGAAATAAGCAGTAAAAAAGTGTCTCAGTTTGGCCGGCAGTAAATGTAGCTGTCTGCAAAAGTAGCAGACGATTTTATTGCATAGTAAAGGGGAAGTGTTATCACCTTTGTGAATGTGTTTGTCACGTTCCAGACGTGTAAAATGTGTAATTACGTATTACTCTGAATTCTGCATTCTGATTGGTTCGTTGTGAAGTACATGTGGTCCACAAGGAGAACCATTGATAATAACTGATAAATCACATCGAAGCTGAATGATGAGATGTTGACTGTTTATTCTAATAAATGTCACTCAAGTTTTATTTTGTGATTATCTTGCGTTTTTTATCCAATGCAATTGTTTACTTTTATTATAATATTTCTGATACCAAATCAAGCGTTCAGTGCAAGACTATCATAACTCCTATATAAATACATAGGAGTTATGATAGTCTTGCGTTGAACCCTCGAAATACTGTTTGAATACATTTATAATACAGTGCAACCTCTCCAGACCGACATGCACCCTTGAGAAGACACATATTTAGGCTGTTGCTGAGAGGTTGTTGCTCTGTAAGGCGTTACATTAATCAGCAATTTTTACTACAACAAAAATTGATAGTATTGTTGAACAGAGATCGTTGCTCAATAGAGGGCCACTCTAGAGAGTTTGCGCTGTACTGTCACAACAAATGTTGGTATGTTTGAATACAAACAAGAGATTTGAGTTGTGAAATCTATCTCAAATCGAATACCCTCAAAACTGGGTCCTGATAAGTTTATTATTAGAGTATTTGATACTGTGATCTTAATGATTACATGTAAATTTTTAAGCCCCTGTCCATCTGTCTTTTTTTCCAAAAATGGTTTCCGATCAATAACTCTTAAGTTGATTTAATTCATATTGGGCACATACATATAGGATAATATAGTACAGGTCAAGTTCGATATCCAAGTCTCCAATTCTTGGAGGAGTTATGGCCCTTTTCGACATGACAAATTATAGTATTGGACATAGTTATAAAGAAAAGCATGTATTTGATAAATTTTATTTATTCCTTTTACAGATCAAAACTCTCAAATTAAAAATGAACCTTCAAGTGACCTTGATGATATTCTAGAAGAAGATGAAGAGATGAGTCTATCAAAACACAGAGATTCTATTTATAATGTTCATACTGGTAAATGTTTTTATCAATCATACTTCACTGGTATTCATTTGGTATTGGTATTTCTGTGGGATCTTACTCTTTTTCTTACACGTATTCCAATGTCAATTTGATGGAATTTTACCTCTTATTCTTATGGTCGGCTAGACAATTCCTATACCTAATGCACCCTCTTCATTGCCTAATGTTTTGTTGTACGACTGTTGTTTTCCCAGGGGGAGGGTAGTTGTTTGGGGAGACATTGTCTTGTGCATGTGCTGTTCCCTGTAACAATTTAATTTCTCTTTCATACATATCTGTGAGATTTCATTAAAAATGGGCAAGATGCCTCTGCAGTGTTCACAATCCCTGAATCCAGCATGAACTCAGATAAGTTACCCTGTGCAGGACACAGTCATCAAGAGTGATAAATACATGTTGTGAGAACATAATTATTTCACAATTTATGTAAAATTAATAAGTTTTATTTCAAATTAATTATTTATGCAATTTGTGCTCCTGTTAACACAATGCAGTAACCATTGTTTATGTCTTTCTTCAGGTGCTCCTTTTCCTAAAAACTTACAGCTTGAACGCCAACTTGCCAACAGTATTCTGGTTAGCTGGCTTTCACCAGAAAATGCAGCTGGTGCAGATATACGCTCATATCATGTGTTCTTAGATGGTGACTTTAAAACAGCAATAAGAGGCAGTGAGAGAACCAAGGCTTTGCTGGAAAATGTAGAATCTCGAAAGGTAGTATTGTCAACTCTTGTTGCAAAGACCATGTAGAACAAAATAATTTGAGGGTTCAGTGCAAGACTATACTAGATACATAGGAGTTAGTATAGTCTTGCACTGAACCCTCAAAATGTCTGTGTAATGACAGTTGACAGTAGATGTCAATTTATTTTTTATAAAAGATTGCTATGTCCTATTGTGAAGTCTTCGTCATCTTGCACTGTAAGAACAGTCTCTTATATGAATAATTTCTCTTAAATGTCCAAGGCATTGTTTGAAAATACCGATTATGAAAACCATAGGGCTGTTAGATTGATTGATTTAATTTTATTAGGTTTTGTACTTTTCCAAATGCTTTCATGGAACACAAATGCACTCATCGGTAAAAGACATTTGTGGCTTTATGCTATGTCAAACATTTTAGTCTATATGTGAAGTTTGTTGGATTAACTTCAAAGTTTGAAAGCAGTGCATATTAAATAATGAATTTGTAATTTTGAAGACATTTTCTATATATTTCTGCATTTGTGTACAGATGTTCTTGTTTGAATGAATTTTTATACCTTAATTTTAGATTCATCGGGTCAGTGTACGATGTATCAGCTCCCTCGGACAGTCACATGACAATCAGTGTACAATACTTGTTGGCAAAGGTATGATAGAAGTCCATGTGACTTCTTGTTATTTTAAAACATGGTCTTTCTCGGACTTGTCTATCTGTCTGTCTAGCGAGATGTCAGAAAAATATGTGACATTCTGCTGAAACAATGTGGGGAAACATTGTGGTCTGTGGCGTCATTTTTTACTTCTGACAGACAAATTTGCTTGCATTAGGAACTTTGAGTCAATGCAAATTTGTTATTTCTTCACAGATCATTGCATAATAAAGGACAGTCTTTGCTGATTTTACCCCTAATCACCTCAATGTAGTACAGGGTGCTATACACTGTTCTAACACTCTGAGAAAACTTTGTTGGCGAAAAGTTTCTTGAAGTGTTTGAAATAAGTTAACTATACTTTGATACATGGAGGCTGAAGAGGGTTAGAACTAAGTAGGTGCTTTATTTAGTGAAAGTCGGTTAAGAAAGTCGTCACTCAACTTGCTGACAAATACTGTCTGCAGTGGCATAAAAGACTTCACACACCAGCTGGTTTCCTCACTCTGTGAAGGTCAAACATTGCAATCATAGGTTACGTAGGAGTCTCAACAGGAGACATTTTTGTTAGTCTGCAGCCTTATGCAGCTTTAGTAAGTAATTCAATAACAATCTATTCACTGAAGTGTTATTCTAGTCTAATGTGCAGTTGAACTGTTTGCAATGACAAAATAAACCATTTATAGAGTGTTAAAAAAGTTTGTTCTCAGCGTTTGAGTTCAGATGAAATGAGAACAATGCTATGTACACCTGCTCTATTTCGGATAATGAAAGATGCTGCTTTTTCATGAATATCTGTTTTATTAAGAACTCTTACGCAGAAGTAAACTATTGGACAACAGCGACATAGATGGGAGGGGTATTTTGAAAAGTATCAAAATTCAAATTTCGTGAGCAAACTTTTTGAACACCCTGTATGCGTACGAACTGTATGTATATACAATTTGTATATGCATACTTTGGGAAGTTACATACAATTTGTATATGCATACTTTGGGAAGTTATTCATCATTTATATAGAATGTAATAGAATTTGTTCATTTGCACATAAATATCATTGTAGACTGGAATGATATGTCAGCTATTCTGTTGCTTCATTAATTTCTGAGTAGTCCAGTCTTCATAACAGCTTTATGAGCAGGCATACTGATAGTAATGCGAGTTCTGAATATGCAAATAGTGTTTTATATGATTTGTTTTAGTGTTCTGTTGCCTCGTGAGTTGATATATTTTAAGTATTGTACTTAATATTAGCAGGAGAATAACTGCAATTTAATTGATAGGCAATCTAATCTTGAGTTAGACACTTTTACAGGTTTTGGGGGAACCGCACTTGAAGTTAAATCACCAACCACAAAAATGGTTTCATCACAATCAAGTTGAATAAAATGGATAAAAATAGGCAACAGATCAATAAAATTCATCAATTTAAAACAAGTTTCTCATAGGTCAATACTTTTAGTGGTATGTTACCAGAGGAGTTACAAGATTTAACCATTAGCTAGGCATTATTTCTATCCCCAGAAAAGTACTGGAATACCCAGGAATTTTGTTTCATGGTGACCATATACTTTAAGAGCAGACTTTTCAGCTATTATTACATGTAGTGAACTATGCTCTTAAGTGATCTTTCTGTCTCATGGACATTCTGGGAAGATTTTTACCATCTTTTAGCTGAAGCGTTCCAGTTGGTCTAGTCCTGATTTGGCTGATACGATCATATAATGCAATTGTTTAGTGTTTGAATTTCTGTTTCAAATAAGCTTTACTTATTATTATAGACAGATATTTTGACATGGAAACAGGTAACGATACAGATTAAATACTGAAAACTTTAGTAGATAAATCTTGCACGTCAGGTTTTTATACATAACACATAATGGCCTGGGGTTATAAATCTGAGTCAGTCTCAAAACGGTAACTTCTGATTGGTTAGTTTTCAGTACAGCCTTAAAATTGACCAATGACAAGTCTGCATTCTGAGACTGGTTCTCAAACTAAATTGTATGACCTTTGGACAAGGTTATTGAGAGAAAACAGATTTTTGTTCCATATGAGAGTCAAAAACTTGTTGTTTGCTCTCAAAGGCAATTCATCAATAAGGAAATCCTTATTTCATAAATGAATTTAATCTTTAACCTGAATTCCATAGTACAAAGCACTTCCCAACTCCCATGTTGAGAATATTTTATCACATAACACTTGTCACATGACTGTGGTTTTATTTGGCCCAATTGATAGTCACTGTAAAATTCTTCCCTACTAAATTCTCCTTATTTCCTCCCGACATCATTTATGTCTGGTACTAATGACTATAACTAAGATGTATTCTCTGAGCATATTTTTGCTGACAACATCAAGTTGCAAGGGGTATTGGTGGCTCTCACTGTTGTGTGAAAATATCGCTCATGAATGCGTCTTAAGTTAATGCTATAATCTAAATAAAAAGTACAAATAACTCTTGACGTGATCTAAAGATTGTTATTTTTTCACTTAAAAACTTTAAATTCTGCAGAGAAATAGAAAATTTATTACCAGTATTTTTTAAGTCAAGAATTATAGAGAATGGGATTGGATATTTTTTTATTGGAACTATTTTTATTCACGAATATCAGAAAATGGGATAGGAATATTTTATCTTCTTATTTTATTCAAGATTTACATTTTTTACTGTGATGGGTGTTTTATTAGATTGAGTAACTTCAATATTTTTGACAACATAGCAGCTACTAGTAGAGACGTATACTAGTAGAGATGGAAGACAACTTATGGAGAACGAGTATCATTGGATTTTCATGGCTTTTGAATTAGTTTATTGGGATACAATGCAGGCGTTCTTGACTTGGTGTAGTTGCCTTGATGAAGATTATATATAATTATGACAGATGATAATATTGAGGGTTTGGTGTCAAACTTTATAACTCAGTTTTGGTTAAAAAGTAAAGTGAAACCTCAATAATAAGACCACCATTGGTTCGTAAGATTTGTCTTGGTTATGTCAGGTGGTCTAATAATGGAGTTAAAATACAGAAGACATATTAAACCTGGGCCTTACACTCAGCACTCAAATCATAAACTTTTCTCTTGTGAGACTGCTACCAGAAATTTGTGTGTGGAAAATGCATTAAAATGTCATCTTGAGTGCTGCATTATAAATTCCTTTTGGTCAAATTTCAGTATGATAATGAGTAATGTAAAATGTCTGAATTTACCATGTTGGCACTTATATTGTTTCCTTTAAGCCATGAAAATCCAGTGTGTGCTCACCTTGCCATCTTCCACGGCTACCTTTTAAATATTTTATAGATTATTGGTGATATATTGATAGATTTTTTTCTTGTCTAGATTTAAAAGGATGGCTTTTTTGGCTATATAATGTATACCTTGTTACATTAGTTGGCTCCAGAACTTTAAGACTTGGAGGAAACCGATTTAGCAAGTTAGAATTTTAGAAATACGATGAAATGTTTGCTGGTTACTAACTTGCAGCTTTTAATTGGAATGTATTGGGCGACACAGATGTTGTGATAGGCGTACTTCAAACATACTGAGGCATTTGTCTATAGGGTTGGGGCTTTAACAGGGACACCTGTTGACTCATGTGACTGATTAAGTGCCATTATTGACCCTTTGTGCCTGAGAAAAATAAACCATCTTTTTTACAGCTAATTCATAGCCATGTGTGTATTAACATATACCAGAATGCACTAACCAATATTTTTACCCATAATTCCTTACCACAGATGTGATCCCCGCACCATTTGATCTCAGATTGGGTGAAATCACGGCAAATTCTGCCTCCATATCTTGGACGCCAGGAGATAGTAGTTTACATCATGCTATATTTGTTAACAATGTCGAGGTTCGTGTGGTAAAACCCGGCGTTTTCTCTCATACTTTAACAGGTACTTATTTATAATAAATGTTACTAAAAATAGCTATTTATTGATTTAAAAATAGAAATTTGTACTAAAATAGCTATTTATTGATTTATAAATAGAAATTGTTACTAAAAAAAGCTTTATATTAATGTGTTCATTATTTGGAAATGTTATGTTAAAATCGTTTGATGTCAGTTGCTCACTTTAAATTAAATTAAGTGATTTAGGGATGTTTTCAATTTCTTGCTTATATAATATTGTTATTGTTTGAAGTTCAAATGAAGGGGTGAAAATAAAACGTGTCTACCTGCATTCTGAATATAGAAACAGACTTGTTTGGCTTTCACCCTTCAATGGAAGTTTAAGAAAGTCTTCATGTAATAACTATCTGAAGTTATACAGATTTTTATTTCTTTGCTAAAATTGGTGTAGATGTAGACGCTTGAGTGTAGAAGGACAAATGGGTCAGAACATGTTCTTGCATTGCTCCTGTGGTAGAAGTGATTGATTTTCAATAAATTTTCACTCATCGTAAATCATGGATGAATCTTACTTCATAGTAATTTACTGCAAGTATTGAGCTATGTATTGGAGTGCAGCCCTGTCTTGTTAGTTGGTCGAAGTAGAATACTGAAGATATTTTTTTGAAAAACTCTTGAGGGGTGTCTTATATTTTGTGGGAGTAGCCTTGTTAGCTAGTAATTATTTGTCTTAGGAGTGAGTAAAATGTTTGACCCATTCAATTCCACACCAAATGTTGCTGATAGTTTTGTAAAACATATTGCTTTGGAAGTAGGGGCTCGCTAGAATGGTGCAAGTCCACTTCATTCATGCTTCAATGCACATAATGCCTCTTTTTTTTTAAATTCTTGTAAAAAAATTTTGCATTTGTCCTTACTGTTTATGCATTGAATTACAATATATGTCAGATGCGTATATTTTAGGAATGATGTATATAAAAGGAACATGATGTTAGCAATGAAATTTAAATTTCACTTACCAGAGCAATCTTTGTGCTTTATGCTGTTCGGCATTGAAACCTCTTGATTTGTCTCGCTGCATTTAATTGAGGTTCTAATTTTAGGTCTAGGATATTTTGTAACTTTAAATAGTTATCAGGGAGTTTGCATTTTTATCGGAATATTTATTTCACTTCAGTTTTCTATGTTCTGATTTGCTGGGAAAATGTTTTTGTCATTTTATTCAAAATGCATCTGAAATTACACTATAAATACTTCGTTTATTGTGCAATATAATAAGATATAACCCTCTTAGAGTATGATTTCTTATAACATAACAGGAATAGTTAATTTTATTCAGACATTCCGTTCTTGGAGCAGTTATTGTCTTAATGGATAATAAGAACAGTTGTTACATTTTATGAAAAAGTATTACACTGTGTATGCAGTTATTACATTTTATGAACAGTTATTAAACTCTTAATGACCCGTTACCACATTTTAGGAACAGTTATTACCCTATTTGAACAGTTATTACACTTTATAAGCAGGTATTATATTCTAAGAACGTTGTAACATTCTGTGACCTCGTTAACAAGTATTACACCCTTTGAACAGTTATTTCATTTTATGAACAGATATTTCATTTTATGAACAGTTATTACATTTTATGAATGGTTATTACATTTTATGAACTGTTATTACATTCTATGAACAGTTATTACATTTTATGGAACAGTTATTACATTCTATGAACAGTTATTTAAATTTATGAACAGTTATTATATTCTATGAACAGTTATTACATTTTATGAACAGTTATTACATTCTATGAACAGTTATTACATTTTATGAACAGTTATTACATTCTATGAACAGTTATTACGATGTTTTATGTTACAATTACATATTTTAAAGAAACATTACATTGTAACTGTAGGTTTAAGCCCTGCTACAAGCCACGCTGTGAGAATTCAAGCAAAGAATCTACAGGGCAAGTTTGAGGGAAATAATATCAAGCCTGAGAAACTGAGCTCCACTTTTGAGTTCAAAACTCCATCTGGAGGTAAGATTATTTTGAATTACTTTTACATGATAAATGGCTGGAGCTCAAGTTTAAAACTTAAGTTTTGGGGGTCATTCTCAAAATGCAGCCTTACCATTGATCAATTTTAAAACATGGCTCAGAAAACAGCCAATCAGATGCTTGAGTTGAGTTAGACTGTCTTCAAACTCAGAGTAGCAGCTTTAGACCCATGGTAATACAATTTGTATTAGAATTAGAGACAATTTGTATATTCACTGAATACGTGTATTCCTTGATTACATGTGAAGTTTTTGAACATTTGTATTATCTTGATGTTATTTGGCCGTTGTATATTTGTTAAATGTACATGGAACTGTGTATGCATGATTATGTATGCATTTGGTGCAGATGATCAAAATACTTGATCAGCCAATACAATTGTTTTTAAAGTATCATTTTAGATTAGATTACGATAATGTGATACAGTCAAGTTTGATTCGTATATTAAGTTTGTGCAGTCAGTGTAGCAGATTACGTTTAGATCAGATGTCTTGATAATATTGGAACATTAATTGACTTGCGTCACAATTTTGCCTTGATGTGCATTATACTAGTATCAAAAAACAAGTAATGTATATCGGAGGATGTATATGTTCGAATAATGCTTCCTTAGGTGTTCAAATCTTTTGTTAAATTTTAAATTATTTGGATTGTTTTTGCTGCGATATTTCTATACAGTATAGATACATTTCACGATTTAATGACTGGAACTTTTATAGACATCTGATTTATTGTTAAATAAAGGAAGCAGTTTTGACAGTTTGGATCCATAAGTATGAAATGTGGAGAGTGAATTTATGAAGGGAAGGATATGAGTGAATTTTACAGCTTTTAAGCCTACAGCTGAAATCTGTCTGAGAAATTTTTTATTCAATAAGGTTCAGTGCTTGTGGGGAAATTACGCTGTAGATTAAATATTGGCATACCATGTGAAGGATGGGCGCATTAGTCAAGTCTATCTGCTTGATTTATATTTGTCTTTTTGTGTGTGTGCTCGAATTGATTTTTAGTGTAATTTGAAAGTCTAATTTAAGAAAAAGTCATTGACTTTGCAATGCATACTAGCTCTATATATGGAACTGTTTGTTTCACTGATGGCACAAATAATAGATTTCTTTTTAGGCTAAATTCAGGCTGTATTCTGCATAAGTCAATGAGAATTTGGTGATTTCATGAGAGTATAGTTTAACTTTTTTATTGATACAATGCTTTACTATTTAGTTATACAGTGAACTCTTGTTATGCTGACATTCTGTACAATGGAATATTCAATTAACGACACAAATTTGATGGGAACAAATCTGCTTATTCAGTAATTGATCAATTTCAATATAACGACATATTCAATACAACAAAGTAAATCCAAGGAACAAACATGTTCGTTATAATAAGAGTTGACTGTAGCGTGTTCTTATGTTTCCAACCATGAGATACAACTTGCTGGACAAAATTATGATGACATATGTTTTACATATTTGGTACAAAGCCATTGTAAGCATGTCTCTACCGAAACTGAAATTTCAATAGGCAAAAGCCTTCAATTTGTGATTTTCTATTCTATTCTTCTATGTGATTTTCAGGTGTACCAGACCCTCCTGTTAGTGTACTGGTTGAATCTGGTCCACAAGAAGGAAGTATTCTGCTTACGTGGTTACCTGTAACCATAGAAACGTCTGGTTATTCAAATGGTGCTTTAGTATCGGGATACATTGTTTATGGTGACGGTCAGAAAGTGAAACAAGTATTAGGGGCCACAAGTAAGTCTTGGATTTAACATCTCAATGTTGTCCTAGTTATCTTGTAATTACTTCTATGTGGTCTGTATTGAGACAAAGTGATATTGTCGTAGCATGATTGTCATCGTTGTCTGCACCTACAAAAATGTTTAATATTACAGACATGAGAATTTTCTTGATTTTACTTGAAAGGGCCGTTTTTGAGACAATTTCAGCCATCTTAGATGCTTAAAAGTCAGGAGCTTCAGCGCACCCCCTGGACTCCTTGCCGAATTTTCAGCTGATTTTGAAATTTTGCATTCTAATGCATGATGTTATGTTTAGATCAGTTTCTGATGATGATGTAACCTGCTCATAAGCGTTAGTCTTGTTACTCAGGCCATCCACTTGTCCATCTGTCACAAATAGTGTCTACTCCACACCTGTACTATGTGATGACTTCATCACGCACATTGCATCTATAGTCATTTGTCCTCTATCTCTGATCATTTTATGTGGGCAAGTTGTTTGTGGCTTGCGGAATAGCATTTTAGTGCTGGTTTGAAACTTGAGAACTTGTCAAAAATAATTGTCAGCTGTCTGAATCTCATTGTTGAAATGATGTTCAAACTGGCAATAACAATAACACAGAAATTCTGATGTAATAATTGTGCAAAACTCGACCATTATATAAAAAACTGCATAATTGCCCTGACTTGTTTATTTTGATTGATCAATTTCTAGTTCAGAGATGTTATTGTCCTTTTAAAACTGATGGGAAATATTTTACAGGCAATGTTCACATACCAATAGACTGTACAAGAGTTTATGTTATCTATAAATGAGTTCCTAGGCTGAACTCTCAGGGGTCAGGTCAGGACTACAGTGAAATCTCACTTTAAGTTCTTCTCAAAAGTGAGACCACCTGTGTAATAGTACTGTATCTTAATGAACCAGTTTTCAAGTTTCATTCACATTTTCACTCATTACACTATAAGAATCTTTCACTGGATTTCGGTACGGATAGAAATACAGTTGAACCCCGTTATGTCGACATCGGTTATATCGACATTCCGGTTAAGTCGACATATTTGTAAAGTCCCGATTTCTGTCCCTATATATTGTATGTGGAAAATGATTTTTATGTCGACATTTCTATGTCGACAATTTCGGCTATGTCGACGTGATTTCTCTGGCCCAAAGAGTGTTTTCACACCTTAATGTACTTGTTTGTGTCGACATCCTCTCGACTTGATTGAAATTGAAAAGGTGTCAATTGACCGTGAAGATATAAACAATGTTATCCCGTCCTATTGTTTGTGTCACAATTAATTATTTCACAGTTTGTAAAACGGATCTGTAAATTAACATCGTAGTTTGCCCTATGATTGATAAGTGTCGCAGCGAATATTTACCAGTTTCAGTAAAACTGATAAATTCAGCCACTCGCCGTATATGATTAAACATTGTTGAAAAAAGGGCATTAAACCCGAAAAACAACATAAAAATCGAACATATACATATATTATGTCTGTGATATTATTTATTTAAAGTATACCAAATATCACGATTCAATTAGTTTTACAACACCTGCAGCAAAACACACGAGTGGTAAGTTTTACAACACCACCATAGCAAAAATACGTAAATACAAGACAAGTAAGGTTGCCAGTACTAGAATCGGATGTGTCGACATTCGGATATGTCGACATATTTTATCAGGTCCCTGTAATGTCGACATAACGGGTTTCGACTGTATCTGGCATGAGGGTTACGGTTTTCGCGGGAACTTGGCAAAGCCTTGTTCTCCACAAACAGTAACCCTCTAGCCAGATATTTCCATCTGCACACAAAGCCAGATACAGCATTCCGGCACCTGGTGGAGACATGGGAAATCCTAGTCTGGTAGCATGAAAACACACACCATCTCATTAATAAGATAAAATTTACTCAGAACCAATGGTGGTCTTTATATTATTATAGATAACACTGTATAATTATGGTCTTCCGAATAAGGCAATGATATATTTTGTACATTGTTTCAGATGACCACTGTATTCTAACAGCTGTAGATTTTACTGGTGCTGTGCCAAAAGAATTATATGTACGAACAGTAACCAAGGATAAAGTGGAATCTGTGAATTCTGAAGTGATAAAACTACCCGCTGTTCTAGTAAAGGAGCTGTCACCTAGTGCTAACAAGATCAGTAATGAATCAACACACAGTGTAAGAAATATAATATTACATTTATTGTGTCTGGATTTTGATATTAAAGGAGCTGACATAGGAGGCGAAGTGGTGGAGGGGTCGAGTACTTGACTGCTGAGCTGCAGGTTGTGGGTTTGAGCCATGATTTAGCAGGGTTAGAACATGATCTTGTCAATCCCCGAATTCGGTGCAAGTACTGGCTAGCAACCAAGGAAGCAGCCATTGAGATGTATTAACTTGTAAACTTGTTTCACAATTGAGAAAAAAAGGAGTTTAAATTGATAGGACAAAAATATTTATTTATGTAAGAAATTTGTATGGAAATTGATGTTGAAGGAGCTAGCATGTATTTAGGTCGGAATTTTGTACTGTCATTGAATTTATCAAACTTTTTATTCCTTTACTTGCAGAAATCTCCATCACATGGAAAGTTACCTGAAGACGTGGTTGCATTAGAAAAGGTATTTATAGTAACATAGTCATGTGATCTGTATTGTATTGTTGAATGTCACATGACTTATTTTGGTCATAAATGATATACATGTTGGTAGCATACAAGGATAATTTTGATGATGCTTTTCTTGGAATTTAAGTTTGTTTTAATTTTTTGTTCTCAGACATTTTTATGTAAGAAATTAACTCTAACAAAATTAATACCTTTTGTTGGTGTTTCAAAGGCTCATGCTTTTCTGTATTCTGCTGATAATAGTTCTCTTTTTTTTGTTGATATTTTTTTGTTTTTATATATTTTTTCTGTGTTGTTATCTGTTTGTCCGTCTGTCTGCTGTCAGTGCCTGAAAATTGTATATTTGTATGCCATCCATTTTGAAGAATTCTAAAATATTTCCAATCTTTCAGAAACTCTGTGGGTTTCTGATTAGGTTTAAGGAAAGAAATCTTTGAAAAAGCTATCTGTTGAAATATAGTAAAACCTGGTTTAAAAATCACCTCAACATTAAGACCAGCTTGATAATAAGACTGTATTTTCGTAAATAAAAGTTCCTAATTTTCATTCATATTTTCACTCGCTATCCCGACCACCTTAAAACTAAGAGTGACTTCCCTTGGCATGAATGGTGGTCGTATTATTGAGATCTTACTGTAGATTGTTGCAATTTAAAAATCATTTAATGTTCTGTTAGTGATTTAAATACTTTAGTCATGACTAGTAGGTGACTTCAAAAGAGCTAAAATGTCATGGTTGTTAGGAAGAAAAAGGAAAATGAATGAAATTCAGTTGATTACAAAGAATGCCCATATTCAAATAACAGATGCAATAGTTGATCACTTTTACCCTCTTGTATTTCATTTCCTTGCTTTCATACTTATTCTGAATTTCTGCTTTTGTTGTTTGTCTGTCAAGATGATAGACATAGGGTCATTTTTGCTTTTGTTGCTTGTCTGTCAAGATGATAGACATAGGGTCATTTTTGCTTTTGTTGTTTGTCTGTCAAGATGATAGACGTAGGGTCATTTTTGCTTTTGTTGTTTGTCTGTCAAGATGATAGACATAGGGTCATTTTTGCTTTTGTTGTTTGTCTGTCAAGATGATAGACGTAGGGTCATTTTTGCTTTTGTTGTTTGTCTGTCAAGATGATAGACGTAGGGTCATTTTTGCTTTTGTTGTTTGTCTGTCAAGATGATAGACGTATGGTCATTTTTGCTTTTGTTGTTTGTCTGTCAAGATGATAGACGTAGGGTCATTTTTGCTTTTGTTGTTTGTCTGTCAAGATGATAGACATAGGGTCATTTTTGCTTTTGTTGTTTGTCTGTCAAGATGATAGACGTAGGGTCATTTTTGCTTTAGTTGTTTGTCTGTCAAGATGATAGACATAGGGTCATTTTTGCTTTTGTTGTTTGTCTGTCAAGATGATAGACGTATGGTCATTTTTGCTTTAGTTGTTTGTCTGTCAAGATGATAGACGTATGGTCATTTTTGCTTTTGTTGTTTGTCTGTCAAGATGATAGACATAGGGTCATTTTTGCTTTAGTTGTTTGTCTGTCAAGATGATAGACATAGGGTCATTTTTGCTTTAGTTGTTTGTCTGTCAAGATGATAGACATAGGGTCATTTTTGCTTTTGTTGTTTGTCTGTCAAGATGATAGACATAGGGTCATTTTTGCTTTTGTTGTTTGTCTGTCAAGATGATAGACATAGGGTCATTTTTGCTTTAGTTGTTTGTCTGTCAAGATGATAGACATAGGGTCATTTTTGCTTTAGTTGTTTGTCTGTCAAGATGATAGACATAGGGTCATTTTTGCTTTTGTTGTTTGTCTGTCAAGATGATAGACGTATGGTCATTTTTGCTTTTGTTGTTTGTCTGTCAAGATGATAGACGTAGGGTCATTTTTGCTTTTGTTGTTTGTCTGTCAAGATGATAGACATAGGGTCATTTTTGCTTTTGTTGTTTGTCTGTCAAGATGATAGACGTATGGTCATTTTTGCTTTTGTTGTTTGTCTGTCAAGATGATAGACGTAGGGTCATTTTTGCTTTTGTTGTTTGTCTGTCAAGATGATAGACGTAGGGTCATTTTTGCTTTTGTTGTTTGTCTGTCAAGATGATAGACATAGGGTCATTTTTGCTTTTGTTGTTTGTCTGTCAAGATGATAGACGTATGGTCATTTTTGCTTTTGTTGTTTGTCTGTCAAGATGATAGACGTAGGGTCATTTTTGCTTTTGTTGTTTGTCTGTCAAGATGATAGACGTAGGGTCATTTTTGCTTTTGTTGTTTGTCTGTCAAGATGATAGACGTAGGGTCATTTTTGCTTTTCATACACTTATTTCTTTGATTTTGCTTCACAACATAATATTTCAATTTACTGCAATTAAACATCATAAACTAGATCTTATGCTTTTAGAGTTATATTTGCTAAGCTTGCACACTCAAAAATGGATGATTAAATGTAACGTTAACTCCATGAATTTAATGTATGTTGTTTTTTACCTTTGTATATTGAGGGTTGGGAACCAGATGACTGTAACTGCTTCCTTACTGAATACGAGTTACAATAGTGTTGCACCAGTCCTTGATACGTATTAACATAATTATGAATTGTTTGCTTCTTTGATATCTAAATGTGATTGTTTCTTTAAGAATGGGCTGCCTGTCAATCACGGTCGATATACTTAAAACCTGGCATAGTCATTTTACAATTATCTTTACTTATCAAGTCTTTAACAGATTGATGCCAGAAAAAAGTCATTTGAAGGTCGCTATAGATTTACTCAGTTTGTAGTTATTTTCTCCATAGTAAGGACTCGGGTAAAGTGATGGTTTTAAGACTTATGTTGACAATTTCTAAGTAATGTTTTCAACCATTTTTTGTGTAAGGGTTAAATTGAGTTTTCTATGCATTTATTTTTCCACAGAAAGCATTATTAGCTCCGAGTCACCAGGATCCATTTTATGACAGTAGTTGCTCGGAATTATCAGACATTCCTGAAGTTGAGGAACCGTCCTCACCAGAATCGGCCAATGAAAACAGTCCTCTCAAAGATACATTGCATTCATTGGTTAACGGACTAAGATTGTCCAATGACAGCTCAGATATTGATGACATATATCTGAATAATCTAATCGAGGTTAGGGGAGTGATTTTCATGGTTGAGTTGGAATTTTTGGCGTGGTTTTGGGATTTACCCTACTTCCTGTATAAACGTGTCTGAGGCATGATGGTTAATAAGGGGCTTAGTATTTGTTGGTGGTGGTAGTGTGATGTTTGTGAATAATGATTTTTTAACTTAATTACCAAAAAAAGCAAGTATCTAAAATTGTGTAGCTTGTACTAAATCTATGAAATCCACAAGTTTCTGCACACTGTATTTTAACCTCATTGTAAGTTTTTTTTACTCTAATAAAGCTAAAATACTGACTTAACAATGTATATTTATTCATATTTCACATGCAGATATATGATATGAATACCCCATTAAGTTAATTTTCACATTCTGTATTATCTAATACTCTTTGATTCTTTGAAATATACCCTTGTAACTTTGGAAAAGTTATAATATTTGTTAAATATCTGAAAGATTTTGCCTCGCCCACATGGCCTCTATAACTAAAGAGCTGCAACAGTCCAGATTCTGATGAGTTTCACTGGAATACCTCACCTTCAAATGTGTACTAATTGCTGTTGATTTGCTTAATTTATGGTTAAATATTGGACCCTCTAGAATATTTTTTTCTTGAATTTGCAGTCAAAATAATATAACAATTATTTAAATAAGCAATTGATGATCTTCAGTTCTAATCAAGAATCAGACTAAAATGATTAAGTAACTGAAACCTGAATTGTGGTACACATGGTCAGTAATTGACTCAATCAATGCTAATTGTAAATTATAAATTAATTGCCAATTCTTGCTAACATATTATGTCTATTTATTCAAATGATTTTTGAGACACTGTACATAACATTCATTCACAAGTGTTGTTTGACTGCACAACTAATTTCAGTTTGTGTTTCTGTTAAGAGTTACCCCACCTATTTTTGCTCCCATACAGAGTTACCCCACCCACTCCTGATAACCAGCCTGCATGCAGATTTTGATTACAGCATGATGAATTTCAGCAAGATACTCATTCTACATTGTTCCCATTGTTGTTAATATAATTTTCTTTTAAATATATTCCACAGGGATTTTAATTATAATAGAGTTGATATCTTAAACTGCCCCATTAACTAATAAATTATGTGGCTTTTTGGCAGTTCTCAATTATTGTATCAGAGGAAAGGTCATGACCTTAGTTTTTCTTTTTCTAATGAATTATCTTGATTTTATATTGAATTTAGCCAAAATTATATGAAAGTAATAAATGCACTTTTAGTCTATAAATTCTACTTTCGAAACATTCCAGTTCTAGTCTTCTCCATATTTTAGTGCAATCTGACCTTCAAAATGACCTTAAGATCTTCAGTAAGCCAGAGTTCCAATGACATTTAGAATTCAAATTAATATTAGAGGTGACCTTTATGTCACAGTGTTGTTTTATATTGTGATTGTACATGTACATGTTTACATAATGTTAAAGTAAGTAGCAGCATATATTGAGGATTTTTACTTCAAAGATCTATATACTAATAGGAACACTTGATCTTAGGATTGGATCTATGTAGTTTTTTACTGGAAAGATTAATTGATCCAGCTCTCAGCATCTCTTACTTTTCTAATGTAGCATTTCTATTATAATTACAAATAAAAGAAATGATCATTGAAATAATAGACTATTTTTATCATTGACCTTCACATATAGAATTTACTTTTATCTTCTTATGTCATTGAGAATATAGTGTTTTGATCATTTATTTTGACATACATAGTTGACCTTGACATATCATACAACTGACCTTTCCCTTTTGTCATGTAACTTTCAAATGTCTGTAAAACTATGTTGACAAGAAGTTGCAATGTGGAGTTTAGGTTGGATTGAAGTTCTGTAGTACCTTATATTAACATTAGTTACTTCAAAGCCCAAAGTATTACAATCATACTCATTTTACTGTACTTTTTAAATGCTATAAAAGATGAAAAGTATTTTCAAAGTCAGTTAATATTGTAAAATATTCATTTGAATTGAGAAAGTCATTGCTATTGCTATTGCATGAGTTGCTGGATGTATGCCACATCAAGGGTAGGCTGGATGTAAATGTATATGTAGCGTTATTCTGTATGTATATGGAAAGGAGTACTTGTTTAAGTTCATTCTGGTTACGGATATATACTTCTGTATGTGGTTCTTGTCCTACCAAAGGATTAAAGGGATTATCATTATGTTATGTCAAATGTTGATTGTATGGTTGGTACCTTGTTGCTGTAATTTACCAGGCATGCATTTTGTCTAGATCTTGAGTCTTCAGAATAATGCAGAAGGAATAGCTTGTATAATTATAGTACATAGTACCAATGTATAGTATATCTGATCATTTTAAGAAAAAATTGAATTTGATTAACATTAAGTGTCTTTGTATTGATGAGTTCTATACTTCGGGGTCCAAGGTTAGATAACCTGAGTTTAGAGACCAGTCTCAGATTGCAGCAATGAATTTGGCCAATTTTAAGACTGTGCTGAGAACAGGTCAATCAGATGCTTGAGATTTGAAACTGATTTCTGAACTCAGATTTATTACCCCACACCCTGTTCCCAGCGTAGGCGATGCTTAAAATCTTTTCTACACATTAAATTGACTTATAAACGTTCTTGCGCCATCATTCATCAACAAGACTGTAACTTATACATGTACATATATATTCTTGTTTCTTACCAAATTACATCTGACTTTGCTTATAAATTTTGTACTAATTTGTACCTGATGTTAATGAAATTATATTGCTTTCAATATAAATGTCTTGGTTTCTTTTATTGTTTTGGTCTGTTGGATAATTCCATTTATTTAAAATGTATGCTAGCACCCAATAATTCAACATGTATGATATACATACTGTCATGTTCATATATATTTCAATCATACTCCTTTAACACAATTAATCAATTGTAATGAATATAATAAAAAATCAAAATTTGACATACATTGAAGTACTAAGTGTTAGTGTGTAGTCATTTCTTTGTAAATATGCAGTCTTGCAGTTTGGCAGTCTTTATAATTTAGGTCACACATGCATGAATGTTCCTGAGGCTGTAAACTAAGTTTGAATACCAGTCTCAGAACGGAGCTTTGCAATTGGTCAATTTCAGTACTGTACTCAGAACCTGCCAATCAGAATGCTTGACTTTGAGACTGGTCTTCAACATCGGGTTCATAACCTCTGACCAAGTTAAAATCCTGTGTATAAAGTATTTATACTTGTGAAACAGTCATTCACACAAAAAATTTTTTAATGAATTTGGATGAATGTCTTGTTTGTGTTTTGTTATATTATTATGATCATCTTAGTTTTGATATATTTATATATCTAGATTTATATTGAGATTAAAATTTGTGCTTACCGTTCATTATGATTCTGCAATATTGTTTTAGTTGCTCAGATTATCAGATATTTAAATCATGTATTGCGACAACAAGTATTGCTAGGCTAGTGAAATAATTTTCCATTGAACTATAGGGAACTAAAAATATTTGTTATTTTATTTTTATTTAAACAGCAAGAAAAACATGTTGAAGCTCTCATAGGGAAGTCGCCATTGAAATCTGACCATTCAGCAGCTACGGTCAAGTCACATGACAGGAAGCGACCTATGTCTAGTCCATCTGTTGAAAAGAAGGGTAATGTCGTGTCACCCCAAAATGTGCCAGTAATAGGTAAATGTTTGATATCTAGCTCTTTATATCATATTTAAGAAACATTTAGAATGCAAAAAAAATGTTTGTATAAAAAAATTAAATTATAAATTATATTGAATTATCTTTTGGTACCAGACTATTGTCCCTCAGATTTTGTCTTGAAGCAGGAAAATGTCATCTTTCAGAATGCTGATTAAACCTACTTATGAATTTGTTCCTAACAAATACAGGTCTTCTCTGTTTTGCATATAACAGTCCTCAAAACACTATGTTAATTAATATCTGAATTTCAAATTGACAAGCTCTTACACTAGTCTGTCTCGATAACTGCTTTCTGGGTTACTAACCAACACTTGTGACGAATTCAGTGACGAATTCAGAGACTGTGAACTTCATGATCAAATCCCTTTCAATACTGAACTTGAACTCGCGACCTTTGGATCAGGAATCAGGTGCTCAACCACTAGGCCTCCCTATGCTTTATGAGTTCCTTATGTCCTTTGATACTTTAAAAGGAAGCTTATCTTAGTATTTAATTGTCGTTCATTGATTGTTATATTTATACAGAGATAACAAGGGAGGGAAGTTTAGAGAGAAGCCCATCAAAGCACAGTGAAGATGAACATAGTTTTGTAAAAATAGACTCTGTCGATAGTGTTAACTCATCAAAAGTAACTGCGGATAATAGTGCTGAAACGAACGCTAAATATAGTGCGAGAATGGATACACGTGATGGTTATCGGGACGAATCGTATTCGGGTAGTACTCATTCATCGTCGCATCATTCTAGGGATCATACAAAACGTGATAAATCTGACGATAGTTCTAGAAAACTAAGTGATAACAGATCAAATATGGGTGCCAGTCCAAACAGTACAACTGGTCTGGGCTCAAGCCCAAGACATTCAAAAAGTGCAAGTCCAGGCGCGAGAGGTAGTCCTCGAACAAGAGATAGTCGAGAGAGCCCGAGATCAAGAAACAGTCCACGTCGGCCAGATCACCATGGATCACATGATCATCACAAATCTGGTGCTAGTCCACAAAGAGACCATGCAGGTCGACGAAGTAGAAGTCCGACCTCTAGTCCTTCAACAAAAACTAATGTAAAATCTGGTTACGCTGCAGTGGAACCTCTGGAGCTTTCAAAATTAGATCAAAAACAAGGAAGTTACGCAGATTCTGACGATGATTCTATAACAGGGGAGATAAATCCACCTGTTGATGATAATCGGATACGATTGTTTGTGGCATTATTTGACTATGACCCAGAGTCTATGTCACCTAATGTTGAGTCACTAGATGAAGAGCTCCCATTCAAAGAAGGGCAGATAATCAAAGTAAGTTTTTTCTGAGGATAATAATTTTTCGTTTGGTACTGGATTAAATAATGTGAAAATGATTGCTTTAATCTTTTGTTAGCCAGGAAAATATTTGTTTGGTTACAGCTTTGAAGCTCTTCAGCTTTATTGAAGTGTTTCATATTGTCAAATAAAATGAAATATGTACAATGTTTGCTACAGTGAGATGATATGCAGGGTGCAATTTTCTGTCATTTCTGTTTTCATGGTCAAGGTCATACTGTAAAATGTTCAAGGTCATGATGTCAAGGTCAGATTATCAATGCTTCAGTTGTACAGTCGGACCTCGTTTATTCGACAACCTTTCATCCGAATACTTGGTATCATCCGAAATAAATATCAGATCCCGCAAATCTTCTTATACATTGTATATGTCAAATAGAATTGCACTATTAGAAACCATGTATTATTCGAATAAAGTTTTGTACCCGATGAATTCGAATGATTGAGGTCGTACTGTATAAAAATTGTTTCTATTTTTAGGTATTTGGTGATAAGGATCCTGATGGATTTTACCGCGGTGAGAGTGCAGGAAGAATTGGTTACATACCGTGTAATATGGTGTCAGAAATTCAGGTCGACGATCCTGAACTTGAGCAACAATTGATGCGTGAGGTTCAGGAGAATGGTTCCATGTCAAATTCTGCTATATCTGAACAATTATCAGGTGAGTGTAGACACAGTCTAGTAATTTTTATAGCCTACTTTTTAAACATTTTTTAAACAAGAGACGTCTAAGTTTTAGACCAAAAAAACATCTGTAGTGGATTCAAAGAAGTTGAGAATAACATTATTGTGTACACAATGACTATTGGTCAATAATTTCCAAAACATGTTTTCATTTGGCTAACCACCTCTAACCAACTCTAACCACCTCTAACCACCTCTAACCACAATTTGTTTTACAAGAGTTCTCTGGTAATAGATAAAAACTACAATTTATCTTTGATGGCAAATTTAAACTTTGAATTTCTGATTTTGAAGGTTATATGACTTTGGATTGTTCTGTTTTAGCATCAGAAAAGTATTTGAAGCCAATATCAACAAATGGCGTACATCTTAGCCCCAGTGATATTCCATCAATCTCGAGTGATATTGCGGTACGCAGAATGGTTTCGTTATACGATTACGATCCACAGGAACTCTCACCCAACGTAGATGCAGAGGTAGATGCAAGTACATCATTACTTTTTTAGTAGAATAGCGCTGCTAGTTATCAGAGAAAATCATTTCAGTTCGCTGGATTTTGTTTTATATTTATTTAGTTCTCCTCCAATTTTGGATAGACACTCGAGGTAAAAAGGTAATAAGGCTTGCAATAGCCTCATAGTGGATGTAATTTATACATTTTAATGGGTCATTAATGGTCTTTTATATTAATCATTTAATGAAATACTCAAGTCAATTGTAAGTGATTTGAACAAGGAATTTTGTAAGAATAACATACATGTATCTGTGAAGGGTTCAGTAGTAATGGAAGTATGAAATATTTATTATTCATTATTGTTACTTAATTGGTAGAGTATTGTTCCAGCTGGGGATTCTTTTCCTGTGATCGTTACCAAGTATAATTAAGTTTCACTGATTCTAGTCTTTTTCATCTTTTTGAAAAAATAGAAAAAATTGGTGACACCATGATAATTTGGGATGGGTGGGGTGATAATCAAGCAGTTATTTTGTTAAAGCCGTAGATCGTCACGGTAATTTTATCTCATGTGTGTTACAATATCTTCAATTATAAATTTTTTCTGAACGTTTTTAATTCCAGCTGGAATTAACCTTCAAAGCAGGAGAGATGGTTGTATGTTATGGTGAAATGGACGATGATGGATTTTACATGGGAGAAATGGATGGGCGCCGAGGATTGGTTCCCTCAAACTTCTTGCAAGAATGTGGGGCTTCGGATGAAGAGGCCCTGGACTCTGTCAGCGTCGTCACACCAGCAAGGTCAGGCGAAAGTATCAACACTTCTGACTCTAGAAAATCAGAAAAATCTGAGAAAGTTGATAATAAAGTAGGTTACCAGGTCATGTGACTGGTCACATGATTGCATGGCACCCTCAGTGGCTCCACCTTGTAGCAAATCCTGGTATCTGTGGTAACCTCAAGTTTTACATTCTGTTGCCGTGCAGCACGAAAAATGATTTATTTGACTTACTTCACTAAAATCACTTCACATGAAATTCATATTTACTGAAAAATACCATAATTGAGAATATGTTGAAATTTTGTTTCAGTGTTTTTGTTGAAAATATTTAATATGAAGATTTAAACAATTTCCGTGTAAAGGCTGGCCGCTGCAAGCTTACTGAAAACTCGATATTTTAATAAAAAATACTTAATTTGAGAATTTGTCAAATAAAATAAAAAATGCATTGCACATGACATGAACAGAATGTGAATCATATAAACTTTTTAGTAAATTCTATTGTATTTTACTGTGATTATAATTTCAGCATTTTTGACATAAAAATTATCTTGGATGAAGTTCACATCCAGCCTATTACGATGTAATATACTTGTACATGTAATCTGTATGTGAAAATTGTCTCTAATGTGTCGGGCATAAACATTGGTGGAAGATTGTTTGCAATTAGTGTTGACACTGATTAGATGACATTATAACTGGTCTGATTCGTGTCTATACTGTTAGCCTTTAAACCAGTGTTTTGGCGATAATGAATGCATTGTGTGCCGACTGGTCGCCAACTACACTGATTGAAGCACCAGCTAGTGTAGTCCTGGTCAGCATATACGCTGTGAAAACCTGTTATTAGTCAGTGTAGATCATGGTCAGACTTGTTGTTAATGTCTCAACCAGTTCTACGCTCAGTTGCCAACTTTTGTATGCTCAAGTCTTGACTTTAAATGCATATACTGTACACAAACATGGGATGAGGGTTTATGTTTTAAGACTATGGGATAATGTTTTTGCTGTTCTGGAGGTGGTGGGGTGACACAGCTTTGTGATATTGTCAAATAAATTCTGGAACATTAGTGTTAGGTATATCGAAGTAGTTACTGATTCTGCATCCATATTTTCAAGAAATATTTATACAGCTATATTCAAGCATCCTGATAGAGATAATGTGTTGATATATTGATAGACATGGTACATGTTAATTTTACAAAATCCTATCTAAATATGAAAAAAGTAAAAAAAAATCTAAGTTGAATGTCCAGTTACCATTTTACATTCATATGATTTCTTTTCTTACTTATATTTCAAAATGACGATGCAATAAGATGTAAACTATGCAAGGTTATAAAATACAATTTATGCAAATACAATGGTAGATTACCATAATTCAGTAAGACTGACGCTCCAAAGACTAAAGCTGTTTGAATGACTGCAAAAAATGCAACAATTATTTTTCAGTTAATTGTGTATATTCTATTGTTATTTTTTGTTTCAATCTTGGACAGTATGTGCTTATCTCCTCTGAATGTTTTTAACTTTCTCTAAGGATGGTTAGGCTCTTGTTGAATGTCTTCATTTTCTTGTTAATGTTTGATATATTTTTGTGTTTTGGGAATCACTAGTTCTATTTTCTTTATTTCTTGCTCCATGATATTTGTTTCCGTGGTAACAGATCACTTTTTTATTATAATGATATACATGTAGTTTGGTTAAATTTAAAAACTGAGAACGATTATACCTGCTGTGAATAATTTATGATCCACCATGCATTCAGGCTGACAGAATAGAGTTAATATAAAGATAGAATGTATAATTTGGAGAAGAAGTGTGTAAGACTTGTAGTGTAATTACTTGTACAGTTATGGGCATAAAAGAATATTTAAACCACAGGAGATTGTCACAATTTCTCTCCCCTTATCCCTTCTATAGTATATGTATATAAAGTACTATTTATACATATACTATATAACGCATGTGCAAAACGAGCAGATGTTAATGGAATGGATTATTCGGAAAAGAGATAAAAACAATTGAAAGGATTTTTTTCATATCCGAGCCCCATGAGCAAAATGAAAAAGGAATAAAAATAGAGTCGCCAGCTTTGGTTGGCGACTAATAAATGGATAAAGAGAAAGAACTCATGAAAATCTCCAGTGGTTTAAACTAATTTGGAGGTTACGAGTATGATACACAGTCAGGCATATCGAAGGAAAAAAACAAAACAGTCTATCTGCATACACAGAATCAGAAAGCCTTGTTTTGATTTCTCCCTCAATTTGTTCTCTGTGGTATTGTGACAAAAAATACATCTTAAGTCATGTGTGCTTTACCTTTGAATCATGCTTGGAAATATTTGGTCAGTAAATGATTTGGAAGAAGGCATTATGATGGGTGTTAGGAGAACAAGTCTATCTTTAGGTAGAAGCAGATACACTTGTTTTGCTTTCATCACTCAATATTTAATTCAGTACTGGTTGAAATCCAGGAATATTGGATAGATCAACTGGCCGTTGTATAAAATGGATATAATGTTGAAAGATGGCTTTAATACAAAGATTACAACCTTGAACACGGTACTCCTTGTTGATCATTCTTGCATGGAGGAAATTAATTAATAATGCATAATTTGTTTGATTAAATAAAGTATTTGAATTAGCAGTAATAACACAAACGTAACTAATAATGTTTTTTTTTCTTGAATTTTGGAAGCATAGAAAAATTAAGCGAAAGCGAGGAAAGTTTGCTCTGAAACGGTAAAATGCTTGATGAAGATTGAATACTTTTGCAATGAGCTAACTTACAAGTGTGGCTATTTTCTCTGCGATTTTTAGCTATAGTCATAATACACTGTGCGTGTGTGTATGGTTGTGTTGCAAACAAATTGTGATTTTTTGCTAACATCTTGCATTTTTGTATTTAGGCTGTGTATGAAGTCATTGCCATTATTTATGTATTATGTTGCAAATTTTAAGTTTTCATGCAGAGTATACTTTCTGATGAAAGATCATTAATCAGTTCATTATCATGTCTTTTGTTAGTTGAGTTATGTACTCAATTTAATGCTCTTAAACCTAAAGGTACACAGGAAGATACAAATTTAGTGGTTTTATACTTAATGATGATTATTTTAAGATGCAAATTTAGTGGTATTTAATCTTGCAGTGACACTTTAAGATGCAAATTTAGTCGTCTTTAACCTTGTGGTGACACATGAAGATGCAAATTTAGTGGTCTTATACTGAATGGTGACACATAAAGATACAGATGTACTTAGCATAGTCAGATTCATGCGCCATTTAATTGATTGAAGAAGTTCAATTTTACCGCAATCGTCTCTAAAAGGCAAAATAATTCAATTATAGATGTACAATTGCTGCTAGATGTTTTTCTCTATGTAATCTTTATCAATGTTAGCGTAGGATTATTTGTTGTGCCTAGTGATTTGATGCTGTTGTTTTCCCCCCATGTTGTATTGATGTTACATGGACGTATTGCCCTATTTCTTTGTATGCTAATTGATCTTAATTGCCAAATAATTTCTCTGTCTGCTAGTAAGTCTGTGCTGTGTCTGTAGTTCTGATTTCTTTTTGTATCGAGCTGATTTTTAATAAAATGCCTAAAAATGTGGCATGTGCTTATAATTATTTGGTGTCATTCATTTGAAATATTTTATTGAATATTTTTGGTCAAAGATGCTTTACAACCTCTTCTAGGTTGTCTAAAATGTCTGCTCACAAGAAACTTTGGATATTTTAAGTTTTCCGGTTATCGCTTTTTATTGTAGAATTTGAAATTTTGACTAAGTTATGCACTTTACGAAGATATAATGTTGACTTAATATTACTTTTAAGACTAGTTTTAATTGTTTTATTGATAAGTTATAATGAAAACTGTGTCAAACATTATAAGGATCAGAAATGTTGGACTTGATGAAAGACTTAGTGTTGTGTTAATTATATAGCACAACTGATTGCAAATTTGCAAGTAGGATCCGACAAACAATTAATAAACCTTGCAAAACAGCAGTGTGGTTATTGAAATTCTTTATAATTTGGGCTTGCACAAATCTCTGTTTTTTCAGGAAATGAATTTCTTTAGTGATTTTTAGGAATACTGTTTTCCATGATGTAATTTTTTTCAAGTTAAATAAATGTTTTTTAATCAGTAATGCTTGTAAAGACCATATCGGGGGCATCCATGTCAGATTGTCCACATAATGGACACATATAGATTATACAATCAGATGAGTGACTGGTAATCAATTAAAAAAGCCAGACTTTCAAAGAGATTCTGAATAAAAACTGCTTGCATTATTAGAAATTATATATATATTTTTTTTAATATTTCATTAATTTCTTCCAGTCTCAGCAACAACAACAACAACAGCAATGGCAACCTAGCACGAGTCCAGGCCTGGTCGGCTCCCCAACAAAAATGGTCTACTCCCAACCTGATCAAGTAGAGGATCATACCATCGATGACCTTGGAATGTCAAGGCCAAGGTCACTGACGCCGGATGAACTCAAACACAAAAAGAAATCGGGCGGATTTTTTTCTAAAGGCAAAAATATATTGAAGAAGTTCACTAGATAATGACTGGTGTGAATTGGATGATAACTTAGCAATGCTTCTGTACCAATATATGACTTTAAATGCAATTGTGAACCATCATATTTGATAAATGTATTTGGAGAATTAATTTTCAAGATGGTAACAAATACTAGAGAATGGAATTGGACGATAGGAATTATTAACTTATACTAATATAGTATACACTGGATGCATTGTTGGAATGGAAGCTTCTGTTACCATAATATGGATTATATTCATATCAGTAACTTAGATTCTTGTATGAAAATCTGTACATCTTGCCATCAATATAATCATAACTTGTTGAGAGAATTTTTACATTTTTTGGGGAAAATTTTGGTTGTGAAATTAGAATAAGTGAAACCTTCCCATTTGTATGGAAAAGTAAGTTACTGAAATGCCGATTGTTTCAAGAGTAGATTAAGAATTTCATGTTTCAATGAAATTTGGTAGACAGCTGTGTGATGATATTTCTATGAAATTTGGTAGAAAACTGTGTGATTGTGATATTTCTATGAAATTTGGTAGAAAACTGTGTGTGATGGCCATATTTCTATGAACTTTGGTAGGAATTTGTGTGATGATGATATTTCAATGAACTTTGGTTAAAAACTATGTGATGGCAATATTTCTATGAAATTTGGCACAAAACTACATGATAGTCATATTCAATGAAATTTGGTAGTTATTAGTGTGATGGTCATATTTCAATGAAATTTGGTGGAAAACTGTATCATAGTCATAAATGATGTAGAGTTATGTATAAGCCTGTGATTATATCATGTTCTGAATATTTTTGTGCATTTATTTTACTATCAAGGCCTGTTCTAAATGCTTTTGTGAAAACCCTCTGTTATTGATATTGAAGATAGACATTATAAGCACTGTTGTTAAGAATTTGTGATGCATGATTGCTTTGTTAAATATTTTTATGATTGTAAATGCAAGTGAAATAGGTGTTTTGTACAAACTTAGTACTTGATGTTTTGCAACATGGACTATTTGCTGAAATGAATTCTTGTAGATAAAATTTTGCCAAAATTGTTTGTTACATTTATTTACTGTATTGAAAATCTTTCACTGGTCAATTTGTGAAAATAGTCCAGATATGTTTTTTTAATTAAGCCAAATTTCTGTCAAAAAATGTAAGAATGCTTATGTCGTTACTCTTCAACTTTGACTCCTATTGAACTTTCTAATATTGTCCATTGTTCTCGTTGATATTTTAATTTTATATATTTTTAATTTGACTTGAAAAAGAATGTGAAAATTATTGTTTTTTGTTTAAAAACACATACAATACCAGGCCAGTACGTTGTTTTTTTTTGGTTAATGTATTCGAATAATTTTGATTTCATTTTCCTCAGATCTTGATCAACATTTTCCTCTTTAAGCACTATGATGGACCTACTACTGTGTATAGAAGTTTAATAGAACCTTTATAATTATACGTGTGAGTTTCTTAGTACCAGTATAATATTCATGAGGTTTTCTTTGGGACCAATTAGTATCAATGAGGTTATGTTTGGGACCAATGAATAATCATTAGGACTTCTGTGGAACTAATAAATATTCATGAACATTTTTTAATCTTTAAATATTCATGTAGTTTTCGTTGATACCAGTAGATTTGAGAGAAAATTTCCTAGAAACTTGATTTTTCATTTAAATATCTGTGTTTGCGTTTTTCTTTTATAAAAGTCGATGTGAGGGTTTTAGTTGATTTTATGTTAAATGTGTCTAACTGCAATTGTCAGTTCAATTACCTGGCTGAACATTTTATAGAGCTTCGCGTTTTCTCTATTTACGGATTACACTCGGATTGTAAATTTAATTGTTTAAAAGGTTTTATTTGCAGCTGAAAATTGTATTCCATTGTGCCAGTGCAATTATAGGCATTTTTGTAGACAGATAGGAAGCTATTTTTGTGCTAGATAGTTTAAACTGATTAGTGACGTCTGCTTATTGAAAGTTTGGGCCTAAAATGACATTTATGCCTTATTTAGTAACACTTGAATTACTTTGATTCCTTATTTACATTTACAGCCTAAACACTTCTGTTCCCAATCTTGGCCTAGTTGCCTTGATGTTGATTCTGGAGAGTATCAAAGGGAGGTAAATCTGTACTCGACTTCACTACTGAACAAATATTCTGCTGTTTTGATTTATCTGATTTTTGTGTCGTTGTTTTTGGTTGCGGATTGAAAGAATATCATATGTCGGTCTTACGTAAATGAGTGTTTGATAATAATTTCAGTTAATTAGGACATTCATTAAGTATACAATTTGATTACTCACATTCCAAACATTGAGATAATATTTCTCAGAGGTAAATCAACGGTTTTCTTTAGTATTTGATTTCTATTTTTTCCCCAATAAAACAAGGATACAAAATTGAGGTTTTCGAATTATTTAGTTGCCATGGCAACATATTTATGATGCATTACATTTTAGTAACCTATTGCTGTTAATCAGTCAGTATAGTGGCTGCGTAATAATTTGAAAAATTATTGAAATTTGTCATAAAAAAATAAAATTAAGTATCGCTAGAGCTTAATTAATATTTAATTGATTATAATTTGTAGGAAAACTGGAACATTCTGTGACATAATGATATTATAAAGAAATAATAATGATCTGCTTAAAATGTATTTAGCATGGTTTTTGTCATTGAATATGTATCACATTACTGAATCAGAGCATATTTTAGTCCATGACTTTGTAGGATTATTCCATTTTTTCTGATAAACTGCTATTTATTTGCTCCTTGAAGATTTTTGTTTCTGCTACTTTGATTATGTTATAATCTGACTATTTATTGTAAATGCAAGGTTGTGTAAATGGTGATCCATTGTCTATGCTGTTTTATACATAATCTGTGATATAACATTGTCTTGTACTCTTAGGTTTTTGTAACATTTCGTACCTATTGTTATGCTGTATTCTCATGTTGGATAAATTCTTGTTTTTATGGTCATTTTCCATAATTATATGTTGTTCTGCATTCTAAGTTTCAATTTTGTGACAATTCTACAAAATTCAGTCAAAACTTTAATACAATTAGTTTTAACGTTTAGGGTTTACTGTACATGATAAAGTTGATTGGTCCTTGCCATCTTTATTCCCTAACTGTTTCTTTGTTAGCAAAATGTGTTGTTTCCCAAGGGTTGTCCATTTGGTACCAGTGTCAGAAAAGATGAGACACTATTTTTAAGATCTACCTTAATAATGAGGTCTGTCTCAAAATCAAATTTTGAAAAACTTATGTTTTGAGATTAAGAATGTGTTGTCAAGTATAAGACTTGGCTAAAACTCCAGCGACACAAGTTTCCGGACCATCTGACATGTCGGACAAATTTCAAACAGTTCCTTTAGTTTTTTGCAAGGTCCCTGATCTAATGTCTGGCAAGTTAACTAGCTACCATGTGTTAAAGACCAGTAATTTGAAACAAAATAAGTAAAAACGATGTATATATACAGCATTTATCAATTAAAATTGTCTATGTGTTAATTTTCATTAATTTTATTCATTAGTCACAGTTTTGGAGTAAGGTCACATGACATGCGAAGTAGATCACATGATGTTGGCAAACCTATTATAACTTACGGGTATATTTGTGCAGATCGGAAAAGGGAAATGTCCTACATATTTATTTCGTTTGTTGCACCAAAAGTTACATTGCAACTGTTGAATCAGGACATTTAATAAGTTTTCTTCAAATTACAAAAGCAGTTTTTGTAGAAAATCATGATTTAGCAAGCAAAATGTACGAGTCATCAATTATGAAATATTGAAAATTCAGCTTATTCCATATTACAAGCTTTTACCGCAAACATTGAATATAGAATCTGTAGTTATGTAAAATACACTAGAAATTATTGATAGGAACTGTAGGATTTGATTTTTAGTCCACATATCGAGGGCTCAACGCAACATTGTCGTAACTCCAATGTATTTATATAGGAGTTACGACAATGTTGCGTCGAGCCCTCGATATTTGCTATTTTATTTAGACCTGTTGAATGTTACTAGATCATGATATAAATTATTCATTCGTAAAAATATATTTCATTGTTTTTAGAGATTTTTATACAATGTAGATTGTAGATGCCATTCCGTATTTTACACAGAATTCATGGTAACCTATTGTGTAGTTAAAGGTCTATGCTGTTTTTTTGTGTATAATTTTGCATTTTTTTTGTGTATTTGTATATTAACGATATAAAGTACTTTGTGTATATGTAAAATGCTACAAAGTATTTTTTTGTCATTTTGTATGGTTTAACATCAATAAACCCCCTTCTCATTGTTGCCTAGCAACGATTTATTATAATCAAATCTAGGTGGCAATTGAGATTCAAATAAAGAATTATTTTCACAGTATGTACCATGTTTTTCTCTTTCCTTTCCCCTCCATGTGCATCACTTCAATGGCCATTAAATCTAGCTTCCCGCTTTAAGTCAATTTCATTGAATTAAAGACCTTTTTTGCACGAAGCACAGCTAGCACATGAAACTCAATAAAGTTATCAAAGTTATATCTTGTATGAAGTGAAAGAATATAATGTCTTGCAAAAAATTGCATTTCAATAGAAAATCATGTAGCGTAAGTTATAATGGAAAACTTGATTTCATTTTAATTACATATTTATGCTCCTGCTATTTGTGATATTTATTCAACTCGTAATGCTTTTGGACCGTTATTAATAGTTGGACATTTTATCACCAATATGGCTTTCAGCCAGTTATAGTATTACTGGATTGCCTCCCCTTAATTATAATTACTGGGCTTGCCTCCATTAGTTAGAACTTTTGGGTTGCCTCCCCTTGATTATAACTATTGGGTTGCCTCCCTTTACTGCAACGGATTATGAGGTGATTACATCCAAATGCAGATATAGCGTATGTGTCCAGAGTGAAATGTTCGTTTGTCAACAGAAAAAGGGCCATAACTCGCTTAAGGATTAATTGAAGACAAGTCTCACCAGACTTGCTCTAGTTAGATAACAATTACGCATTGCTTACTAGATTTGACCAGGTATGGCATTAGGTATGAGCAATATTGACCCTTTTTCAAAGGGGTAGGAGCAATATTGACCCTATTTCAAGGGGTAGGAGCAACATTGGCTCTTTTTCAAAGGGGTAGGAGCAACATTGACCCTATTTCAAAGGGGTAGGAGCAATATTGGCCCTATTTCAAAGGGGTAGGAGCAATATTGACCCTATTTCAAAGGGGTAGGAGCAATATTGGCTCTTTTTCAAAGGGGTAGGAGCAATATTGGCCTTTTTTTCAAAATTAGCAATATTGGCTCTTTTTCAAAGGGTATGAGCAATATTTACCCCTTTTCAAAGGGGTATGAGCAAGATTTACACTTTCTTCAAAGGCGTAGGAGCAAGACTGGTCCTTTTTCCAAAGACGAAATTGTAATAAGTTTGAATTTTAAAGAGAAAATAGCAATGACAATACACTACCAGTTTTAAGCCTTTGACTCACATGTGCAAAATGTAATAGTAGTTCCACGCGTTTCAACAAATAGCATGAAATATTTGTCTTCGCGTAAAGTGTGCAATACAGAAATAATATGGGCTGTTTGAGCACGAGTTTTTAATGGGGTTTCACTTTATATCGATGTGTAAAGTTTAGGGTGTATTAAATACAATTAGTCATTCTACCAGACGCTTTAGCCGGGTAAACATCTCTGAAGTTCTAAGCGTAATATTATCCCACGTGGCAGTCGGGCATACTGGAAGAACAAAACAAACTTGTGTCACAGAAACGCAAAGCTGTGGTATTTCGAACAACGTATCAATTCTATGCTGAGAGGCGCTTTTAACAGGGTAGGTAAACCTAGATTGAAATGTAATGTTTCATAATTATAGTGCTGTTACATTGACCGCGAACAGGTATATGAACTTTCAGGACCGATCCATTTCAATTTAGGAAATGCTCTCGTGCGTGAAGCTAAACTGCCTTGCGTTCGGTCAAGGCTAACAATCGCTCGAGTTACGAAAATGTGCACGCGTTTTGCTACTGAACACACTGTTTGGCAAAAAGTGCGCGCCCACTCGCTCGAGCAACTCAGATGTAGCATGCGAATTTGAGAGCCGAACACTGCGTTCAGTTACGGCTAACTGTCGCTCAAGTTTTGTTTTGTATCCCAGATCCACCGTATCACATTGTACACGGAGAACCAAATTGCAAAATGAACATAGGGCTGGTTCCCTGTCTTTACTGTCTTTGAGGCAGAGAACCAGAATACAAACGAGGCGGTCAATTCACTTGTTAGCGACGCGAACTGTGAGCGGCTTCCCTTAGCCGTAACTGAACGCAAGGCTGATGTTTGGATTACTTTTCTATCAAAACAGAACCGCGGCTTTTTCTCCGACAACCTAACGGACAAACACGAACATTTCAATGCACCTATTTTGAAATGTACTGGACCGGGTAATATATTCATACGTTCGCGGTTTATAAAATCGCACTATGTAATATACTCATGCGTTGACGATTAATGAAACAGCACGGCACCTAAGATTTCGTTAAGGTGATATATGCCCTTGAAAATAACCATATTTGCTTTTACATGATATTTTGGAAACTACATAATATAGCAAGATGAATTGTATATTGTTTTATCGCTATACAGTCCTCCAACTAATATTGCTATGCTTTTGTAAAATTATTAAACAATACCCTTTTATGCTAGACAGCAGGTAGGCAAACGGCAACATTTGTTTAACTAGCTGGTGGCTCACCAACCTACCTTGCCGGATCACACCGAGATTTGGACCTTCGACCTCCCGTTCTCAAGGCCGATGCCGTAGCCTCTCCGGCTGTGGTGGACGGTATTTGTTGAATAAAATGTATTGAGTACCAAGCTGCGACAACCAAGATCACCTACGCCGCCACAATCGGCCTTAATCTCAAACCCCTTAATGATACCATCTCGTTAATGAGACCACGTTCACAAAATCCATTTAAAAGAGTAAAAAGCATGTAATTATCCCACGGTACACATATTGTCTGAAACAACATCATATTAGCTTTACAATGTGTAAGAACTTAAATTAATTTATTCTGCCATATATTTACCTTATCAGTATGCGAAGAATTTTTTTATATTTTTATTACTTTTAAGTATAACCGAATTGAGTTACATTTTTTGTTGTGGCATCAATTACTGTAAATATATCGTACGTTTTGGACATACAGTTCCAATTTTTTGGACACAAATATTCTCTATTTATATAAGTTTACATGTGTGAATCATTGATTATTTTTAATTTCCGTCCAACATATATGTATACAACAAATATTAATACACCAAAAACACAGAACGTTTTTTATTTTTCCCATTTCGTTGTCATTTTGGTAATCAAAGGACTATAACTCTTGGACGATCTGGCTGTTTATCTGACTGATTATTAGAAATTTAGAGAGCAGACGACTGAGTGGACGCCACCGCCCCCATGTGAATCCAAAATCATTGACGGATAATTTAAATCCATTTAACAATGGATAACATAACAGTAAAGATATAATACAAGACCATTAACAAGATTATTTGAAAATATAAACACAAAATGTCACAAACTGAGCAGAAAATACAACCAATCACATGCTGTAGTTTATAGACTGGTTTCCAAGCTCAGTTCTTTAGGCAGTTTTTTACAGTTTACGGTGCATGAATCGGACAATTTAAAATGGTACAAAATTAAGTTTTTGTTTTCTGAGTCAAAATGTTGAATACACTAAATATTTTTAATTAACTTAATTTCCCGCAATGCAATATTACTGATTTTACTATTACTACTACTACAATGATAATTAATATTAATATAAAGTGGCAATGTCCGGTTATAGTCCCACCTGATGTTAAAATGTGCGTTTTTCGGAATGAAAACAAATCATTTATTATTATATTTTTGTCAATTCATTAAATTGTTTTCATTCCGTAAAACGTACTTTTTAACATCAGGTGGGACTATAACCGGACATTGCCGATGAAGTTAATCATAACAATAATACAAATGTAATTGCAGTTATTTTTAGACAGATACGCCACTGATGCAATACTGTTCGGGATCACTTACTACACACCAAGACCAGTTAAAATAACATCAACTCATATAGCAGATAGAACAAGATCTGGTGTGTATACCTAACGACTAAAGCCCGCCAAATAGCCCGTGCGTTCAGTTGGAATTAGTGACTGCCACCTAAAGACGAAAAACAGCATACATGTTTTTAGAAGTTTTATTTATTCTTTGTGAATATAGGGAATAAAATTGAACGGGTCGAAGACAAGGGTGCAAAGCATAAAATGGAGAAAGTTAACAACTGCAAACAAGCGCGACTGATAGAAAGTAAGTGGTTTGTTTTTGCTATCAATGGTGATGTTTCAACTGTATAAAATTCATATTTATGTCTGTAAAAATGTACAAACAACTATTATATTTAATAAATAACTTACATTACTTACATTTGTATTATTGTTATGATTAACTTTATAGGCAATGTCCGGTTATAGTCCCACCTGATGTTGAAATGTGCGTATATTTACAATCTTTAATTATATTTAATTTAATGAATTGACAGAAATATAATAATAGATCATTTGTTTTCATTCCGAAAAACGCACATTTTAACATCAGGTGGGACTATAACCGGACATTGCCACTTTATATTAATAATAATTATTATTGTAATTAATTTAATTAAAAATATAAGTGTATTTAACATTTTGATTCAGAAAACAAAAACTTAATTTTGTACGATTTTAATTTGTCTGATTCATGCACCGTAAACTGTAAAAATTGCCTAAAGAACTGAGTTTGGAAACCAGTCTATAAACTACATCATGTGATTGGTTGTATCTCCCAAATTTTCTGCTCAGTTTGTAACATTTTGTGTTTATATTTTCAAATAAGCTTGTTAATGGTCTTGTAGTATATCTTTACTGTTATGTTATCCATTTTTAAATGGATTTAAATTATCCGTCAATGATTTTGGATTCACCTGCGGCGGATGGGAGTGCGGGCGGTGGCGTCCACTAAGTCGTCTGCTCTCTAACCTATGCAGTTTTTATCCAATCTTGACCAAACACATGTTTATTGGCATAATCAGTCAGATAACCAGCCAGATCGTCCAAGAGTTACAGTCCTTTGATTACCAAAATGACAAAAATTGCCTGGTCCACTCTTATCTCTAACTCGGGAAGTTCTTATTAAATCTTCACTTAACTTGGTAAGAATGTTTATGGGCATTATATCTTGTCCAAGCTTGATAACCAGCCACATCGCCATAATCACTCTTGAATTATGGCCATTTGATTGTCAAAATTTGACCAAATTAGCCTTGTCCGCTCTTCTAACTTAAACAGTTATTATCCAAACTTCACTGCATTGGGAAGAATGTTTATTGCCAAGAAATCTCAGCCAAGTTCGATAACCAGCCAGGTCTCAGTAGTTACTCTTGGATTATGACCCTTTGATTTACCAATGTTTGCCCAAATAAGGCTAACGTATACAATACTAACCCAGTCTTCACCAAACTTGGTGTAAATCTTTATTTGCACAATACATCGGGCAAGTTTGATAACCAGTCAGTCAGATCACCCCAGTCATTTTGGAGTCAGGCTCTTGATTTTCCAAAACTTGAAGAAATGATCAGTGTCCGCTCTCAAACATAGTTTGTATTCAATCTTCACCAAACTTACTATGAATGTTTATTCGCATACTATGAGCCAAGTTCGATCACCAGCCATATTGTCTTATTCACTTGCGAGTTGTGTCCCTTTAATTACTGAAATTACCCAGAATGTGTACAATTATACCATAACATAAGGATTTCTATCTTAATTGGTGGTAGTCCAAAATATTAGACGTTTACATGCCCAATTAACCATAAATATTCATTATGTTTTATTTTAAATCATACTTTCACTTAGCATAACCGGAAAATGTCAAAATGTGAAATAAGTTGTGTAGGGTCTTATTTATAGAACTATTTTGATGGATGTGTTTACTATCCAAATACTTTGTTAAAGATGGCATTCAATTGAAAGCGATTCATAACCGAGACATGTGTTTCTTGTGACATTTCTGCTCATTTTAGATAGCACTGAGATCTGACTTAAGAAGGGCGTTTTTTGTGACCGTTTGACGCTCTTGTTTTCAGACTCGAGTATGCCATGGACCCCAGTATTGTGAGTAAGCAAGCTGCGCACTGAGTGTGTATTTACGTTAGAAGTCTTATTACTGGTACAGCTGTTGCTTTGGATTTCATCCGATCTACTTACTGGATTTTCAAAAGTAAGTCTCATTTCCTTGGGTGTTAGAATAGAATATGTATAAGTATGTCAACAATATTCATATCAACATTATTATCAAATAAATCGGAGAAAGTACACCGACAAGGGTCATTATAAATATCACAATGAAACAAAAAGTGTTGTTCATCTTCAACGTTTTATGAACAAAGTCTACATGGTCTCTGATAAGGATGTTTTCCGGTATATCTTCTTGTTTCAATTCTTAGAGATAAGATTCCTGTCCTGCACTGACATAAAACAGACCATTCACATTTAGTTAAGTTTAATGTCAAAAAGACATGTAAATCTCACACTGGAATTCAGTCTTAAAATACGAAATGTTCTTCGAACGTTCAATGGCGAGATATTAGAATAATGATCAACCAATTTACACTGTGCATGTGATAAGTTAATGGTTGTGCTATTGTCATTGTGAGCAGATAATCCCAGCGTTGTCATAACATGTTTGATATCATAGGACTAACTGCTATTGCACTTGTTGTAATCCATGGTAAAACTTTCTTAGTATTACGATCCTCATTTATTACAACTAGTCTGTTCAACATGTACATTACATATTTCCCTAACGTCTTTATACATGTACACGAGGTAGTTACCCGGTATAGCCGATCATCGCGAGTCAAACGATGAACCCCGAGAAAATATAGCATGGCTCTATTTTGGATATTGTCAATTTGTTGATACTTTTTGAATTCCCAGACCGCGCAACAATATGCAAGAATTGGTAACACACAAGACGTATACCGTATTTCATAATAAGTAACTTTGGATTTAAGTATTTTATGTTGTAAAATTGTATATGATCACATCCAGTGTACAACCAGCTATTATGCTATTGGATGAAAACTCGTTCTTTTCGTGAAATATAACTCCTATAGTACTTGTATGTGGACACGGTTTCCAGTGTGTTGTCACCTAACTTAAATTCAAATTCACTTCTGGGAATATAGCTTAACATTATGCTTGCCGAGTTTTAGCATTCTTGGTAAAAAGTAAACAAAATGCATATTTAGTGAAAGGGGTTGGTATCGCTTGACTATATTAGGCATTTAAACTTGAATTTAAACCCTTGTGTTATAGGCTGAAAGAATGTTGGCTTTACTAAGCTATTCAGTGTCTGAGGTAATTGGTCCGAAATTGGATACCAGTCTCAAATCTAAAAAACCTGATTAGTTGTTTCTGAAGGCAGTTTACACAATGACTAATCTCGCTTCTGCAAAGTAATTCTATGTACCTCAGACGCAGACTTCTTGACCATGCCTTCAATGATGGATGACTGTTGCCATGTCATAAATACATGTATTCGCAATAGATACATGCTTATACAATAACTTATACTGGATTCTTGGTATATGTGGGTGCAAATCTTCAGTAGAGGGAGTTACGACTGCTTCTACAGTTGAAATGTTTGATGAAGTTTGAAGCTTATTTAAGTTAACCGTGATTTACAATATTTGAAGAGACGATAGACCCGTTGTACAATATATTCGTATGTAACCATTCTACTGTCAGATTTGCAATGCGGTGGTTTTATGGAGTTATATAATTGATAGTGTGATTTCATCATATAACACATACTTTTAATTACAAAAGGTAGTTTTTCACAGAATAGCTAAATGCAATTACAGTCAAACCTATCTGTAAAGACCACCCATGGGAACAGCAAAATGTGGTCTTTGTTTACAGGTGGTCTCTATTAACAGATTAAATATCATTGAAAATGGTCTGATGGGAGATAAATTGGTGGTCTTTGCAGACAGGTTTTGCAATAATGGTCTTTGTTTGCAGATGGTCTTTAACACAGGTTTGACTGTACACAACTTTCGACAGTTAATATGAACGTAGTATATAAAAACAATAACTATTATACTCGACGGTATCGTTAAGTAATTACATTCTTCTTTTTTTGACAATCCCTGATTTACGTGTAAGCACTGATTGGATACAATAGAAGCAGTCAATGAGAGTGCACAATAGGGTGTCGATTTGTAGACACACCTACTTGTTGGTATGCGATACAATATAGGAAGGCTTTTGTATTTATGAAAAGGAAGTTCCATGTTATAAATGGTTTTCAAAGAAAACATCACATATATACCAAATTGTAATGCTTTGTTGTTCAGCAAAATTTGTCGTTTGCATGGTCATAGTTATTTCATTTTCCAACTTATCCTGTAAACTTCGTCAGTACTTTTAACTTTGACATGTTTGTTTTTCTTTGATTACAGCTGTTGATATCCAGTGTGGACAACACTTTTCACAGTTAAGATGTCCAACTAAGAATTTGTTCGACAAATTAAATGGTCTGACGAGAACACATGTATATGTAAAGTCAACGTCCAACTTGGATTTGTATGTGAAGTTCCTTGCGGATAAAGTATACCATCTTGGTAAGAATGCTTCTTTATATCATATAGTTTTCATCACATCACAATGTTATACAGTACAACATCACCACAGCAATCACCTTTGGTGTTTAAAATGTCAAATGTTCTGAGAGTTTTTTGTTCTAAATATAAACTAATATCTCTGACTTCATTGACTTGTTCGGTGATGTATTCCATCCATTAAACGTTTCCCCCTTGTTGCCCCCCTTATTGTTCCTCTCAATTCTCATTGGTTGTTTTGTTGTCGGCCAGACCGTTCCTGGCATCGCTATTCCCATATATGTTTACCCTCGTATCTCCTCAGTGCCTAATATTTTGTAGAGCCTCTTATGAAATTAAATTCTTACCATGATACACCGAAAGTGATGAATAGTCTCAGGCTATGGCTCAAGAAGGGATTGCTCTGTATGCACTGCTTATTTAAACGAATCATATGGTGATGGATTTTGCTTGAATACTGCTTTCTTTGAATTGTATGTTGCAGCCCACTTTACTTTATAACTACAGATATGGTACTTAGTTTGATTTTATCTCATCCGTCCGTCCAACATTTTCTTCAGACAGCTGTTGTGCTTTGTAGCATCACAATTGTTTAAATAATCACTTTATATGTATAATACTGTATACGAAATTCTTGAGCACAATTAAGTTAAGTCACTAAGGCATTCAAATAAACTCCAAGCCAATTAAACAAGTGTTTTTTACTCCATTTTCTATCCAGGGCGCAATGTACGCTAAGTTCATCTACTGAAGTAAATACAACTATGAAACAACATTTATTTAAGACATACAGTCATGAAACGAAATTGTGTTCTTTTTAATGTATGCATACTGATGCGTCAATATTTACCTGAATTTCTAAAAGCGTTGGCTTGTAAGCTGCATACTATGGTGGTGTCATTATTGGCATTCAGTTGAAACTCAAATTTGTTTGACACCATTTAGCTTCCTGAACATTAAGTGGTCTTGAATTGCTATTGTGGTCACTCACCGTCACTCGTCCGCCAATTCACATTTTCTTTAAATATCTCTTCAGAAATCATTTGAAAGTTGGCAGTAATGTTCCTGTACAAAAGTGTTAAAACTATATATTCATCTGCTCCATAGGGGTGCCCAGAGATAAAACTAGGACATCTTCAAAGTTTGAAATAATTCCATACAAATGTACGCAAGGTGACTATTTGCCAAGTTTTTTTACTTTGACAGAAAAATCTTATCAATATAATGATTCAGAAAAGGCTATAAGGTGAAGTAAATCATTTTCAACATAATTGCTTGATTTATTACTGCCAACTTTCGTAAATAAGCGTCTCCAGGTATCAAAATTGTGCAGAAAATGTTCCCGACATTGAGTACAAGTCATTTAAGCACCCAATTTGACTTCAGGCAAAATCGACTAGTTATTTTTACATGTGCGCATTTTGATGCATACAACTTCTCTAATTCTCGACTGATTTGCATAAAGTATGTTTCGTTTGAATGATTTCCTCGCGGAAAGATGTGAGGTATGACATTATCCTTTGTACAAACATAGGGATAAAAATAAGAAATGCGGGTATTAATACTTTATTGCATGGATTTCAATATTGTTTTTTCAGACTGACAAGAAAGGCAAACTACAAGAACAACATGTATTCAGGTGTTTCTGTAATTGTATATTTTAATAAAAGTAAAAACAATCATGCTTGTCAGTTTTGGATCACCATGGGAAAAACGATGTATTACATGGTAAACAAATCGAGGATAAAAGTAAAAAAGCATAACAATATATAGGATAGTGAATTTATAAAAAAAAAAAAAACGAAAAATGGTAGGCAGAAATACGCCCAAAAATCCATAAGTATTATAATACTTTGTACTGAAGCGCTACCTGTTACAGGCTAGCATCTCATGTTTGCATTAGAACACCGTCAGTCTAACATCAGGAGAAAACTTTGCTCAATTTGTCACAACTACCTGATGTATTCTACCAGGTTTGATTCAAATAGCTCAAAACTGTACACACTGAGATCAATATAAATTTTTCTGACAATTTCATTCCAAGAAAGGTGAGGAAATTCTGCAAGCATCTTTTATGGTTTGGGTCAATCTCCGACAATTTTATTTGAGATCTTGAATCCCAAACACCAGAGGATGCTCCTGGTCAAATTTTACCAATGGCGACAGGACAAGATACCTATTAAGCTGGTACATAATGTGATACTCGAGTAATCATAATACTTTTTCTTTCTGTGGTAATTTCTAATAATTAATCATAAAATCCCTCAATGTTGAACATAATGATACTGACGATGTTTCTGCGACTATAATAGCAAAGTATTCATAAATATTTAAGTATAAATTGACTCCATATACATTCGATATTGTTGTGATGATGAGAATAGTCTCAAATCTCATTCTCAACATATTTCTGACTGTAAAATCGTTTTGTTTTATGTTTCGGTAAATATTCAGATTAATAATAGATAAATTTCATAATCGTATCATAATGAATACAAAAACACTTAATCACAAAAATGAGTCTTGAAATTGTCAACTAATCTCAACTGTTATCGCCTCAAACACAGCTTCATCATTTTCGTAAGTGGGATTTTATCTGTAAAGACAGTTCATTGTTTTGGTTTATCCTTGTATAGCATGATAATATGTGGAGATGAATAATAGTTCATGAAGTACCTTTGTGCCAAGGTCTTTTCTTGTATCCCTATGTATTTACATGTTGCCCGAGAAAATATTTGCCTGTATGTTTTTTTAATGTACCAAGTACACATGAATACATTTTACAGCTAATTATTACACAAGCTTTACTAATTTCTAGTACCTGAATTGTCTGTAAGGTATTCAATATTTAAAGATTATATCATGATTAATGAAGACAATAAAGGACTGAATTATCTGTGTTTTAAAGTACCTTTAAAAATCGTTAATCACATTATTTACCAGCTTAATATACACGTTGCTAAGGTGTTGCTACCCTGTCAGCATTTGCAGATTATTAATGCATGACTAATTGTTGATGGTGCGTGGGAAATTTAGTTGAATTCCACAGAACAGTTCAGGTGAAATTGATGACGGACCGACCGACAGACAGATGCCATATGATTCCAATAGCTCTCGGTCGAGATGAGCTACAATGAGCTACAATGAGCTACAATATACATGATGGTAATAACATACGTAGTGTCAATAGCATATCCGAAGTCTGCCTATTTAAATCTAAATTAATACAGCGAGGTAAAAAAAACCATACCTACTGACATAAAACATCTTGCACAGTTATGCTAGTAGGCATTCGTATTGCATGATGAAATATTACATATTTGAGTATAACTATTACAACATGTCTTGTCTTTGCACTTATCACTAGAACGCAACATGTCGAAATCAGATGTCTGTGTGGCTGATGCTCCAGAGAAAACAATCTCATCCAGAATATATCCAAGCATAGAATACATTGCAACAGAAGAACCTGTTGTACTCACAGTATCACAGGAGTGAAAATCGCACCGAGAACTTAGTCTATTGGAGTATCAATACTTTGCAGAGTATCGTATGTATCACAATGTCACGATTTCAAGCAGCGCTCAACTTAAGATGGTTCCTTCGAAGTTTGCACCAACATGTGTGTCTCGTAGAGTATCGACCTGTAATTAATAAAAAAGTACACACTGTAGCAATTCCAAGGAACTGGAGATACAACGTTCGTAATAACTAAACATGTGTAAATAGTCATTCTGATTCTGTAGCAAAGAATATTTTCAATGTTTTCTTATCATGATAATCTCATTCGGTTATGGTTGAGCAAAATAGATTTTCATCATTCAAAATCAAATAAACTGAACACTCAAATAGCAACTAAAATTACTCTTATACAGCTGACAGTGTTAATTGAGTATTGGGGAAAATGGATCACAATATTAAATAAGCGACTAATATGTTTGTGCATTTTCTTGGAGAGGTGAGTGTGAATAAAAATATATATACTCAGTACATGTACATTTAAAAATGCAATTTCTTTTCACAAATGTCATGAACTTACTTAGGGATGCAAGATAAAAAGTTAACATGATATTTTTTCATTTTCCGCAATGATAAACGCTAACTTTTCTTTCAATCAATAGGTATTTTCATATCAAACTAAATGGCATATAAAAGACATATTACAGGTACAAAAATGTGTGTTTTTAAATGCACTGAGTATATAATTATTCCTAGATTCATATTCACATTTAAATCTCAAAGAAAATGGATTAAAAATGAATAATCAGCAATACTTTTAAAAACAAACAAACAGTAAAGTGATGATAGCAAACACATAGTAGTTCTATATATACACATACATGTGCAATTCTTTGATAGATATGTAGTTTAAATGTTTACTAATATATACTTAGTACGTTTAATAATGCACATTGTGGGATTTCTAAATTTTCATTGACTGACTTTTAGGATACAAGAAAAGAACTTGAAATGTTATTGTTGCACGTGTACGCAACATGTATGCTACATTTCATGACAATCAACAAGTAAAATGAGTTTCAAAAGTATTAAAATACAATTTAATGAAGTATGGTTGTTGAGAAATGTGCGTTTTTAAATGTACTGAGTATATCAAAACTTGAAATACAAATGTTAAATCTTAATATAACTTAAAAAAGCTAGCGAGTCTTCTGGATTAGCTTGTAACTTAATGTTAGGTACGCATGTAAAGGAAAAGCGTACGCTGGCTAATGGATACAATGTTGTCCGGCATACAGTAGCAGTGTCCTCTAGGCATCCTCAACCTTTGTTTTCATATTTAGTTCCAATGTAACATATTTAAATGCAATATCTCATTCGTAACGTAACTTATTGAGCGGGAAAATAGCAAACGGTATGCATGACAAAAAAAAGATAGCAACTCTGCAATTTAGTTCCAAATTGAATATGCTGACAATATGCTCAACTATGTTTTATATTATCCAATCTATTAAGTGATCAGGGTTGCAAAAACAGAATGCAGACAACCAAACTCAATGTACACTGTAAGATAAAAATAATCATAGGACAAAAGGGTGCCCTTGCCTTTCATTCTGATGCAATATATTACCGGAGAACATGCGAGTGGTGATGAATGAGCTATCTTGACAAATTCGGTTTGTAAGATATTTCAATGGTTAGCCATTGACATTTAAGCTTTCTTATAATCATGCATTAAGGCTGTTTGAAATGATTGGGTTTTGCTCGGTTTTCTTAGAAAATTCTTAGCGCATAACCGACTTGCTGAGGGTGAGCCTGAACAATACGACTGTTAAAATTATATACACACAAATATTTCAAACAGCTTTATGGTGATGATAAAGGTACACTTCTTGGAGGAGGTATCTCATCTCAACAACTACAGTAAGAATGTTTGGTCTGATGTTGGATGAATCTCAAAACTAAAAGAAACCAAAGATCTTTCTTCAGGAGACTAGCCAACCAATGCGGAAGTACACGAACGTCTGGATTTGCATGTACGCCTTGATGATGTGGTTCCCATTCTGATGTTACCAACACCACATTGTAGAAAACTTCTAACTAATTGCTTTGACAAATAAAGATATTTGTTGAAACGTACATAGAAGAAATATAGATAGTTCACTGTGTTTTCAAAATGAACCAATCAAAAGTAATCAGAAACATTGCCAACTCTAAATCGACCTTACATAAAATTGCCGTTTATTGTTTCCAATACAACCGAACGAAGCCGAATGTAGCGTCTAAAATGATACCGAGTACAAATTTCCCACAAAAATAATCGCTGACTCAACCATTCGAATGATGATGGAATGACTTTAACAGCCGCATCTCATCAGAATACAAGGAAATATACAGACAAGGAAGAGATGTACCATTCCAGCCGACTCCCATATCCTTGTGTTGATGAAAAATGCACTTGTCCTCATTCAAGCAGGTTGTGATGATTTCTATTACATCGCAACCCAGCTGAACAAGGTCAAGGACATTCTATTCATAGATTCCAACATGTTGTCCCTTCCGTTCTGCTGTTTCGTTTGTGTTACGTACGAATCCAGGCGTCCATTCTCCAAGGTTGCAGACGGTGTCCTCTTCTGTGATGCTAACAAAAGATGGACCTTACTGCGGGGAGTAGTTCCACGGTAGTACAATACAATACATCACAAACACAACATGTTTCACGAAACAAAACACACACCAGCACACATCACCAAATCAGAAACACTTTACAATCAACAAACAGTTTGATCAAACGAAATACGTAAATAAACAAGTTTTCTAATGTCGATCGAGAGTGAGTTTTGAAAACAGAGTGCAAAAAGTTCACCATAAATTTCTCATGAAAACTTTTTTGAGAGTGACTAGAAAGTTTCCATCAGATCAAAGACTTTAACAGCAGACGAAAATGTAAGTCTCTGAATCCAAACGTTAAGCAGACGACATCATTTGCAAACCAAATCAGCACGAAAGATAGACAGAAAGAAACATTTCTCCGCGTATTTTGCAAATGTTAAGCAACAAATCAAATAAGGTAAATCTTGACTATGACAATATTAAGCGCAAATTTCAAGAAGCCCTGATAAATCAAAACACCAAACGGAAGTAAGTTACACACAAAGTCGTTAATATCAGTCTAAAATATGAAACATTTCCCCGAAACAAAACAGAGACAAAGAGAACGAACGAAATAAAGAACATCACACGTGCACCAGATACATGTAAGCCATGACACAAACGCTATCCAGAAGTTTGTAAAACAACGTACCAACTGAGTTCGTGAAACTTAAACTGACAATGACAACCACATGCTGCAACAGCGCCATCTATCGTGAACATGACCGACAAGTCGATAAGTGTATACACGAAATATGAAACATAAGACAGTGTTGCCGCACTTTAATATTCTCCGCACACAAACCGACCTAGCTTTTGATTGGTCCACATTTGTTTTCTCCTAAGTGGGTGGATTACATGAGGATCTTACGCGGGGTTAGGGGGTTCTGATTTATGAAGAAATACAGAATTATGATTTTATTGTTCATTATAAAGCCAAACAATGCTTTCGCACCAATTTTAATCCCATATAAAATACAATTAAGCTAAAACATTGCTCATCCTAAGTAACTGGTAAAGAAAACGTGAATAAAACAGGTGTCATCAAGATTGAAGCCATTTGCAAATGATATAACATAAACGTAGAAAACCCTGACTTATTTTCAAATGTCCAGCGAAAGGTGGACAGGGAGATTTCCAATACAAATCGGAGAGAAGCTATAAGTTACTTGACAAGTTTCGAAAGTCAATACCGCCATAATGATCAGATTTGTTTAGACGGAAAAATCAAGAACGAAAATACGATCGTTAAGCTCGATCGAGAATAAGTTTAAATATACATTTCAAAATAAATCGAAAGCAACACTCAATCGACATTAACAATAGAATGTAGAAAGTAGGTAAGCATTGAGCCAGTGGTGTTATTTGTTAACAACGCAATAGGTAATGAAGTCTCTACCACTACAAAGTACATTCTAGTATTCCAAATGTTTTTGTTGAGATGACAGATTAAATACCAAGACTTAATATAATTAAGTTAAAAATAATAATTGTTAGGAAATCGAAGAGCCAAGTATAACGGAACCACGCTTCCTTGATTACATTCAAATTACAGAAGATTTTAAGATTTTTTTGAAAACAAATTAGACAACCAAACCATGATAAAAACGATGTGATATGACTTAAGACATAAATACATCGACATCACGCTTATATAATAGTTAGTTGGTTGAATTGGGTAGTAAAAAGAGAATATAAAAAGCAGATTTGAAATTCAAAAATTTGAATGATAACTTGTAAGCATCCAATGTTTGGAGCGAATAGTGGTTGAGGGGTAGAACGCCTGACGCCTGATCCATAGCTACCTTATGCGCCTTGAACTTCACAATCCCTGAAATAGGCGCTGAAGAATGTAGCCATGTATTTTGATTAATATAAGTTGTAATAACTTGTTTCAAAATCGACACAAAAAATATTTTTTAAATTAACATCAACATCAAAGTCTGCATTATGCAAATTTGCTGATTAGGGCCTCAAAGTAAAACGTGTCAGTTTGTATATTGTCAATTAATAAGTACCATCTTCAAGTGTGTATAAGGTTAAGAGCCTGAACAAATATTCTAGGAACTTATACTGTATTGTTTCACGAAGATAGTTAAGATCATGAAAGTATCTTCTTCACATTTTATACCTCAAACCATCGAACCATTATAGTCATTTCCTGTCAGATTTTACAGCGATTAAGACACATCCTACTACTGTATGAAGTTTATCTGTAAGCCCCTATTGTAAATACTTTCTGTTTAAGGGCCATAGACACACTAACTCTCATGTACACACTAACCCACTTTCCTATGTAAATGTTGTTGCATTTCTCTTTTTCATCAAGACGGTTACAAGTTGATTTTGTGCAGTCGTATGTTTGAAAATTTGCGTTTTAAATATTTCGATATGGGTCTTTTTTGTATTGTAAGATATTTAGTAGAGTTTTATCGCTCATTTTGACAAGTATGGAAATATAACAGCAGCATAGAAAAGCATTTGAATCTTGCATCTACTGTTTAATGAGATAGGCCAAAGTACCGTTATCGGTATGGAAACTGATAAGGATTTCACATGTGTCTTACTCATGTTTTGAAATAAAAAATAACATGATTTTCCCTGGCCGTGTGAAGTTATGCACAAGGTAACAACACATCTTTTCCAACAGAGTGACCATTACATGAAGGTATATTCTCCTCAACATGGAGGCAGATACAGACAGCTCGTACAGTCATACGGATCGGACCAGTGTTGGCTGAACGCGGCACTAGACAGTAACTGTGATGTCAACATATAACAGTTTATACGTTTAGAGAAGGGTATTTCTTATATCAGAATGTGACAATACTGATTGCAATAAAACAACAAGAAACACTATATATACACAGACGAACACACCGTTATTATAATTTCGGTAACAACATACTGAGTTGATATGTGACTGATTATTTGGTTTTCTAATTTCGTCTATCTACACGAACAACTCTAAATGAATCATTACCATCATTATCATCACCAATATTATCATCACCATCATTATCATCACCCATCATTATCATCACCATCATTTTGCCATCATAATCAGGAGCGGCTGATTTTAAATTGCGCATCAAAATGCAAATTAAATTGATTTAATGGCAACATTATCGTGTTCAGAATTATTGTTAAAATTATATTAAATGCTGACGTGGATATTACATTCAATAATAATCATCATCGACCAAATCAAAACACAAAATGCACTCACTACAAAATGTGTATGAAAATGCTAAGATGTGTATGTAGTAATTATTCTATATTTATGAAATGTCTGCCGCTTTCAGCCCAAATTTCTACTTTTATTTAGTAATTTAGAAAATACATTTGTATTATATAAATGATCCGATACTGTATTCAGTTTAGCCCCCAATTTGGGAACTGGAGAAAAATAATTTTATATGACTTTTGTCTGAAACTGTATAATCATAAACATTCCAATTACCTGATGTATAGAACCAGTCCACACAATCATATGAATACGACTGTACCTAAACTCCTGGAGAGGTCATGTGAGGGAGACTTCAATGTGGTTCGGCTGGATTGCAGTCAGGTACAAGTATAGTTAGGATGTATATTGGATTCCATTGTTGATAAGGCAGTCACCCAAGTGAAATCTGACAATAAAAAGAAAGCAACATATAGACTTTAGTATAATTATTATGAGGCAACTATGTATAAACAACATTTAAATGTTTTACAATACCTGATATACATAAAAACCTTTTGCCTCAGTTATATCATATTTTTGGGGATAGTGCAATATAAAGAAAATATCTTTAACGTGTACAATATAAAGCTTTGAGGTGATATCTTTATAAAGTCTTATCAGATATACTGTTACTAATTTGATTTCTGTACGGATACAATTATTAATTGCTGGAAAATTAAATTTCAAATTTACAAATGCAAAGAATAAATGCAAGGATGCACAGTTATTATTGTGTATCCAGTAAAGTTCTAAACCGTTAACGCAAAACTACTTGAGCCTGAACCATCCTTACAAGACACACATTCAAACATACAGAAGTATCTATCACGGATTCGTATTTCCAACAATGCAAACAATGTAATACAAACATGTGTAGTGTTGCTGGTATGTTTGCGTTACTTCCGGTGTCGTTGTAATTTGGAATTTTGACAACAAAACATACATGGAAACAATTTGGCGTAATAGGAAAATATGGAAAAGAAATGATATTGTCAGCATTAATTAACTGTAAAATATTTGAAAGATGACACTGAACACAAAAGAAAATCGAAGTGAGTTTTTGTTCCGTTACGTTCATAAAAGTCCTATATTTCCCCAAATTCCCCCCTAAAGGCGCTTTTGGTGTTAATTAACAGTTTGTATAATCGCTACATCCGGATATATCACTTTCATCAGTAGCCGTGTTTGGACGCCGATAAAGCGTACACAACATGTTCTAGTGTATTCTAAATTAAAACAGAACAGAACTAAACCTGACTATTCTCAACAGAAATCGTTAAAAAGTAAAAGGCTAACATGAAAGATAATCCACATTACAGCAAAAAAGTGCCATCGAAAGGACATATTTTGAGCACTAGTATATACATGTATGTGTATCTACCTCTATTGGCATGTGTATAAATTAAAATATAAATTATTGTTTTAGCCGTTCCTAATTTCAATCTGATAAAGTTACCATAAAAAAACTGTAAAAAGGACAATGAGGAAAAAGTTTGCGCACGAAAGATGATTTATCACGGTTTAAAAAGATTTTCCCTTCATGATTCAATAATTAAAATAATTCAATAATAATTATATTCCGCCGTGATAAGAACGGTTCTTAAATCATATAAAATGATTTATAATATTTAACAACTGCCAATCAATTTAGCATAACAACAACAACATAGCAGACGGGAATAATGAAAGAAAATCGAGATTTTTTTAGTACAGTACTAACTTTAACAAAGAATGGAAGCAAGAAGCAATTAATTATTTAAAATTATAAAAACACCATGATATTGTTCATTTTATCAAGAAAACAGACATAACTGCTAAAATGTTTACACTTATTGGAAATTATGATTTATTAGCCCCTAAACTTTTGGAAATGGACAATGTTACTGATTTTTAGTCTATGTTCTATGTAATGAAAGGTGATACTTTTAAAATGAAATTGGAAGCAAGAAGATGTTTAGTTAGAATAAATATTTTTACACTAAATGAAAGAGAGGAAATTGAAGAATATTGTCATAACTGCTAAAATATTCCAGTATTAATAGTGTTTAAATTTACGTATGAAAATAATTTCTCTCTATAATCTATTGATCAAAACTGGTAGAGCTGGAAACTCGATATCGATTTTCGGGTCATTTTCAAGGGAGATAATCCACTGCAATAAGCCAGCTAAAAGGCACGGAAAGCTGCGTATGATTTCATTAGTACCGCGAAAATACAAGCAAACAGTATACAAAAACTTTCAGAGAATTTACATTTTCAGACAACGAAACTTTGGATATTTGACTCATTCAGCCATAGTCTGAACATTGCACACATTATAAGTGACTGTTGTCCAAGAATTACCTTCACTATTGTCATAATATGTTTTCATGCGTGGGTTGTGATGAAAGTTCGATAGACGAATATTTAAACCTTCTTTCAAATAGTGACAACATCTCTTAATGTCAATTCACTTTGTTTTCGTATCTCCATAGTAATTAACTTTGATAAAGGAAGGACAGCTTGAAGTTTGCTCACATATCATGTTCATAGTTTCTGGAATAGTTTAACGTTAATTATTTACCATGTGAGGTCATTGGACCGACCAGGTAACATGGATATTCTCTCCAAATGTCAACTTCATAACCAGTGGAATGAATAATTTAATAAACAAAACATACCAACGCATGTCAAGACTGTTATGAGAATGACGACGTTATAGATCGGATCATTTTGACCATCTTACATTTATATTTGAAACGATACATTCCAGAATATGCCCATAGTGACTAGTGGAATGATAGAATTAACAGCAATACAATAACGGGTATCTAAGGAAATCAAATTTGTTTTGGCTTAAGAGGTGGAGTTGGGTAAAATGGTTTGAAGTCAGGATTCTAAGTGAAACTGTAATATCTGATGTAACGTCAAATATGATTGTGAATGATATTAAAAATACTAAATTTAAGTTATTAGCTTTATTTTTATTTTGTTCGGTATAATAAAATAAATATTGACTGCCTTGAGGGTGACAGTTATATTAGCTATATTTTTGCACTGTCACCCTCAAGGCAGTCAATATTTATTTTATTATACCGAACAAAATAAAAATAAAGCTAATAACCTGGCCATGGCAAACTGTCGTCTGATAATGTAAACAATCCTCTACAAGACACCGACTTTTAAAGCTAAATCCCGTATCATATGCATACCGGGTAACGTTGCGGTTAAACGCTTACCCGCTTACTCCCCTTGTATTAAAAATACTAAATTTAAGTTATTAGCTTTATTTTTATTTTGTTCGGTATAATAAAATAAATATTGACTGCCTTGAGGGTGACAGTTATATATTAGCTATATTTTTGCACTGTCACCCTCAAGGCAGTCAATATTTATTTTATTATACCGAACAAAATAAAAATAAAGCTAATAACCTGGCCATGGCGAACCGATGCGGCTATATGGTATCGGAAAGTGGATCGCCGATTGGTAACAGTTTTTGGATCAGCCGAAAACAAGACAACGTCGTAAAAGTAGCCACTTTACGGTGATCCAAAAGTTAGAAATCGAAAGTAGGTCGCGTCTATATAGGATCGTTTTCTGGATCACGGTTGTCTAAAAGGTATCGATTTGTGGATCAATGTCGTAAAATTTACTGAGACTCAAAAAACTTTACTACTCGTTTATCAACGCATAATAACACTCATAAAATATTATTTTTATAATAAAGTGTTTGTTTAGGTCGTAATTTGTCTAATTTCTTACGCAGTATATAATACGTAAAAGGTAACTGGAAGTGGATCACCTCATGGGGAAGTACACGATTGGCTGAGACATACTGAATGACTGTTTGATTATTTTAAATTAACATTATTTAAGTTAAAGCTATTCCGTGATGTTAATTTAATAAAAAAGCATCCTTTTATCTGGTACATGTATCAGTAAGTTGACCACTGGGTATATTTGGTAACATACTCTGGATAACAAAGTCTAAGGTAACAGAAAGTGGATCACTGGTCTATAAGGTAATTGGAAGTGGATCACTCTGTCTATAAGGTAACAGAAAGTGGATCACTGGTCTATATGGTAATTGAAAGTGGATCACTCTGTCTATAAGGTAACAGAAAGTGGATCACTCTGTCTATAAGGTAATAGAAAGTGGATCACTCTATCTATAAGGTAACGGAAAGTGGATCACTGGGTCTATATGGTAACAGAAAGTGGATCACTGGTCTATATGGTAATTGAAAGTGGATCACTCTGTCTATAAGGTAACAGAAAGTGGATCACTGGGTCTATAAGGTTATAGAAAGTGGATCACTCTGTCTATAAGGTAACAGAAAGTGGATCACTGGGTCTATATGGTAATAGAAAGTGGATCACTCTGTCTATAAGGTCACAGAAAGTGGATCACTCTGTCTATAAGGTAACAGAAAGTGGATCACTGGTCTATATGGTAATTGAAAGTGGATCACTCTGTCTATAAGGTAACAGAAAGTGGATCACTGGTCTATATGGTAATTGAAAGTGGATCACTCAGTCAATAAGGTAACAGAAAGTGGATCACTGGGTCTATAAGGTAATAGAAAGTGGATCACTCTATCTATAAGGTAACGGAAAGTGGATCACTGGGTCTATATGGTAATAGAAAGTGGATCACTAGGTCTATAAGGTAATAGAAAGTGGATCACTCTGTCTATAAGGTAACAGAAAGTGGATCACTCTGTCTATAAGGTAATAGAAAGTGGATCACTCTGTCTATAAGGTAACAGAAAGTGGATCACTCTGTCTATAAGGTAATAGAAAGTGGATCACTGGGTCTATAAGGTAACAGAAAGTGGATCAGTCAGTCTATAAGGTAATAGAAAGTGGATCACTGGGTCTATAAGGTAACAGAAAGTGGATCACTGGGTCTATAAGGTAATAGAAAGTAGATCACTCTGTCTATAAGGTAACAGAAAGTGGATCACTGGGTCTATAAGGTAATAGAAAGTGGATCACTCTGTCTATAAGGTAACAGAAAGTGGATCACTGGGTCTATATGGTAATAGAAATTGGATCACTGGGTCTATATGGTAATAGAAAGTGGATCACTCTGTCTATAAGGTAATAGAAAGTGGATCACTCTGTCTATAAGGTAACAGAAAGTGGATCACTGGGTCTATAAGGTAATAGAAAGTGGATCACTAGGTCTATAAGGTAATAGAAAGTGGATCACTGGTCTATAAGGTAATAGAAAGTGGATCACTCTGTCTATAAGGTAACAGAAAGTGGATCACTTGGTCTATAAGGTAATAGAAAGTGAATCACTGGGTCTATACGGTAATAGAAAGTGGATCACTCTGTCTATAAGGTAATAGAAAGTGGATCATTCTGTCTATAAGGTAATAGAAAGTGGATCACTGGGTCTATAAGGTAATAGAAAGTGGATCACTCTGTCTATAAGGTAATAGAAAGTGGATCACTGGGTCTATATGGTAATAGAAAGTGGATCAATCTGTCTATAAGGTAATAGAAAGTGGATCACTCTGTCTATAAGGTAATAGAAAGTGGATCACTCTGTCTATAAGGTAATAGAAAGTGGATCACTCTGTCTATAAGGTAACAGAAAGTGGATCACTTGGTCTATAAGGTAATAGAAAGTGAATCACTGGGTCTATACGGTAATAGAAAGTGGATCACTCTGTCTATAAGGTAATAGAAAGTGGATCATTCTGTCTATAAGGTAATAGAAAGTGGATCACTGGGTCTATAAGGTAATAGAAAGTGGATCACTCTGTCTATAAGGTAATAGAAAGTGGATCACTGGGTCTATATGGTAATAGAAAGTGGATCACTCTGTCTATAAGGTAATAGAAAGTGGATCACTTGGTCTATAAGGTAATAGAAAGTGGATCACTCTGTCTATAAGGTAATAGAAAGTGGATCACTTGGTCTATAAGGTAATAGAAAGTGGATCACTGGGTCTATATGGTAATAGAAAGTGGATCACTCTGTCTATAAGGTAATAGAAAGTGGATCACTGGGTCTATAAGGTAATAGAAAGTGGATCACTCAGTCAATAAGGTAACAGAAAGTGGATCACTGGGTCTATATGGTAATAGAAAGTGGATCACTCAGTCTATAAGGTAATAGAAAGTGGATCACTCTGTCTATAAGGTAACAGAAAGTGGATCACTCTGTCTATAAGGTAACAGAAAGTGGATCACTCTGTCTATAAGGTAACAGAAAGTGGATCACTGGTCTATATGGTAATTGAAAGTGGATCACTCTGTCTATAAGGTAACAGAAAGTGGATCACTCTGTCTATAAGGTAACAGAAAGTGGATCACTGGTCTATATGGTAATTGAAAGTGGATCACTCTGTCTATAAGGTAACAGAAAGTGGATCACTGGGTCTATAAGGTAATAGAAAGTGGATCACTCTATCTATAAGGTAACGGAAAGTGGATCACTGGGTCTATATGGTAATAGAAAGTGGATCACTAGGTCTATAAGGTAATAGAAAGTGGATCACTCTGTCTATAAGGTAACAGAAAGTGGATCACTCTGTCTATAAGGTAATAGAAAGTGGATCACTAGGTCTATAAGGTAATAGAAAGTGGATCACTCTGTCTATAAGGTAACAGAAAGTGGATCACTCTGTCTATAAGGTAATAGAAAGTGGATCACTGGGTCTATAAGGTAACAGAAAGTGGATCACTCTGTCTATAAGGTAACAGAAAGTGGATCGCTTGGTCTATATGGTTACAGAGAGTAGATTGCTTTGTCTTTATGGTTACAGAAAGTTGATCAACATCTTTGTCTACTGTGGAACCATTAATAGTTTGTAGAGGTTTATTTTTTGCGTAGTTAGCGCTAATACTTATGCCCAATTTAAGATACCGCAAAAAGTGATTTAGCAGTAACATCTGTGAATGAAATTTGAAATGCGCGATTTTAAGACCACTGGGAAATGTCTTTATCAGTGTTTCCTATAATATAGTGCCAGCGAAATTAAATAATTTCACAGTATATGGTATTTGGAAGTGGATCAGTGTTTAATACATGGTATTTGAAAAATGATCTTATGGACACTACCCAGTCACATAATCCTTACACCAAGCAAACCAGTAGATACATGGAACTATATTTGCTGATTGTCAAGCAAGGGATATTTACCAGTACCTTGTTTATGACTTTGGTATGATGCGGCAGGGGAATTAACCTTGGACCCCTCACACTAGAAGCAGATGTTCATCCACTAGAGGCAGACATACAAGCAACAAGGTATATAAGTACAAACAAGACAAGAGATTTGTTTCATTTTCTATTATTATTATTTTTCTTAGTATGTCTATTTTGAACATGTGAGATAAAAGTTTGCAATAATACTTGTGTAAAAGAACAAGAAAATAATAAAAGGATGTTCCTCTAAAGTCTAGACCAGAATGAATAAAAAGGGCTAAAGAGCCCAAAAATATTTTTCACATCTAGAAAAGAAAAGGTTGAAGTAAAATCTATCAAACAGTGAATGCTGAATTAATAACAAGCACTGCACAATTTTATGATACACCAAAAGCTGTCCATAGAAAGCATGCTCAACTTTTCACATTTGATAGTAATACTGTCAGTTTCACCTTTTTATTAAGCATTCATCTGTTAAGGTAGTGGAAGTGTAATACACATATCTTCAAATGTTGTTGCTTTGGCAATTTTTATAAACGCACACACTAAACAAGCATTATGTGAAAAATAAAAAAATCTAACCTCAAGTTAAAAAAAATCAGTATGGTCGATCATACGCTGAGAGCAAAATGAAATGTTCTAGGATTATTAACTTACTAAAACTACTATAAAATCCTAAGATTTTATATTATTTCAAAACAAAATGATTTCTCATATGCTGAAACAATATATTGCAAGAAAATAAGAACAGAGAAAAGTAAAACAGTTGACTTAAGAAAAGTATGTAACAAAAAACAACAACATGATTATTACAATGTACATGTACTTGAATAAGGACTGCAAATTTTCTTTCACTTGACAAAACATACAACTTTTAACATCCTAAAAATTGCTTTGTCTATAGTCAAATAAAATATATGTTCACCATCAAATTATCAAAAGAGGACATATTGTGTGACCCCATCCCATCTATTGTGTGTACTTTGTCGACATAAAGATAGATAGATAGATGTCTTCATTTCCTCCAAATAATTTGAAGAGCATAATAAATACATACATTACAACAAACAAGATTATGTACAGGTAACGATGAACAACATAGTACATAATTATAATAGTATACAAAGATGAGTTATGTTAATAATAAGAAACATACAATGTATAGCTAATTAAATCTGGGCATGTAAAAGCTTATTTCAATTGACACACAAAACTTAACGAAAGCGAAATTCAAGCAGAATTGTCATATATAAGCTTTTACAACACTGTGAACAGAACATATGAACATGCTTAAGGCGAAAACGAAATAAAGCATATCCTGCTGTACGCAGAATTTAGTACGACCAGATGAGATTAAACATATTACATACAAAACATACATCATGATTATCTACATAATATGCAACAATATATAATACTGGTACTATAACAAAATATTCACTTTCTTTTTACATACTGATTTTTATACACCAGGCTGAATAGACCCAAGTTTCTGCGTAATAGTTAAATACTGTATTTACAAAACATTCATCATGATTATCTACATAATATGCAACAATATATAATACTGGTACTATAACAAAATATTCACTTTCTTTTTACATACTGATTTTTATACACCAGGCCGAATAGACCCAAGTTTCCGGTTATAGTTAAATACTGTATTTCATGAGACCGCTAAGTCGAGCGTGATTTACACAAGCAACGATGGCATAACAGCCTAACCTATCAATACACAGCAGTAATATTCCTTTTATATAACTTACAAAGTGAAAATAAACTTTTATATGCAAAAACAGATGCATATAAACGGATTGAATGTGTTATGTTGACGTATTATCGATGCTCTTCAACAAAGTTTTACTTTAAATCAAGGACGCTTGTTTGTTCTTGCTTCTTTCTGCACCTGAAAATTAATTAAGAAATGAAATATGAGTTAGCGTTGTATACGAGCTCTTATACAATGGCTTGGAGTTTTGACCCAGGAATTAACCACGAAGGCCGTAGGCCTGAGTGGTTAATATCAACGCGTCAGAACGACAACACGTTGTATAAGAGCTCGTATAAAACGCTAAGTCATATTCCATTTCGATTCTAACATGATTTAGTATGTAGTTACATCTTAAGAGAGCACTACTTTGCCAGAGTATGTAGTTACTTTACTTGTTTACGTCTATGACGTCATAAATGGAATACATGCACGACGTGACGTCACTGCCATAGTATACCGGGCTCGTATACAACGCCTTTTGTTCTTTGTCTATATAGGCAAATTCGTTGGTCATGTTAGAATAAATTATATATTCTTTGATTAAAACTAGACAGAAAGCATTGCTGGTGTGAGTTTACAGTCACACTGGTTAAAATGTCTATATTGTTATCCTTTTGCATTTAATTATGAACACTCATGTTTGAAGGTTAACTTATGCATGGCAATATTTCATAATATTAAAACTTTTAGAAAATATGCTCTTTATTTTAAGAAGTTATGTATTTTTAATCCTAAAGTAACATTAAATGAAAACTGATATTTTATGACAAAAAATTCACTCTTTTAATTACAAGTTGTTTACTGTGTTTAAATGATCCCTTATGGATTTTATTTAGTGATATTTTATATATTAACAAAATCATGCAATTGAACATACAGTTGCATATATTGCAGACATTTTTAGCCAATGAAAAAAGCATCAGATCTCAGTTTCTCACATTGAATGACATTTAATCTATTTCCATAAATTGTTAAGCATGACATGCATTACACAATAAAATTTCTCTTTTAAAATAAATTTGGCTGTAATTCTAAATAACTCATACTTATTTGAATCCCTTTCTTCATGGCATTTAATATTTTCTTGTCTTCTGCTGAAGACAGAAGTGAAAATGCTTCAGTGTAATTACACTTCTCAACCTGAAATAAGTTTGACATAATTAAATTGATGATGATATTCATATGTTTCCTTTGAAATTAATTAGGATATTTGCTTTTTTCATCCTGACAAATATATGTTTATGATAAGTGTAAAATGTGGAACATTTTTATTTTATTAGCACAATAACTGTCTTAATTAAAATCATCATTATTTTATCAAACACCAGTGCCTCGAGGAAATGATTAGTTCTGTATGAAAAGTTTTTCCAGAAACAAGAGTGTGGTCTCTGTAGTGACCTGTACCACTAGAAATATCACAGTTGTGATCAGGGCGCCATAATAGCAATTTGAAAGGGGGGGACATATTTTTGAGAATAGTTTAAAAGCATTAGTGAGGTTGTATCGTCACTACTGTAAGTCTCTGTATTGAGTTTTGAAGTTATGAAGAGAAAAAGAGAAAATTGTAATTTTTCAAAGTGCCATAATTCTTACAATATTGTAGGCAGAGTAACGTTACTTGTCATAAAGAAGCGTAATGTTGTTGGACCTCATTTTTAAAGTTTCGGTTATTAAGAAAAAACATGAAAAATAAGGACGGCAGACAGACAGAAGGATGATAGGGTGATAACTATAGGGTACCCACAAAATCTTTGTGGGGCCTTTTAAAATTATTTATTTCACAACAATAAACCAACAGTAAGTTGATAGGAATGATTGAGGTATCAGTTTAGCATTGAGTGCATGTAGAGGATCATTGGCATACAGTCTGTCGAGAAAGGAATGCCAACTTATAAAAAGTTTTGAAAAGAGTTTAACTTATTTATTTCAAACACAAATAAATGTTCCTTTGTGTATTCTAAATATGTGATATTTTGGGTATTTTGTTTAAAGCTTATAGAAAAATTAGGCATAAACGTTTTAATTCATATTCAGATTTGATTCTAAGTGTATCTTCATTGATATTCTTTGAGATTGAGCAAACAACTTGAGGAAACTTCATAACCTCTGAATGAAGGACTTCATCTGTATCTTACTATGTGCTTTACATTGAAGCTAGGGTTAAATCTAGTAAATAATGTAAAACTAAGTTTATTTTCTAAATTCAGATATTTGCAATGATGTAATTTTTTATTTTTATTAGATTCTGGACGGACTTTATTGTTCGCTTATAATCATTGAGATAAAGATATCATGTTGAATTCATTTTTACATACCTTCATTAAAACTGCCACAAGGGCTTCCTTAACCAACACTTCTGTCAGGTACTCATTCACTAAACTGAAAAATATAAACATTATACCGAAATGATAGTTACAATGAATGCAAAGGAAAAATGCTGAAAATTTAGTTATGTACCCTATATAGTAAAATACTTTTTTTGTACATACATATTAAAAATTAAACTACTCCAAAGCATGTATGTTGTTAATTTACAGTGTATGCAGCCAAAACAATGACACTTTATGGTAATCTGTCTATAAAAGGCATCTTGGCTGTTAGACTTATTTTGCTAAATGTTGTATATGAACCAAAGTCCAGAACGCTAGAATGTAATGTTTATGAACATTATATCAAAGTTATAATTTATGCTTTCTACTTTCTCTGAAAATAGTTACAAACATTTTCAATAATGCGTTTAAGAGAAGTTACTCTTGGTTTACCGTTCATTGATTTTTCTCGACGTGGAAAAACAACAAATAACGGAAAGGTGTATGCGCAGAATAGTTGCGCACTGGCAACTCCCGGATACATCTTTAAAGAATGAATAAAATAGATTTTTTACTAAGGTAGTTTTTGTATGAAGTTTATGTATGTATAAGGTGGGACAGACGGATAAAGGCGGGACAAAGTGGTGACTGGGGAGCATAAAAAAGTTAACATTTACAAATATTACTGAAAAACCTACTGATTGTCTTCTTCAAAGATTTTCTGCAATTCAACATTTGCAACGCTGCATGAACACCTTATGCTGAACAGGCTGAAAAACAACAACAATCAAACACATACTTGTAAAAACTTCTTGTGTTCATAATATCTATTCAATTCTTTCTCAAATTGAATAAACTGAGAGAGCCAAAATTTGTCTGTTAATCTAGAAGTTTATACGTTAATATTTGACGAAAATATCTCAGTTTAAAAAGTATTTGTATGCTGTTTTGCCTAGTATACTTTGGACCCAATGACACACATAGCCAACTAGATACCTCTGAAGATGACGAGCTAGTTGAATTGAAAATTAGTTCAATAGTTCATGAGAAGATGTCATGTACCTAACACAAAACCCCAACCCTCCAAAAATATAACATTACTCTTGTTCTTGTGATAAGTGATAAATCATCATTACATGTAATAAAGTTGAATGTATATTATCATGTTTAATCTCAATTTACCTGATTTTCTTTAGGAAATGCTTTTTCAAATTCTGTTGTACCACTAACATTGCCTAAAAATAAATATACAAAAAAAATATACAGCATAAAAATAAAATGATCAGTAAGTGATCTTTAAATTGATCAGTAATTGCAAACGCTTTCTCTTAACAGATGCGTGCTTATCTGTGCCATGATGGCAAGAATACTTTTTAATCCCAAGAGGAATGTATGGCACATCCTTGTCAATCCATTTGACATACTTTCTAGCTGACTCTGATCGTTGAATAACTAAGAAAGAAAAATAAGATCATATCAATTTGAATATCAAAGCATTAATTTTTTTATTATTATAAATTTATTCCTGCGGCGCTGAAAATTATTTACTGAAAAAGCAGGTACCATATAGAAAGAGTGGTGCCATTTCAGATACCATATAGAAAGAGTGATCCACTTTCAGATACCATATAGACAGTCGAGTAATGCACTTTCAGATACCATATAGAAAGGGTGATCCACTTTCAGATACCATATAGACAGAGTGATGCACTTTCAGATAACATATAGACAGAGTGATCCACTTTCAGATACCATATAGACAGAGTGACCCACTTTCAGATACCATATAGACAGAGTGATCCACTTTTAGATACCATATAGACAAAGTGATCCACTTTCAGATAACATATAGACAGAGTGACCCACTTTCAGATAACATATAGACAGAGTGATCTACTTTCAGATATCATATAGACAGAGTGATCCACTTTCAGATATCATATAGGCAGAGTGATCCACTTTCAGATACCATATAGACAGAGTGATGCACTTTCAGATAACATATAGACAGAGTGATCCACTTTCAGATACCATATAGACAGAGCGATCCACTTTCAGATACCATATAGACAGAGTGATCCACTTTCAGATACCATATAGACAGAGTGATCCACTTTTAGATACCATATAGACAAAGTGATCCACTTTCAGATACCATATAGACAGAGTGATCCACTTTCAGATAACATATAGACAGAGTGATCCACTTTCAGATACCATGTAGACAGAGTGATCCACTTTCAGATACCATATAGACAGAGTGATCCACTTTCAGATACCATATAGACAGAGTGATCCACTTTTAGAATCAACTTATTAAAATTGTTAACCAGCATTCATCATTTTATGATTTAATGATTGAACAAACCAGTGTATTTATTGTTTTTCCTTTTACATGCATATTATAACTGTATTATATGACAGTTAATGCGGGTAAATAGCAGTGATTGCGACCGAGATTTGCCTGCATATTACCGACTCATATGAGCTATAATTAAATGTATATTACACACTATCCGTATGATTAAATATTTAAGTTGCATTGAATTGTAAATAAAGAAAGACATACTTTAATATCTTTCAGGAGTATATGGAGTTTTTCCCCAATGGAGATAAAGCATTAAAGATGAAGATCAAGGAATGGGATGAAAAGAAGAAAAAAACACCCGAGCCTATTGCATCAACATCAGGTAATACAAACTAATGTCTAATTCTTTGTTGAGGATACATAGAATTAGTATATCCAGTATTGGGATTGTGTGTTTAGTTGTTTACCTTACAGTATTTTATGATGTAAAGGGTTAATAAGTTTAGTAATTCATTGAGTGACAAATGTCTATAACTGAAGCTAATACAAACTATGTTGATCTAGCATATTGTTCACTATATTTGTACAATTACAGGCAATACGACTATGACAGATGACGTTGAGATGGATGACAGTACCTTATTATCTGCCGTCCAGAATATTGAGGCCAAGCTTGTGAGGAAGACTATTCCAATTGAGGCCAAGCTTGTGAGGAAGACTATTCCAATGATTGCTACGCCAGAGTCGGGCACCTCCAAGGGTGAGTCATTGATAGTTTTAGGTCATACATGCATATATATTGCTAATAGTTAAAAATTGCCACTTGATTTTATTCTTAAATCATAACATATGCCTAACTTAAATGGCAAGTTCTGTGAATATCCAGTATTTCTATAAGATGTTTGATGTTTTAAGAAGCAAAATGTTTGTTTATGTTTATAACAATGTATAATATAAGCATATGCTAATGTTGCACTTTTTCAACAGGACTGTGTTGGCTGTGATTGGTAAGAATTTATTTGTTGTGGCTTTGGCTTAGTTCACCTGTAGTGGGGATAGCCGTATGTCTGTATTTAAAGGGTTGGAATTTATCCAAATGGTATTCAATATCATAACGGTTTTATAAATGGTATATTTATATGCTATCAAAGTATGTCCACAGATACGGCTATGCCCAGGCTATTGTATAATATGCTACATTCTTGTCGCCCTGCTATGTACTACATGTTTAGTGTTAGTGGTGTTTTATTTTAGCGGTAGTAAGTTGTACATTGTGGTATACTGTAAATGTAACTGGTTTCATGTTGGGATTCTATGTATCTTAACCCTTGCTCACCATTCTTTTTGTTTATCCTGCACATAACCATGTTATTGTTTATCCTGCACATAACCATGTTAGTGCATCTTATATTTGTAAATAAATGTCTCAAGTTCATGCTTTTTATTTTCCTGTAGACAGTTCATCTAACCAACTAGCTTTTTTAGTATTGTACATGGTAGTTGCTGCATAACACATTACTTTACATCTCTCATTTGTATTTATAGCATATTGCCTGTAGATCTAATTAAGTTCTTACACTGTGGACACATTATAAATACAACACTCCCTGCTAGGTATTGAACCCAGACTCCATTTCAAGAAATGAAATGTGTGCTACTTACACTACAAGGAAAAAACATGATTTACATGTGTCATCAGTTGACTGTCAACGCAATATATTCCTTCAGTTTTGATACCAGAAATTGTTTGTCTATATGTTGTAAAATTACATACATTACATTATTATCTTAATTCCTTATAAATGCTCATTACATATGATTATCTGGTGTTAAATGCCTATGTACCCTTAAATATACAGTTGGATACCCACTGCCAGCTGGATGGAAAACTACCATTGAGCCTGAGGACCACCAGTGGATCTCTAAGGCAATGTTTAGGTGGTCGGCTTCTGGAAAGTTAACTGCTGACCGGGTTGATCTGGACCCTGCCAAGACCAATCAACTATGGTTCTATCCACCGCAACCTCTCGTGACTTCTAACCAAATTCCTAAGGTTGAAAGGTACTGACAATAAAGGGTTGTAATTAATCGCGGTATGGAGTGCATGCCATGAAATTAAAAGTCTTTATACTTAAGTAAATGTCATGTAAATGGTCGGTGTATGTTCAGCATCAACATACTTTGTTTTCATTAACCCTTTACTCAATAGCAACATTATTATATGCAATTTCAATACAAATGATGAAATAAAATGCTTTAAATAAAAATTTAACAACAAATCAGCATAGACATCTGCCAGATACATATTAATGTACCTTAAGTAAGATAATCAGTTATTTTAATAATGGTTAGTATTAATTTTGACAGACAGTAACTGAAAGAACATGTGTGTACTCAATGTGTTTGATTTACAGATACTTCGGGCACCGGCTTTTTCTGTGGATGCCATACAGACAGTGGAGTGTTCGCTTTCATTGTCCCCATGCAGCATGCTCGAAGAATCCACTGACATCTGCAGGATTGTATCAGCGTGTTAGACGAGTAATGGACGTAAGCGAATACTACTACCTGGCAACTGAATATTTGCGTTGTGGTCGGTGTTTGAAGAAGTTGATCGGCTGGAGTGGGATACTGCTCGACCAACTAGACGTCGGACACAGAAACCTGTTTCCAGCCCTTCTGACTTATAAGTAAGTGCCGATAATAATTTCCTTACGCATCAACTTGGTATACTGCATGTATCAATGTTTGATTACCCATTCTCTATAAATGTGTACTATCATCACATCTCACACTCATTCTCATTCAATGTGAAGTATTGATTTCCCTGTGTCCATTTTGTGCTAACTCATTCACATATTCATGTATCAACATCCCATTCATCCATCGTAATTTCAGATATGCTTGTGACATTCGCGTAATCACCCTGATGCGCCAACGGGGTCTTGGGAACAGTTCCTCTCAGCTAAGGTCCAAGTTACATGAGGGGCACAGTGAGACATGGCTACGCAAGTCGTCTCAGTACCTCGCTGACTGCATGGTCAAACTTGGGGGGGGATATTTTTTTTAAGAAGGGAGGGGGGGGGGGGGTAAACATATGGGTGAGATCTTCAGGAACAGTAACAATACATGAGCTAGCCCTACTACGTGTGTGTGTGTTGTTCGTACATTGTCAGAAAAGACTTGAAAAAGATGGCATTTATTAAAAATATGATTATATGCTAGTAACTTGGGGGATACGGGGGTATGCTCCACCGGGATTTTTTTTTAATAAATGGATCCATCTGGTGCAATCTGGGCTTTCTGAGCTACCTTATTTGGTATTAAAACAGGACATGTTTTATTACAAATCAAGTCAGTTATAGTACTTATTATATGAATTGTTACACTTATCCTTGCACAAGTATCTCGGAATTTCTAAGCCTGAGAACTTTTATGGGGATGGGTTGGCAAGGGCTATTTAACAAGACATAATTATAGCTACATAGAAGCTTGTGCAATCTTTATCTGAGCAGCATATCAGACATGTATATGTCTAGTTCTTATAATAATAATAGTTATTTTGCGAGCGAAGCGAGCTCGAAAAAATTACATATTTATTGTTTTTATTTTACCTTTGCGGGTATTTCTTTGCTACCAGACTGTTTTATGCCAAAAAGAATGCATGTGGTCTGGATTATTGGGGAGGCCAAACTATATGTTGCCCCCCCCCCTGTCCTGACATTGGGGGGGGGGGCTGGCCCCCCCCCCCCCCCCCCCCCCCCCCCTTCTCCTACGCCCGTGACACTATACAACAAACTGGCATTCGAGTTAGCATTTTTTAGATGGTACAAGCTGGATATTAATAATAATAACGACTTTATTCAGAGTGGACGAAATGTTTGGTGCTAGACCAATTTTCAACAAGGAACATAGGCATGAAATATAAATAAATAAGTATTATACAGTACAGTACCCGTGTGCCCAAAGCCTTTCGAGCTGGACATAACGTTGAAACTCAACGTGTGTTGTTCTTCATGATCATGTATAGCTATTTCACACTCTTCAATCGTTTCTTTTAATTGAAATCCGTCAACGTTGTTGGAATCCATCTTTTTGACTATATATGTTCTCAGGTCCATCAGACTCAGTTACTTGACCATCTCTGTTCTCATTCCGTTCTCGTTCTCATTTAGGCCTACTTTCGATTTCTAACTTTTGGATCACCGTAAAGTGGCTACTTTTACGACGTTGTCTTGTTTTCGGCTGATCCAAAAACTGTTACCAATCGGCGATCCACTTTCCGATACCATATAGCCGCATCGAAATTGGATTTTTCCCAGTTTTACATTGTTGAAAAAATAATTTAAGTAAGTATGTCTCAATGCATTTGTTATTTGTTAAATGAATATGATAGGTTTCGATATGTCAACCGAATAACGTTTGCACTGTATGATTTTGTGAAGAAAATCGGCCAAGTGTACAATGTCATCCTATTTCGCGACCCGGTATTTTGCCTAATATCAAGGGATATTTATTAATGCCACTCTTCCGAGTTGCCGATGAATGTTTTATTTAATTGTTTTTATTTAATAAATTCATACATTAGTGAAGAATGAATTAAGTTTTTACCACCTTTTCTAGTAGCCAGTCATCTTTGGATTTTTACCATGAATCATTTTTATTAAGTTAAATCATATGTTTCCGCCCCATAAAAAGGATTACGCGGGTCTGCACATATATTACTGTGTTGAAAACTCAAATATACAAAACATATGCAGGTCAAAATAACCAATATCCTAATATGTAATTATGAATAGGATATAGTGTTACATTTTTGCTTGAATTGATTATTGATTGCTGTTCCCATGTCATCATCTTCAGTAATCGCATGGTCACTCAGACTGAGTATTCTCGCGATATGAATAAAATACTGAGCATACACAGCAGTCTGAAGTAATTCAAAGGATTGTGTGTGAAAATGCCCAATTAAATCCTTTTTCTTTCAGATACACTTCATTTCTCTATTTGAATCCTGTTTGGAATTATATAAAGTATTTGTGCTGATTTCTACGTCTAATACGTTAAAAGTATTTGCCAATATTAATAATACAAAGAGATGTCCAACCATCCTACCTTTTCTAAAAAACTTCTAACATAAATGAAAATTGAAGACGGCTGGATGCTTAATCAAGTTAATGATGTTCAGATAACAATTGAATTAAACACAAGCTTCGTACCATCCAGGACTTCAGGTTTTGTTTTTGGAAGATTTCAGGAACACTTATCATTTTTAGGGTTTATTTTGCATGACTTCAATTAAAGTATTCTTTAAGCTTTTAGCAGGTTGTATCATAAAACAAAGTGCAATCCTGAGCAGAAAATCTCATTCACTGATCTTTCAGAAAATGGCTGCAGTTCCCGCTGGCAAAACTCCAATTAGTTATCTGCAAGAACTATGCACAAAACGTGGTATCACTCCTCAGTATGACTTAGTTGCTAATGAAGGAGCTGTACATGAACCAACATTCATCATGCGAGTGACTGTTGGTGAAATCAACTCAAATGGAAAAGGTTACTTCTTTTGTTGCCTTTATGTTCTGCTTATGAATAGACTTGTGTACATACTATGATTATGATTTCACTTTGAAATAGTTGTTTAAATATTTTACCCTTAAGATGAAAGTATTAGTATTATCAGTAAAGGCAACTTGTGTCTAGTACTAAAGAATGCACAGTCATTAGGGGTAATTCACTATACCCTTGGTCAGGAAGGGGCGGGTTCAAAAGCTGCCCAATGCAAGATTGTACCATTGTTTTTGGAATTTGTAAATCTGGGAGAAACAATTATGGTCAGCCTTATTGCAGGAAACCAATAATAGGCCAAATGAGACTGAATAGCAAAGTAATGATCAAGTTCAGCTAACTGCATATGTAATGTTTTTTAGGTTCTAGTAAGAAGAAAGCCAAACATGCTGCTGCTCAGGCAGCTCTCAACCAGATTCTGGGTGTGCCTAATGGACAAGCCACTGCTGCTGGAGATGCACCAATCAATAATGTGTAAGAGTTTCATAGTCAGCTGATTTAAATTGTTTAATTTAATCTTATGATTTTCTATTATTTTTAATTGTTATTTTTGTCCCCCTACATTGATTTACCCTTGTCTGTCGTCAGTCTGTCCCACAAACTTGTTTTTGTATCTCCTGGTCCATTGGACCTACCAATCTTTAAACTTGGACTATAAATTAACATGTTAAGCTGTGCACCTTGGATTTTGTTTCCCTCGCCACCAAATAAAACGAGTTATGTGTCTTGAATATGTGATAAAGTGGGGGCATCTGTGTAAAATTTTAAACGAGACTTAGTTAATGTTTGTGCAACTCCTCTCTTATCAAAATTGGTATTATAAAAGGCATTAATTTGAAGGCTGACATTCAAATTCGTTTAAAACAAATATTCAGACAGAGAAGGATTCAGTTTTTATCCAATTCTAACTACATAATGGTTAGAACATGACGGAACATCAGACGATATTCATAGTTGCTTGATATGTCGCATGTTTAGTGGAGAACCTTCTGAATCGGTTATTTAGTCACATTTTATCCTCCTTTATAATACTTTCACTAGACCGAGTATATTCTGCATCATGGTCCTTTATTGAAGTAGGGAAGATGTTAATTGCTTGAGGAAGAAGTTTGTTACAATTGGAAAAAGCAGAAGACACTTCTTGCCTCCAATATTCGCTTTCAAAAATGTATTCAAATAAAACCTTTCAAAGTGTTAATTATCTGTTTGTTGTATGAGGGCCCTCCTTAATATATCGTTAGGCAATAAATTTGGCATAACCCTGTCTACTCTTGAAAATGGCCCCTTCTCAAAGATGTTTGAGGTGTCATAGTGGGGAAATGGATTTGGACTGCATATTAATGGTTGAAACTAAACTGACCCTAAAAGGTAATGATTAACAAAAAATGACCCACCTAAATTTGATGTGTAGGATATAGTGAACAAACAATATTTTACGAATGGCCTAGTGATGATTTATGTGTGAATGATTTTAGGTCACCATCACAAACCAGTGTACAAGGTGACGGTGTGGGCAACCCAGTAGGAGAATTACAGGAGCTTACGCAGAAAAAGTTGATGAAGCCGCCAATTTATGAATTTACTAGTGAACAAGGACCACCACATGCCAGAGAGTTTGTTTGCATTGTGAAACTGGGGAAAATCCAGGAAAAGGGTAAGTTCATTGCTCCTTCTCAGTGTTCAATTAAGTATGATGTCGTTGATCAACTCTAAATCTATATGGGTGCACTTCTTTTGATAAATTCATACAATTAGCTGAATGTATCTTGCTTTTATACATGCCTAATAAAATGTATCTGAAATTATAGTATAGTAAAACCTTCATAATAAGACCACATTGCAGACCCTTGAAATGATCTTATTGAGGTGGTCTTGATATTCAGTTTGATTAAAGAGCAAAAAAAAGTTTTGAATAGGTCTTATTATTGAGGTGGACCTTAGGTGAGGTTTGTGTGCTTTGAAGGATATGTTATATGGGTATCTGCCTGATAGCTTAGAAGGAGAGCTTTTGCCTTGGTAGTGGAATGTTGCAAGTACCAGCATTGGTTGCAACACGTCAACATTGTTATCGATGGTGCACATAGCTTCCTTGCCAATGCTTAGCATTGTATGGGCAGCACTAGGAGTGATTGGCTCAGTGTCTAGTTGATGTATTTTAATGTCTGTGGTGTGGTATCACAATGATGTAGGACTTTATCTGCTGCAAGCAAACTCTGTCCCCACATAATTGAAAAAAGTGTCTGTGGGATGTAAAAGGCAAAACACTCGCCCATTATTTGGTTTTGTAAAAACTGAATTCTTTGTAAACTTCAGAAATGAGAGGGTCTATAATATTTTCAAAATATTCCATTTGGTATTTTAGGCTCTGCCCGCTCCAAGAAAACAGCAAAGAGGATTGCTGCCCAAAACATGTTAAACCACATCAAGGGTTTGGTTGAAGACGGAGGTAATGCTGTTATTGAAGAAGAAGATGATGATGAAATTCCTCTTGTGAGTAACATCCCTTTGTTGAATTATTATACTAGTAAACATCATGTAAAATTCTAATGATAAAATGTATTTCCAGTTAATGCTTCTCTGTGCTCCTTCGCTCTGTGTGGAAAAGAAGAAAAAAATCCTTGAATGTAATTTACCTAGTAAATTTTATTACAGAAGATAACCTTTATCACAAAAAATGTAATATAACAGTGTTTTTTGGGGGCCGAAATTCGGACCCATTCCCCTCACTCAAAGTATGTTTTCCCCCTATTCTCTGTTCAAATTCCCCTCCTGCAGCTTCTTTTTTAAATCGGCGCTGATTTTTATTCCGCATAATAATTCTGGTGACTGCATTATAAACATAGAGCTCTATAGTAACTGAAGAGTAATTTCCCTTATCTAAACTTGATTATTTGGGCGCTTGGTGAAAGACACTACAAAAAATTGAGTTGAAAATAAAGTGTCTATTAACTCTGATTAAAAACCATGTCGCACAATTCGAAATTTCTGCTCACTAATATTACAAGTTTGTTCTGTGTGCTGTTTTATTGTTATTCCATGACAGCTCTCTATCTCAGCCTCCTCGTTCTTATCACATTTGAGTGTGAAGCCCAGTCTCGGAATGAGGCCTTGTCATGTCTATTTATAGCTTAGAAATAACCAATCAGAACCTGCTCTCCATGCTCAATGTTGTAACCTCTGATCCTAACCCCAGATAATGTGAAAAATGGTAGTTGGCTTGAAACCCAGCATGTTAGTTTACCTTTAAACTTGATCAATTTAAGCATGAAGGATTAAATTCATGAAGTTTCATGTTCAGTTTTTCATAACCTTTAATATAGATAGAAATGTAAGGGCCAATTAAAAATGTGTGATTCAGGTAACTGGTCCAAAAATGATCTGGTCGCAAATTTGGAATTGAAGTTATTTGCAAGGGTTTGGTAAATTCAATTTTGATAGGTCTACATACATTATCTTTAAAAATGAACAGAAAATGGCCGACATCAACAATAACAAAGTGATTTTGCAAAACAATTGGCGAAAGATTTTTCCTACTCCATTACAATGATATAAGCAGTTTTAAGTGGTTCTCAATTTCTATGTACAGGGGGTCCTTAAATATAAAGTGCGATATTCAAGTCTAGTCAATTTGTCCCGGGTGTGCATGTGTCATGCTGAAAGGACTAAAATAATACACATGCTTGTCCAATACCGTCTGAGGTAGAGTTTGGCGCTTGTCACCTACAACCGCTTGCAGCTTATCAAGTCTTCTATATCTGACAGGTATGATCAACACGTAGAGCAGGTAATTATGGTAGTGCACAATAAAAGAAAGGTGACAAAGAAACAATAATTTATGTCAAACTGTTTGCAGTGTTTGAACCAAAACAACCATTGTTAAATAGAGTTACAATATAAATCATTTTTAACATCCTGTCTTATATCGTATGTCAACGGTCCTGGCTCAGGTGGCTCAAAAGTGTCTCAAACCTTTTTTTTAATTGGCTAAAGTCATGACAATGTCAGAGGAGGGCCTAAATGTTGCATTAACATTTTTTGTTCTCTAGATTTTAATTTAAAAGAGTTAGGGGCATTGATAGACTTAGGGGGCATTGATAAACTTAGGGGGCATTGATAGATTTAGGGGGCATTGATAGATTTAGGGGGCATTGATAAACTTAGAGTCAGTAAGGGCATACCTGAACCACACACGTTTTGTTTGACTTAACAGCTACATTGAACATTGTCTAGGGTTTGTGTACCTATATCTTGACTTTCCCTGTTATTGTAGAGTTTGGAACCACTTAAAACATCGTACACAGCTCTCAAGGAGGGGAAAGTGAAGGTTACAGTGCTCAGCCCTAAACAGAACAAAGAGATTCAGGTAAATAACAAAATAACAACTGCATTTGTCTTCACACTCTTGCTGTAAGCCTGGTCAGTTAGCTCAGCCAGTAGAGTGCTTCACTGCTAATCTGGGAATTGTGGGTTTGAAACACTGGTGGGGGGCGTGTATGTTCTTCTATGACATTTTGACTGATCACAAACATTTTGTCCTCTGCCTCTGAACTCTGATATATGTGAAAAAGTGGTCAGATGTTTAAGGAGGAACAATTTAGTACTGGTTGGTAACCCAGGAGCACTGGTTAGGTGAACTGACTGTCCCAAAACAAATCAAATTATGCTATGGAATTACAACACTGCACCTTGAATATACAGTAGAACACATATATAACATACTCGGTTATAACAAAAAATTGGATAGTATGTAGTACATTTTATTCCCCAACCAAGCTGTTCCATATTTCATTGTATAACTACACTGTTAAAATAAATTTGGATAAAGCAAAAATATGGATATAATGTAAGTCATTTGTCTGTCCCAAAATGCATATTTTAACTCAAATCATACTCAGTTATTAGAAAATTAACAATATTGCAGCTGGCACAGCACATTGATTGACCAACACGCTAATCGATAATGTTTGCATCAGTCAATCGATGCGTAATATGCACTATATTATGTAATCAGGCATTAAATTTTACTAGAGAAAATTACCTTGTCAGTAAGCACAAAAGTGGTTTATTATTTACATGTTAGACTATATAGTTTATAGTTAGCGTTAAATGTTCTCTTGACTTGTATTTAAATGGGCGAAACTTTAAAGACTATTTCTTTCGTGGCCGAACCGGTTTTGTCGTTTTTTATTTTTTGAAAATACAGCATTATAAATACATGTAGAGTTCATGTGTGACTGTTCAAAAGTAAAGATGGATAAAAATTAATGAAAAGCTATACAGCTCGAAACAAGATGCAAAATTTTGCAACAAATTGTTGTACATATATTAATGCAACAACAACAATTTTATTCATTTGTTTCATCCGTTGATGAACGAAATTGTTCAGGTGTCAGCAAGAAACTAGTCAACTGTATTGGATGTAATAACAACTTTGTTCAATTCGTACAATTAGAACACAATTTTGCCTTATAGATATAACAAAGTTTGGATATAAAGAGGTAAATCTCCAGGTCCCCAGAAATTGGTTATAAGTGTGTTCCACTTTTGAAATATTTGTAATTTTTATACAGTGTAACCTCCCAAAACCGGACCCTCTATAAACCGGAATACTCCCGAAACCGGATTTTTTTTGCGGTCCCGATTTTTTTTGTTCTATTTCTATTGTATTAAAACACTCTGAAAACCGGAACCTCTGAACTCCGGAAACCGGACGAAAATTCAACATAATTTGGTTCCATTTCTATATAATTTCACCTCTGAAAACCGGAACGACTATCGGTAGCACGTGTCATCATAAATCGACTTGCAATCTGTTGTTGACACCTTGTGTATTCCGTTCTGATGTTATTATTAACAGTTTGACAGGTTGATTTACATCGATAGGCGGTGGCGCGTTTTAACTACACAAGTGTGAAAATCACATATTCTTACGGACGTCGGGTCTGATTAATTACACTACTCTGACTGACCGTTAATCCGTTGATTATGGTTATGATTGGATTATTATTGAATACGTAGTCCTAAATGGGTAATTATTAAAGATCAAAGAGAGAAATATCGAGTTTGAACTACAGATGTAGCTTGTTTCAAATATACGATATCGTGTGAAAACATAAACATAAAATGTTGTCCAAAAGCATTAATTATCACTTTAAGAGTCATTCTTTTCTTCTTAAATAAAGAAATATCATGTGGTCACAATGTAAAATTGACAGATGTGCATTTTTTCAATGAAATAATGCCTGAACCTAGGTAAGAGTATGAAACGGTATCAAAATGACAAAACCCTCTATAAACCGGAAACCTCTGTAAACCGGAATTTTCAACCGGTCCCGAAGGTGTCCGGTTTAGGGAGGTTACACTGTAATACTATTTATGATAATAATAAATATGCTTTTTTCATTTCTTCTCTCATCTTTTTTCCTTTATGCACTTGTATTTGTTCTGCATGGAGTATCAAGCACATTATGATAATATGAACTGATTACTATTCTGGAGTTAGATTCTCTTTTATTTTGGCAAGGTTTAAATACAATGTCCCTTGCATAAATGTGTTAAGTGCTTGACAATTAGATAAAACAGACATGGTCATCACTTCTTGCAAGAATCAGTAGCAGGTTGATTATTTGACACATACTATGGTGACTTGCCTGAGTGTTTCCATGTTCAAACTATGCTTGTCATGTTTATGCATTGCTAGTAATATATGATTTAAAACCTTTTTTTACCAGAACCCCTGTGTGGTATAATTTGTGTGTGTGATCTAGTTGTAGTGAGAGTATGCTGTCATAATCCTGTGTATATTTCTTTGAGACTTTTCTATTGAAATACACTTTTATTCACCTGAGTATGTTATGGAAATGTGAAGTGTTTTCTTCTATCAGGAAGATTATAAGTAAGTTAAATGGTGTATTTTGTTGACGTTTATTGAAAACGTTTATTAGAAAACGTTTTTTAAAATTTCAGAAATTTTATCAGGCTGTTATGAAGAAGAGTTCCAAACAGTTGAAGAATTTACAAGGAAAGCCACTGAATGCACCAGCCACCAACTATTGCCAGATGTTGCAGGAGATTGCTGAAGCTCAGAGATTTGAAGTTCTGTATACAGATATTCCTGAGCTGAGTGCATATGGTATGTTGTTTTAGCAACATAATGTTTGGCATAGCTACAACAAGATGTACTTTACTATTAATTATTTTGTTGCAATGGGGCTGTAAGTCACATAAACAGCTATGGTCGTGTAGTGACTTCAAGCCATTTGAGTTCGAGAAGCTTAATTCAGAATTGATAGTTGTAATTGCAATAGATATACTTGGGGTTACTATAAATATGGGTTTTTCCATCTAATTCAGCAGTGCAAACAACACTGTATGGTTAATATCGTGCTCAAATCGCAATGAAAACAAAGACATATTCAACGTCTGACTGAACTTCAATGGGTCCAATATTAAATTATGTTTGCACCCCTGGTTAAAAACACATTTTTTAGCAAATTCTGGATTTCTTCTTTTGAAATCAGTAACAGGGGTGTCAATAAGAGCTGGGAGCCGGTAAAATTCCTCAGTACTTTGATCATTATCACACGGCTACTTTCCTTGTATGAATGATCATAGTTAAGGGCAGTACACAGGACCCTCGCCTACCTTTGGCGATTTCTCTGCTAGTTTAAGAATTAGTGACACCCTTGAGTAATTATAATCAGCTGTAATCATTGACAATGCCTGATATGTTTATAAGTAACCTTGGTTTTATAACACAGGTATGCACCAGTGTCTTGTGCAGCTATCGACTATGCCTGTGGCTGTTTGCCATGGTACAGGACCTACGGTGGATGAGGCCCATGCCAATGCCGCTCATAACTCATTACAGGTAAGTTAAGTTATGTGGATTCGGTATTGAGGCATAGCAATAAAATTATATACCAAATTTTTTATCCTTGGCTGTAATTTTTATGCTGCTTTAACGTCATGTGCTTGATAATGATTAAGATTCTTGGAAACCTATCATTGGGAAAAATCATTCTGTGCAGATCTTGACACATGATGCTAGATCTAGTAATCACTGGCCAACATGCTGTCTTTTTCATAAGTGTTTTTAAGTATCATTTTCAAAGAATTTATGTTCCACATTATCTCTGTCTTTGTGCTGTCAAGTTTCTGTATGTTTTCGTCTACATGATCAGATTTATGTTATAATCATGGGTACTAGGAATACATAGTCCTGTTGCAGTCTCGTTTTGTATACAGGTATACTGAAATAAGTATAGTCATATAGTCTTGGTTTGGAAAAATGATGGAGATTGACTCTTATTATTAATAAAATTAGTATTTTTCAATATTTTGAAGACTTCTGCATTTCCACCAGTGCTGGGAAACTATCTTACACCCCCCCCCCCCCACTACCCCCTTGTAGGAAGAGTCTCGTGTTGATGATGTCACATAATAACTTGAATTTGTAAAATAATACATGACTTTAAGCAAATATCCCTCAAAACTTAAGTTGTTTTATTCTAACTTGTCCTTTACGCTTTGAAAAAGGTATACAAGAAAGTTGTTTTATTCTAACTTGTCCTTTACACCTTGAAAAAGGTATACAAGAAAGTTGCTTTATTCTAACTTGTCCTTTACACCTTGAAAAAGGTATACAAGAAAAAAGATCTTGGGTATCTGTTTTCACGGGAACTCGATAGAGCTTCATTTCTGCCAAAACAGTAACCCTCGCGCCAGATATTTCTATCCTTGCCAAAAGCCAGTGAAAGATTCCTATATTCCTGTTACACATTGAACCTTGGCTATATAAATTTATTTTTTCTATTTTCAGTATTTAAAGTTGATGACGAAGGCGTAACAAGATCCACCAGGAGTTGGGATAGCCTCACTTTGACAAATAGTATCGGATAGGAAGTGAATTGGTCAACTACAATCCTCGTGTTTTATCGTTTTGTATGTTATTTGAGTATGTCTGTCAGTTATGTATGTCAACCCTTCATTTGGTAAACTGTCACAAGTATGGAAACATTTGGAGCTATGATTATTTGTTGAAATAGATAGGTTTTTAATTTTTGGATAAAATTCAAATAAGTGTGTAAATTTGAATCCTTTAACATTGAATTAGATTTTTCCTAATTAATTTCTAACTAAAAAAAATTTGTATGACTGTTAGCTGTGAGTGTTTTATATAATGAAATGTAATTGATTGTGTTATGTATGACTTCTTCAATGTATGAACTTAGATATATATGAGTCTGTGTCTTGGAGATAAGCCCAGGCTGCATTGATCATCATTGATGTCTATTTTGTAGGTGTTATTGGTGCTTTTTCATTGTGTTTGTCGTTATTTTCTTACTCTTTGTATCCAAACATATTAATTTGTGTATTGGCGGATTGGTTCAAAACTGTTGTTACTCCATTGTGGCGATGAAGCAGTAACCATGGTTTTGCACGAAGCTTCTGATATTACAATGTACTGGGTTACAAACTTTATACAGTTATTGAACAAATCTTATACATTTATGTATACACGCTTGTTAACTTCATCAGTTTAAAGCAATGGGTATTTATGTCTTCGATACATTTCAATGTCAAACTTGTTGTATTTTTACATTTTTGGCAGTTTTATAGTGTCAGTACTTTTACACACAACATTAACTACTTCCCTTCCATACGATGTTAGCATGTTGAATAATGATAATGTTCAATTAGTATGCTATGTAATGGGTAGCAGGTGTTTTATTGTGAACAAATGTATCCAACCAGCTTGTGTCTGACATATATCAATTTTCAATACCTTAAACATTTACTGACATTAATCTCTGCTTTATGAATATCTCGTTTCTTCACATCCTTTACAAAAATTTCTTAGCATTTTTTTGGCATAGCTGTATAATATTGATTTCGACCTACATATTAGACCAATCAAATATTGTATATGAAGCACATTGTTTAAATATGCAACAAATTAGACAATTTGATTGGTTCATATTTTAAGCGGAGAGGCACCAAACGGGGGTTTCTCGAAAAGATAATTCACTTTCCTGTAGCGTACCCGTCTGGCGAAATCAGAGTTCCAAATTGTATGATTCTTAAAACATCATTCTATCTACGCCGCTCATCTTTTTTTAAAGATATTTCTTGTTTATCATGAAAATTCTCTATCCTTCACTTAATCATTGGCTTTGAATGGTTTATTTCTGAACTCATTATTTGCAAGATGTATAATAAATCATTTATAGTTCATTATGTTACATCCTTCGTGTGGATATTGAATCTCGTATGGGATCAAGTCAGGTCCTAGTCGGAACTTTCTACTGCAGTATACTGTGTGTATTGATTATGTTGGGTTATTTATGAATATTCCGCTTTGTTTTTTTTATACAAAGTTTGTTTGATTAATCAAAAAATGCACTACAAAGCATCTTGTAGTTACTCTATAGCATGATGGCCTGTTAGGGAGATAACTTAAAGTTGCAGTCTAGTGGAAAGCCTAACCGCTTATCAACAGTCCCCAAGATCTTGGATTGTTTTATTTTCTAGACTTTGATTATTTCACAGTCACAGAACCCCTGTTGTTACCTTTTTGTGTCCGTTATCCTGAAGGGATCTTTTGTATTGGTACCTCGTATATCAATTTGGCCTCGTTCGTTCAATATTGCATGTTTTCTATTGATATTACTTGACATTCAAAATTTTGGCCTAAGCTTACTTAGTATGTCCTACCTTTGTGTTTGACGTAAATTATCAATATTATCTGTTAAATAAAGTACCCTATATGTTGATATGATTACCTAAGTATAAACATATATTTCTTAATGATATGCTGTTCTTAGAAAGTACTTTGAATACTGGGTATACCAACATATTACTATTTCTTTGCTTTTTTCCATTGTACATGTATATGCGACGTAACTGCTTTTGTTTACTGAGTTATTTTTGGCAGAAAAGAATATTTGGATTGATAGAATTTTTACTGTAGATTTTACATATAAAATATCGTTCAACATATCTGAATCAAATCAAAAGAGTTAGTATGTTGTTATCCATTCAATCTGCCTGTAATTCGTTCCGCGTACAAAGTAATAGTCATTTCCGTGTGTTATGTTTCTTTTATATCATATTTGTAAGCAGTGTTGATATATATAATAGTATGTATTGATACTGCATGGTGTAAATTACCCTTCATAATTTATATTGAATGCACTGTGCACTGTAGTTCAATTTTACTTCCTATTTGTGAAAAAGTGAGGTTAGTTTTTTTCCTGGGTGGAGAATAGTAACTTTTTTTAATTATATTGATTTGTTAATGGTAACTATATTTGTCTTTTATTAATGGAATAAATATTTGTTGTATTTGTTTGTTCTGTTATTTATATAATTTATTAATGGAATAAAACTTCATTGCGAAAAAATGGCAAACTGAAAGTATGCAGTTGTACAGTCACACAAAATATCCATAAAATTATTCTGAATATTTGAGTACTTATTTCTATTATAATAGAGTTTTGTTTACAGTGATAAAACATAATCTTGGGCGTGTCATGTCGTGTTACCATTGGTTACAGTCATTTGTCCTCCACCTCTGATTCTTGTTGGGTAGTTGTCGGCTGCTTGCAGAACGGAAGGTTAGTACTGGTTGGTGGAAGATTCTGATTCCAGGAAAACTGTTTAGGTCAACTGACTGTTGTGTATAACTGAAAAATGGCGGCTAGCACGTGAGAGACCAACATTGCTGTTGTTCTGGATTGATTGAAGTTTGCGTAGCTGCTGTCTAACAAATAGTTTGTTGTAAGAGCAACATATACAATCTTACAATATTTATCTCCCTTTGTGTTTCAACGATAATTTACTACATAAATGGACAATAGGATAGTGCAGCAGATTTCAACAGCACAAATTGATGCTTTGAAGATATTATCATAAATTGTAAATCGATGTGATTACTTCTGTTAAATGTAGTTTCTTGAGAACCTTTTCAATCAAGATGGCATATACAATGTACAGTGTGGGGAAACCAACGTGGTTTCTGATGTTATTTTTTGTAATTCGGACAACAAAATGTGTATGCATTCGGAATTTCCAGCCAATGCAACTTTATTTTATTTATTTAATGATTTAGCGCATTCTATGCAGCTTGTTGAGTTCTAGCCTCGGTCAGCCGGCATGTATTACATAATGCTTTCATTATTTCAAACACTCCGAGAAACTGTGGCCAACACAGCTCCAATTGCTGTTTCTTAATTGAATGCGACAGCTTCTTCAAGCATTCGTCGAATTATTAAAAATATTCAAATGAATGGTGGTCGTTTTTTGCCAACTTTGATTTGTTGGAAAAGAAGCAATTTTTTCCGCAATATCCATGTTGGAGACAACTTGAGGGAAGTTTCTGTTTGTTTCATCGTTTGTTTGTTTCATCGGGTTTAACGCCGTTTCTCAACGATATTTCAGTTATATACGGCGGCCGGTTCACCTAACCAGTTTTTCCTGGACTGAATTCTTACCAGTACTAACTTACCCTTCCACAAGGAGCCGGCAACTTCTCCACATGTGGAGGAAAATCGACATTTTTGTCAAATTTTCATGGAAGGGTATGACCTGCCGCGACCGGGAATCGAACCCAGATCGCCGGGTTACAAGTCCAGCGCACTAACCACTGGACCACGGTCGCGGCCTAGGGAAGTTTCTGAACAAAAAAAAAACATACGCGCTGAACTATCGGCCAAATTAGTACTAGGTCTGTGCAACAACAGTATACGCAGTTTTTTTGTTAAATTTATTGAATAAAATAAGCAAGCGTTATAACTCGATACACTGTTGTACAAAAACAATGGTACATACATAAGACATAAATCAAGTCTTGGTGATAACAATAATAAAGTAAAGGCAACGCATGTCGACAAATAACAATACATACTCATAACACTGCCACTTCGATAGGCGGACAATCTATATAATGTACTATATAGTATCACACGATTTAAGCATAATAATACTTTTGTTATTACAGAATTCAAGTTGAGAACACAGCCTTGTGCAACACTCATCCACGTGGTTCTACATTCCACTTGTATCACCAAAAACCACTTTAGTACTGATTGTAATAAACAGCTAAAGACATATTTGTATTCCCGGCTTGCTGGTAATAAGTGGTAAACGTGCTATAGAGCATTTTACATATAAAGTAATCAGTTTGTCACAATGTTTTGTATATCTACACGTACCTGCATCTCGGTTACCAGGGGCATTATTCACAAAAAACTTTAAGACTGAAACTCAGACTTAGACTTTAAATTTTAAGTTATATTAGCCAGCATTTTGTATTCATTATATCTAAATGAATGACATTATGTATGAATAAGTGTTATAACCCACTCAACACTTTAGCGAATGTTTATTATAATCTATACGATTATATCAGCGTGGGAGTAAAGAGAACATTTAAACATTTTAAAATCTAAGTCTGTGTTTCAGTCTTATTATGTTTGTGAATAAGGTTCCAGAAGACTTTCAAATCCAAAATTATTTGCTTACAGTAAATTAGCCCTCTTTGGCAAGCTTAACCGTTCTCCAGCAGACAAACAATGACTCTTATTAAAATATTATTTTTCAAACCATGCACAGACGATGCATATTGACAAAAACACCAATACAGACATTTGGCAATGTTGTAATCGATAAACACAAAACACAACCGAATGCAGCGTGTACAGTCAACTTTTCTTATCGAGAGAATCACTTTGTTCGCTACTCGCCTAACATTTCCCTTTTTGGAAAATATCAATGTCATGGCACCATCTTTAATTACTTGGGAGACAAATATGTTCTATACAGATGCCAGTAGTTAGCTGACGAAATTGGCAACATTCGGAGGACAGTACAGCTTGGCTAACGTATGGCGATACATGACGATTGTTAGATTTCACTAGGGTATTGAAATAACTAGTCCCGTACAATGTCTATTCCGACGATGTTTTGATATATACTGAATGTCAAAAATTTGGCAGATACGTTAAGGGGCTCAAAATGATTTAATACAGATACATTTATCTCGGATATTACAAAAGTAAAAAATAAGAACATTCTGGGAGGTACCGACAAAACTTGCAATACTTTTAACGTTAAGTATACATGTAAATCCACACTGTACCGTCATTTAATTACAGTCAAATCTCACTTAAAGGCCACCTCAAAATGTAAGATCACCTCATCACTAAGACCGCATTTTCGTGGACCAGTTATAAATTTAATTCGGTTCAATATTTCTTCCACATTTCACTCAATAACCAGTCCCTTTCATAAGTAAGTCCGACTTTCTTCAGAACCAATAGTGGCCTTACTAATGATGTGTCACTATACAGTAAAACCTCACTTAAAGACCACCTCAATAATACGACCACCTCAAGATTAAGAACACAATTTTCAAGTCCATTTTTTTCAAGGGTCCCAAGGGTGGTCTTATTATTGAGGTTTTACTGTACTAGTATTCAGACAGAACAGAATAATCGAAATAAGCGTTAATATGATCTATAAGGGCTATTGGAATAAAGATAGCTCTGAATATATGCAGAATAAGATTGATAAAACTCCATGTACCAAACTTCTACTATATTTATAATCTTAGGCGTTTAATGGCGGATGAAAATTCTTGAAAGTTGAGCTTTTCACTGCGACCAGAGCGGTCTGCATCCAAGAATTCAGTGATGCAAGGTTCCAATATATTTAGGTTAAGGGATGTAATGGTTTCCCGCACATCATTCCTGCACACGAAGCCGTCACCATTGCGGTCGAAAAGACTGAACAATTCCTTCAACTCGTCTTGTCTGAAAATACACGCAAGGTTTATTATATTTTCAGTACATTTAAAAACTCACGGTTTTAGACCTTGGAAATGTTTGTAAAGTGTCATTTTATCGCAACTTGGAACTTATTTTGTAATAAAATACCCAATATTTGCAATTAAATATATCTTATATGTATATGCAAATAAACATGCAATAATACAATGTACCGTACTTTTCTAGTATCCCTATGTAAGTAAAAGACCTTGAGTAAATCTGTTTTGTGCATTTTTAAATGTACTGAGTATATTTTGAAATAAGCTATGTTGCTGTAGACAAAATATAAGAAACATTTTTATGTTCACAAAGGAATACGATTTACGGTAAAATCCGTCGTCACACAAGCTCACAATGTTCAAAGCTAACACAAATGTGCCTGTACATACATACATGCCATACATTTACAGTCCTAATTCTCTTTGTCTGTATTTTATGCGTACTCGTGCATTGTCATTTTAATACAGAATTCTGATACTTAGGGAGTTGGTAAATTTTGAGAAGAGGAAGCAGCATACATGTACACTAAAACCTCACTTTAAAGATGTAGGATATAGGTTATGCGCTCTTTGTAAGGGCCATTTCCTTGATGATCCATTTAGATGATCTAGGAGTTACCATTGACGTTAAATTATTTTATATAATTATGTAATTATGGATATGAATTGGATGCTTTGTTTTTAACATGTATTTATCATTTAAATTATTCTGCCTCCCCCAACAGAGATGAACCTCATTTATTTACCATTTCATTGTATCTTCTTGTCACGTATTGCTATGTATTATTTTCTATGTTATATTGATGTTTTGTCAATAACCTTTTATGGGTTTAAGTACAATAAAAGTTCTTCTTCTTCTTCTTGTATCTGGCTCATCTGAACATAAAATGTTTGAATTGGCTTTTCCCAATATTGTTGCTACATTGGCTAAACATCTCTAATAACAGCCATTGCAATGTAAAACCGATTGATTTTTTTTTATCATATTACTAACAGTCAAAACCGGTAAAATAGCATGATTGTTAAAAAAACTCGAAGATTTTTTAATTTTATGATGTACAAACATATTTCTTCAACAAATATGGATTAATACATTATAAGTTCATTCTTTGTTAATGCATGTTGGTTGATGTTTTAACTATAGGAAATATATTTTTCTTGTTTGGTTAGGTAAACAAATGAACAAAAAAAATGAGCATAGTATTACTTTAAGACCACCTCAATAATAAGACCACTATTTTCAAGTTCATTTTCACAGTTTATTCAACCTCGATATTAAGACCACCTCAATAAGAAAACCAGTTTTCATGGGTCCCAAGGGTGTGCGGTTTTAGACCTTGGAAATGTTTGTAAAGTGTCATTTTATCGCAACTTGGAACTTATTTTGTAATAAAATACCCAATATTTGCAATTAAATATATCTTATATGTATATGCAAATAAACATGCAATAATACAATGTACCGTACTTTTCTAGTATCCCTATGTAAGTAAAAGACCTTGAGTAAATCTGTTTTGTGCATTTTTAAATGTACTGAGTATATTTTGAAATAAGCTATGTTGCTGTAGACAAAATATAAGAAACATTTTTATGTTCACAAAGGAATACGATTTACGGTAAAATCCGTCGTCACACAAGCTCACAATGTTCAAAGCTAACACAAATGTGCCTGTACATACATACATGCCATACATTTACAGTCCTAATTCTCTTTGTCTGTATTTTATGCGTACTCGTGCATTGTCATTTTAATACAGAATTCTGAACATAAAATGTTTGAATTGGCTTTTCCCAATATTGTTGCTACATTGGCTAAACATCTCTAATAACAGCCATTGCAATGTAAAACCGATTGATTTTTTTTTATCATATTACTAACAGTCAAAACCGGTAAAATAGCATGATTGTTAAAAAAACTCGAAGATTTTTTAATTTTATGATGTACAAACATATTTCTTCAACAAATATGGATTAATACATTATAAGTTCATTCTTTGTTAATGCATGTTGGTTGATGTTTTAACTATAGGAAATATATTTTTCTTGTTTGGTTAGGTAAACAAATGAACAAAAAAAATGAGCATAGTATTACTTTAAGACCACCTCAATAATAAGACCACTATTTTCAAGTTCATTTTCACAGTTTATTCAACCTCGATATTAAGACCACCTCAATAAGAAAACCAGTTTTCATGGGTCCCAAGGGTGGTCATATTATCGAGGTTTTACTGTATATACAACTCTGGGTGAAAATGGAATATTAAGTATATTCAACGTATACAGTCAAACCTGTGAACAAAGACGGTCATAGGCGGTCTTTGTTCATAGGCGGTCTTTGTTCATAGGCGGTCTTTGTTCATAGGCGGTCTTTGTTCATAGGCGGTCTTTGTTCATATGCGGTATTTGTTCATATGCAGTCTTTGTTCATATGCGATCTTTGTTCATAGGCGGTCTTTGTTCATAGGCGGTCTTTGTTCATAGGCGGTCTTTGTTCATAGGCGGTCTTGTTCATAGGCGGTCTTTGTTCATAGGCGGTATTTGTTCATAGGCGGTCTTGTTCATGGGCGGTCTTTGTTCATATGCGGTCTTTGTTCATAGGCGGTCTTTGTTCATAGGCGGTCTTTGTTCATATGCGGTATATGTTCATAGGCGGTCTTTGTTCATAGGCGGTCTTTGTTCATATGTGGTCTTTGTTCATAGGCGGTCTATGTCCATAGACGGTCTTTGTTCATAGGCGGTCTTTGTTCATAGGCGGTTTTTGTTCATAGGCGGTTTTTGTTCATAGGCGGTTTTTGTTCATAGGCGGTCTTTGTTCATAGGCGGTCTTTGTTCATAGGCGGTCTTTGTTCATAGGCGGTCTTTGTTCATAGGCGGTCTTTGTTCATAGGCGGTCTTTGTTCATAGGCGGTCTTTGTTCATAGACGGTCTTTTTGTTAGGAGGACCGATAATGAAGAGATACAAGTACTGAAGGAGGCCAGTAATTAGCTTGTTTCTGCTGATAGTTTATTAATATTTCTTTCCTATTTGTTTGCATCATGAAGATAAATCAATGACCTTTTTTCATAAAATGGATTACCTATTTGGTTAACAATTATTTAAGCAAAAACGTGGGTAAATCATAAGCTATTTAATATACATGAAAGTAAATACAACAGAAGAAAGGCGTATGAATTTATGGAATCTTATATCACTAGTGTTTTCAATCTCTCCGATTAACATCCACAATTTGACAAAGAACACGTTAACATGCTACTCAAATGCATTAATGTGTGCTCGTACCAAAGCTGTACGGAGAAACGTGTCCATTACTTGGTGAATCAGGGAAGGAAACATAGAAATACACTTACGTTCTAGGTCTTCTCTTATTTTTCGACATTTCTGTCAGATATTCATCCAAGGAAATCAACATGTCGTTGTTATGGTCGATGTCTGTAAATATTTCCTGTAAAATATAAACAGATACACAGTAAATATACAAATCTTACATCACCATAGCAACAACTTCACAACAACAACTGACATTAGCAACTCCCAAAGGGCGATGATCTGTGGAGGCAGAGCTGTGTATGAATCAAATATATTTTACAGTGTGATTAATGCAATGGAAGAAACTAAATATTTCAATCATGATAGTGATAATTAATAGTTGGTTTCCTCTACCCGACCACCAACTGGAAATGACAGAAACTCTTTTTTTATTTGGGGGGGGGGGGGGCTTTTCCGTGCAGACTTTTTTCCTGTCATTTCCACTTTTTGTTACACATGTATAAATCAAAGGACTGAAGGTCGTGGGACGCGCTTCTAAGGCAAGACTGCACGTTTTCCATATTATCGTATACGAAATTAATACGCGTCTATTCGGGTAAACTCGTTCGACAAAATTGACACAACTAATCCAGAAAAAGCCGTTTATATCAAGACTCCCGCCATTCCCCAATTCATATATCCTTGACAAATCAGCCATTATACTAATCAAATATATACTAAAATCAGAGGACTTTACATGTACTATTTACTTGAGACGATGAATATGGCGGTACTTCGAGTATACCATCCGGTTGACGATGATAGCAATGAGAAGCTAAAGCGCCTCAACAACAAACAAAAATCAGCCAACCGATCCATTCCAAATGTTGTTGCTAGGGGAACCGTAACCGACCAATTCAATAAGGATGGACATAACAACCGTTCGATCATTTACCCAGTATTGCCAAAGATCAGCAAAAAATCAATACTGATTAAACATCTGCTCGTGAGTCATTTTTTAAAACCGCTCTAAACTGACATTTTGCAGAGTTGGAGGGAAATGAACCCTTACCCTCATGGTCTGTCAGGTTAAGCCGAATGAAATATATTATTATTCATTATACTTCTAAAGTGCGGATACATTATTGTCAATTTAAAAATGAGACATCAATGAATTTGTTCAAGATAGTTATAGATGGATAATTAATTCATGACTAAGGAATTATGCCAACGAATTCTCACGAACAAATACATATAAATATGCAATGATATAACAACAAAAAGACATGCAAATTCACATATATACATCAGTGTTCTCACTAGAATTTATATAGAGTATAAAAGCATGCTTTTGGAAAACGTTGCAGTCCATCAATGCAAGAAATGTTGCCAGAAACAGGAGTCCCATGGAAAAATAGAAGTCCAAAAAGTAGAATTAGAAGTCTAGTGAGAACCGCGTATACATGTATGCATTCTTTTATAAAACGTACATTAATCCATGCAATACTTTCTGCTTTGTGCCGATAAACATTTTTTGAATGCAAAGATTTTGGCATGGAAGGTTGAGAGATAGCAAATACACATTTTGTCAACTTTGGACTCGGTTAGGACATTTTTGTCCGTGAAACGGTTCTTCACGCGGACATAACGCCCACGTAAATACTAAACCTTAGATAAACATGTCAATCTCACACCAGCGGGAACCGAATAAGGTATTATCTACATGATATAATAATTGTTGATTCATGCAATGCCAGACAAACGTTGTATTTTACACGAGTTCAATTTTGATAATGTCAAACCCTGGTTACTAAGAATTCCAGAACTTCGTGCACAGCTTATCAAGTATTAAAAAAATAGACATAGATTGAAAATCATAATGCCTTACATATCATCGTTATCATGTGACAGAAATATACTTTTTTTAAAGATGTTATTGAAGCGATTACGAAGAAACTGGCGCGCTCGTAGATACTTGCCAAATTTGCAAAGACTTCGTAAATCTAATTACGCAAACAAATCGTTTGCTTTAGAGACCTTTACTTAAACAATAAGTAAGTATCAATATTTCATTTTTGAATGGCGTCATAGATACAAAAGTTGTAGAGACACATTGACTGGTGGACAGTTACATGAAAGAAAAAATGTTTTGGACTTTACAGCTGACAACATTGTTGTAGGAACATACAACAAGACCTATATGTTTTATATACATCGAGACCGTTCCAGAGCGGCCAAAAATAACCTTTAATTAGGAAAAGGGGTTCGACTAGGTGAACATACGTGTCATGTCCTCGAGATAATTAAGTCGTGGTAACGGAACATAAGTGTCATGTTCTCGAGATAATTAAGTCGTGGTAACGGAACATACGTGTCATGTCCTAGAGATAATTAAGTCGTGGTAACGGAACATACGTGTCATGTCCTCGAGATAATTAAGTCGTGGTAACGGAACATACGTGTCATGTCCTTGAGATAATTAAGTCGTGGTAACGGATCATAAGTGTCATGTCCTAGAGATAATTAAGTCGTGGTAACGGAACATACGTGTCATGTCCTTGAGATAATTAAGTCGTGGTAACGGATCATAAGTGTCATGTCCTGGAGATAATTAAGTCGTGGTAACGGTACATACGTGTCATGTCCTTGAGATAATTAAGTCGTGGTAACGGAACATACGTGTCATGTCCTAGAGATAATTAAGTCGTGGTAACGGAACATACGTGTCATGTCCTAGAGATAATTAAGTCGTGGTAACGGAACATACGTGTCATGTCCTAGAGATAATTAAGTCGTGGTAACGGAACATACGTGTCATGTCCTTGAGATAATTAAGTCGTGGTAACGGAACATACGTGTCATGTCCTAGAGATAATTAAGTCGTGGTAACGGAACATACGTGTCATGTCCTCGAGATTATTAAGTCGTGGTAACGGATCATAAGTGTCATGTCCTAGAGATTATTAAGTCGTGGTAACGGATCATAAGTGTCATGTCCTAGAGATAATTAAGTCGTGGTAACGGTACATACGTGTCATGTCCTAGAGATAATTAAGTCGTGGTAACGGAACATACGTGTCATGTCCTAGAGATAATTAAGTCGTGGTAACGGAACATACGTGTCATGTCCTCGAGATTATTAAGTCGTGGCATCGGAATGTTGTTTCATTTATAAATAACTACGTCAGCATCAAAACTTTCCCTATGATGAAATATTTGTTAAGAACGTGTTGTTAAAGATCATTAATATTTTTCGCGAAGGTAAATGAAATCTATTAAAAAAATCAAAGAAATGTCATTTTGAACTGTCGAATACGTTTCTCATAAATCTGGTCATTAACTTGTTTTGGCAATTAGCCGTTTGCATTCTATGTCTTCTTATTAAACAGTATTGTTTGTGTCAAGAAAGATTTCACACGTAGACAAAAAAAAACATTATGTTTTTTTTCAAACTTCATTAATTCCCTGTCTGGTAGGTAGATTTCGATAACAAACAATAGAGACGCTCCTTAAACAATCAGTCTGGATTGAATCGTGTGCAATATAACGCAACTGCAATTGAAACTTGACAGAGCATGTTTATGAATCACTCGTTGTTGGAAAATGACACGTTCAGTGTTATCAGAGCAAATCAATATCAAGCAATTAATATTTAAACATAATATTGACTGATAGCATTCAATTTGCAGAACAACGGGGTGAACATCTGGTGAGCAACAAACTCCCATATAACAAACAGAAAAAGTTTGCCTGTAGCAATAATTTACTATGAACGTAACCTCTCTAGAGCAACGGCCTCTCGACAACAGCCAACACGAGTGTCTTCAAAGCGTTGTTACTCTGGAGAGGATGAACTATGACCTTACATACGACACTCGTCTTTTATTATGTAAATTGCGAGCGTTATCTACTGATTATATGCAATAATTTGAAAATAACACCTACACTATCACAATAATATATCGTTTCTGGTGATATGAATCTAGACAATAACATTGTTGCTGAATGACAGATAAATCAGTCTAGAATAACGCTTAACAAGGAATATAGGCTACGGTTAAAGGTGGTCAACAGGTTTCAGCCATACAGCAATGGTACTATTGTCGGAGTATATTTAGATACAATGTAACGTGCAGTCACGTTAAGGTGTTTTATTATGACGGGAGTATATGCCTTCATAATGAAACACAAATTTGTACATGAAACCAAATATTTCACACACTAATAACACTTTTTTGTATAAAAGACATGTAAAACACAATTGAATCCATAACAGACTACCTGAGGTAATGGGGTAGTAATCTGCAGACCAAGCGGCCTTTGACATAGTGCCCGTGCTCCCAATCAAAACTGAGGCCATCCATGGACCACAGGCGTTTTTCAGTCATTTGTCAGATACATTTTCAGTCTCATAATCAGAATGACATTGACCTTAGAGCTACTGGTGACCACTGACAATGTTCCTGTGAAGTTTCATAACCATATGTCTAAGCATTCACCATGTATAGGTTGGAAACCAAATGGTCAACCCACGGAGATGCCCGAGTGTGCGTCATGTTGTTGTATTGCTCAACGGTAGCTTGGCTCATCTAGCGCGCATTGGAGATAGTGTTAACTTGTAGATAAGTGACATGATACCACACCCCATCTCATTAACCTAACACTGGGTCAACCAGTCCTAGTACATGTACCACACTCTTTAATGTCGACCGTAGATCAGGCAGCTACTAGTACCAATTTCAACGACTTTGGTATGTTGCGGAAAAGACTAAGCTCAAACTCGCGAACTTCTGCATCCGAGGACATCGCTCTACCACCGAGCTAACGAACAGTTGACATCAACAACAAACATACCTCTCAACATCAAAGCGAGGAAAGTAGATTTTCCTCAATATAGTCACCCATAATTTGTGTTTATGTAAATGACAAATGTTTGCAATTTCTCCAGAAAATGTCACTGTGAGATAGTTTAAGCATTATTGTATGTTGTTGTGGGGAATTTGAAGAATGTGAATGGTAATTTGGCAAGAGTTATCATTAGGGATGTTGGTGTTAATATTATAAATTCCCAGTCATGAAATAACGATGACAGATTATATAATTTACTACAAATATATTCATGGCTGGCAACTAATACTGCTGATAATAGATTATGTATGAGGGATATAACATATAAATTAGTATTCTGCAAGTAGCCATCCTCCTGACGATTATCGATTCATCGTCATCGATTTTGGCTGGTGAATACAATTCAAGGCACAAGTCTATTACATCTATAAACTGCCCAGATGGGGGTCCTTAAACCTAGAATGTCATTGATTAATGGTGCTCGCGGCGTAGAAGTTTACTGCAAGTAAAGTAGTCGTTGGCAACATAAAGTAATGATTGGATTTGTGACCGTATTGATTAGTTTGTACATGTATTTTACATGTCTTAAGCATAGAAATACGCCGAGTGCTGAATGGCAAGGTCGCGGTTTGCAGACAACTTAACCAAATGTAACAATTCGTTTAAGACGAAAACACGGCGGCACAACGTATAGAATTTTGTATATTCACAATTAAAATGTGATACACACGAGCGCTAAATATCAATGTCACATTTTCAGGCTTTCCAGACTTAACTAGACATATTTAACGACTGGGTTCAAACGAACGCAGCTGAAAATTAAAACAATAATTTTGTGAATACTGATGTTCGACTGGGTGAGTCGTTTTCGTATTGCGTGTTTAAAGGCGCATCATATTTTTTGCGAACAAAAATCAGACAGCCATACACTTAGAAAAAAATCGAATTTAGTTTCGTTTTGTATTTAGCAAAACTTGAACACTACATGCATTGTGTTATGAAACAACGATACGACGTACTGGCAGATAAAAATAAGGATATATGATACGAGAGCAATTTAATCAATTTGTGATTTGTACGCTTCGACCTTAAACAATACAAAAACTCTGAATACATGTGTAACTGTCGTCTTTAATTGATTGGATACAGAACTACCTGTCCATAACAGTCAAACGTGCTTCTATCAAAGGAAGTTACTCTGGAGGGGTTGCACCGTACATGTATGTTATATTCATACATCACAAATTGAGTCCTTTTTCATAACCAATTACCAAACGTACATATGCTTTAACAGATTTGCAATATTTTATCTGCGTACTATTTATAAACTCGCGGTACATGTTTTCTCACAAATACAACCAAATACACATTTATCTGTTTCTATGGCCAATTATCATAAGGTACAAAGACCATAATATTGATAAGAGCGACTCAATATATACCAGTTGTTCCGGTTTCCTATTTTGTAGTTCGCACTGGTCCTATTTATTGAGAAGATCCGGTATGTCAGCGATGTCTGAACATTAGCACTGGACTGAATCCTGCCAGTACATGTATCTTATTAGAATATACTTAGACATACACATGCTATCATTTTTTTCCATTTAAAGGAAACAAAGCAATATTACAGGGTGTAAACTGGATGTCGACAGTATCGCATAGTAACACATTTTAATACAAAGGTACAGGTTCTTGGCTAATAGACATAACTGTAATAATAACCATGCACATATTTTTACATCAAGATCTAATGAGGTTATTATACTTACAGCGGTTCGCTTGCTGCTGAGAAAGCATCCTTTTCGAATCAGATGATTCGCAAATTGTTGGATGTTAAAACGTCCATATCTATGTGTATCAATGGACCAGAAGAAATCTAGATGCTGCCTAAGTTTCTTCTCGTCCATTCTCGCATGCTGCTTTATAATTCTATCAATTTCATCTTGAGACATCGGTTTTAGAGGCTCATATTCTTTACTATCTTCATTGTCGTCTGTCTTAGTTTCACCATCCTTATCTCCTTTACTGACTTCCTTGTCGTCTGTCTTAGTTTGACCATCCTTATCTCCTTTTGTGTCTGTCTCTTTTTTCTTTTCGTCTGCTCCTTTTTCTGGTTTTTCATTTTTCGGCGATTCTCCTCCGAAAACAGTGACCTTGGCCTCTGACTCGCCAGCGACCTTTACCTCCACAACAGTATCGTCATTATCGTCGGATTTTATCACGCGAATCGTGTTTCTAGGCGTATCCTGTTCATCAGTCAACGATGCAGTCTTCTTTTCTTCAGTCGACATCGTTCCGAAATTCCGAAACCGATTTTTCTGTGGCACTAAGAAATTATTCCAACAAATTTACTAGAACCTTGGTCCTGTCAATACTTTGTACAATGTTGGAAAATATATCGTAAAATCTCCAATATTCCGAAAATTAAAGCGACTTTTTCCGAAACCCTGCTGAAATCCAAGTACAAGTATACTTTTATTATCGACACGAAAAGTGCAGGTGTCGCGGCTCTAGATGAAAGATTCAAAGAAACAATCGATCAATACTCGAAGTGTTCAGTTAGCATTAATCCACGTCTGTCTGTTATCGATGAAAATTCATATTGTAGACGATCCCAATATTCATTGGCTGGCCAGAGACTTCCCACTTAATTTTCTCCCGCGTTCGGTATCTCGTCTGCTCTAACCTTCGCAAGTATTTGAAGAACCGAATATAAATCAATTTATGAGTAGAGACAGGGGTTTGACCGGGTTAATATTCATTGTTTATGCATTTATCGTTATCAAACTATTTTAAATGTAAATCTATGTTATAGTGGGCGTATCTGTATTGACCAAGTTTACATTGAGTCAAAACTATAAACCTTTAACATAAACTTATAATACAAAGCATTTTATGAGCTGAAATCATGAATATATTCACAGTGGACAGTATTTGCCATTATTGCACCTATTTGTGAAAGATTGGAAATAAATTTCTGCATAAAAGCTTGGTCCACTTCATCAACGGTTATGAAAACTATGTTTATATGAAGTTATCAATATGAACATAATAGTTGACGAATCATTCGTTGGTATGACGCGTATTTTTATATCAGTAAAATTACAGCCATAACAAGAAGGAATTCGCGTAATTAAGTAATTTTCGTCTATTTGTGTCATTGTCTCGTTTTAAGTAAGGGCGATAACAATGATTGGACCATGAATTACAGTTAATTTAAATTAGCATGGTATCCCTGCTATGAGACATCTCGGTAACAGTTATCTCCCCTTATCGTCCAATAAATTATCAACGAAAACTGTAAATTATGCACACTGTGCGTCTAGTATCATGCATACTTTATAAATAATTCATCATAATTAAGTTAAAACATCAACAGCAGTGGACACGTGTTAACGTTAAAATTACACAAACACAAAATAAATGAAAAAACTTTGAAATACATTTTTTGTAATATTGTAAACCAATTCTAATTTGCGCGGCTGCATTGAAAGCTTTATGCTTATTTGGATCTAAAGTTCACTTCATATATGAACATGAAGTATTGATATCTTATGAGGATGTGTGATCGTGTCGTTTGTATGGTTCGAACACACAACTTCCTTGTTGAGGAGCGTTCATCTTATCCAATACACTACTAATCCCGGCTTAAATTGTAGAAAATAGTCATATCACCATGCGTGTATCAAACCTATCTATACCCCCTGTTGACCTTGTGTAAAGAATGATAAAACGGTCAATAAAAACGGTTATCAGTGAATAAATAATTCTTCAAAGGTGAAGTTTATATGTCACCAAACAAAGACGTACTAAAACAACCAAATTGTAGGTCATTATCAAAGATGCGACTTAACTTTTTATACAGGTAATATGTTCACGTTTATCGACAGTTATTAACAAGGTGTGTCAGTCTTGTAAGATCACGAATAAATACATAAGTCACGTCACATCAGGTTACGACGCTAATTTAATAGTCTTTTGAATGTATAAGAATCGGCACACACTGATCATTCAATGCTTTCAGTACCACTGAACCAACACTTCTACTTACATCCAGGATCACAGGCAACAAAGGCCATCATTTCATTGCCACAGACTAAGTATTGGTATGGATAAAATGTCTTAAAGTAGATCTATATAGAACTAGAGTTCTCCATTATTTCCAAAAAATAAGAGTCAGTATATGTGAGCATTGTTTTGAACATATCGTAATTGACATCTGACCAAATATACATATCGTCATTGACATCTGACCAAACATACACATCGTCATCGACATCTGACCACACATACACATTGTCATTGACATCTAACCAAACATACATATCGTCAATGACATCTGACCACACTTATACATTGTCATTGACATCTAACCAAACATACATATCGTCAATGACATCTGACCACACATACACATTGTCATTGACATCTAACCAAACATACATATCGTCATTGACATCTAACCAAACATACACATCGTCATTGACATCTAACCAAACATACATATCGTCAATGACATCTGACCACACATACACATTGTCATTGACATCTAACCAAACATACATATCGTCAATGACATCTGACCACACATACACATTGGCATTGACATCTAACCAAACATACATATCGTCAATGACATCTGACCACACATACACATTGTCATTGACATCTAACCAAACATACACATCGTCATTGACATCTAACCAAACATACATATCGTCAATGACATCTGACCACACATACACATTGTCATTGACATCTAACCAAACATACATATCGTCAATGACATCTGACCACACATACATATCTTCACTGACATCTGACCACACATACACATTGTCATTGACATCTAACCAAACATACATATCGTCAATGACATCTGACCACACATACACATTGTCATTGACATCTAACCAAACATACATATCGTCAATGACATCTGACCACACATACACATTGTCATTGACATCTAACCTAACATGCATATCGTCATTGACATCTGACCACACATACACATTGTCATTGACATCTAACCAAACATACATATCGTCAATGACATCTGACCACACATACACATTGTCATTGACATCTAACCAAACATACATATCGTCAATGACATCTGACCACACATACATATCTTCACTGACATCTGACCCAAAACAACAATAACCTCATGGACTAGAGAATTTCACTGTTTTCACAAAGTAGTCTCACACTTTTCTATCATATATAGCCCGGTCTTTTAGAATTGACATGGTTCGACAAATCGATAGAGTCTGATACGACAACAGTATATATAGTACTATATAAACCAATACTATAGAGTAGCGGATTCGTGGTCCTAACAGTACCAACAGTCTTTCGGAGGAGACTTTGAAAAACAGAGGCCCCGTGTACGATACTTTACATTGGGCACGTAAAAGAACCAGGGGTGCTTCTGGAACTGGGATATGTTCTGCATCATGCACTATTCTCCAAAAATCTAAAATGACTAACATTATTACGGAGGCGTCGCCCATATAAACCGATGTCGACGATAAATAAACGCAAATACACACAATACTATATAAGGGATAAAGGGAGGGAAATATAAAAGGAATAAAGGGAGATAACTTGTGACAATCTTCTGTGGCTACAACCAACCTGCCTGAAAGCCATCGGTCTAATTACAAAATGTATAACCGAAACACATACATGTACATGGTTGCGAAGCATCATTATGTCATTATACACCATGTACGTACGGAATGCTCTCAATGTTGCATTATGGGAAATGTATATCTCTCTTTGCTCTTCTTCATAATTATGTCTCAACGAAGTTAAAACCATACCTATGTAAAACAATGCATGTACATATCATTCTTCTGTCGTACACTGCGCGTAGATCAGCTGGTGCGATATTCTTGAAGAGTGATGTCAAGTTTACATTATGATAACGATACAGTACAACTGTATGTTCATCTAAATCCCATTACATGTGTCGATAAACTACATGATTCAGGTGTGTTTTTCTTGTGAGGCGTATAAATCATATAATAGATGCATATAAAATCTAGTTTTTGTGACACTTAATACATTGAAAACGTGTATAATGAATATCTGACGATGTACTTGGCGATTTTGTACGAGCGTTAAGTCCATCGTGTTATGCTCAGTGTTTCTAACAGTATTTGATTTCAATACGGCAGACAGTCGACCTACCCAGCGTCCCTGGTGTACCAATCAGTAGTAAGCTGATATGCAGTCACATTGTTACGTAATACATGCGCCTGACCCGAGGTTCGAACCTACGATCTACAAATTGACACTCGCGCTTTCCACCTACCGGTAAACGACCGGGCTGTAAAATTCATAATACATATGTCTTTTCCCCATAATTTAATAATTACAATTGTCACAATTGTCCACCAAATTTCACATCAGCCTACAACATGGTCTTGTTGAAAGAATAAGTCGCTACAGGGAACGTTTAATACACACGTACAGACCTACGGGAAAACAACATTCCATAACATCAGGCATTTGAGGAGGTGCAAGAACGTTATTCTAACCGATTTGTTGAAATCAATGCGGAATATTATTTGCTTAGAAAATACAACAGATTTCGATAACATTGTCCAGTTGTATACTAGTATACGTCGAGCATCCAGATAGAAGATGTTCTTGTTTTTGTGTCATTATGTGAAGCAGACATTTAGACCGAGATGGCAATTATCAGTTTATGACGTCCAACATTTTTGTAAGACTTAAAAATTAATCCATTATCGTATATGCGTTTGTACACCTTAAATTTCTAATACAAGTACTATACGGACTCTTCAACTTAATGCGACATCAAGAGATTTAATGTCTGCGTGGGACGTGGGGGATTTTGTTAGTAAGCAATATAATTCTGAAGGATTTCCAAAACAATGAACAAAATGTATGTGAACGGTATGCGCTAACATAGTACTCTAACAATAACGCAAAGATTTAGGTATTTGAATAACGTGAATCCCGCGTAAACCATCCATTGAATGTGAAACATCACATTATACACGTGTTATTTGACCCAGTAGAAACTATAGTGAAAATGCGTCGCTTTGTAATATAGTGACTCTCATGTTCAGTTAATTGTGCATATATTAATTAATTTCTTTAATTAATATTTATTTGATTATTAATGATTTTTCTGTGTTAATTATTCCTCATTTAAGTACAGTTTAAAAATAGGATTACATTGGAATGTGATGTAGCTTAAAGTTGAATTTAAAAGATTTAAATTAACATGTACAAACTGGCAGTGAAACAAGTATAGCATTTAAAGTTCTTGGTGACAGGTGTTTTTTTGCACTTGTTGATATTCCAAATTGTTTATGATGTACTTATTGTTTTTTAAACATTATGCAGTCTGGTTGAGGTTTATTAACAACTTTAAACAATATTATAATATGACATTTTTTAAAACTTAAAACGCAGTTTGTATCAGAAATAGAATAAGCCATTGCATTGGTTAAGAGACTTTGTTAAATGAAACTTCACTGTGTATTTTCGACACCCCTAGCTGCCAAAACAAGTGTGCCTCAGTTAATAAAAGTAATTTATATTATGATAGTAAGTAAGCGAAGTAGAGAGAAGGAATTAAGAATAAGTAACAAATGATGAATTTAAATTTTAATAAGATGTATATATATTCAATATTTGCGTAACATGAGACAATCATTAAAACTACTATACGACCACATGGAGTTGTTTGTTTGTTTGTAAGTTAACAACGATGTCGGCTGGTTGTGATATTGTGTTAGGGCAATTATAATATCATATCTGGTAGATAACGTTAAAGCTTATAAAGCGACGAATGAAAATGAAATACAGTAAACCCACAATAATAAGACCACCATTGGGACCCTTGAAAACTGGTCTTTATATTGAGGTAAACTTCATATTGAGGTTGAATAAAGAGCAAAACAGTGAAAATGGACTTGAACTTTATGTTCTTAATTTCAAGGTGGTCTTTAAGTGAGGTTTTACTGTAAAATTTCAAACAAAGCAGACAAAATTATTGAGCTATATTCTCAGGTGATGCTAAATATCTTTGATATTGAGGTGGTCTTAATATTGAGGTTAAATAAAGAACACAACAGTGAAAAGGGACTTGAACGTGTGTTCTTATCTTTGTGGTGCTGTTATTGTTGAGGTTTTAATGTAGAATGATATATTTCGTTTATATTGATACATATTTATTTAAAAAAAGTCTTGCACACCATGGTTGGTACTGGCTCGTCCAAATCTTATTTATAATTATGTTAGTAAGTAACACGTTATTGTTGGGGCACTGTGGTATCTTACATAGATTACATCCGGGACATTGTGCTGGTAAGATAGATGCTATGTTAGAAATATCGACACTTGTCGTTCTTGTTCTATGTATATTTGTGTGAGAATGTTTGATTCATTTATAATTGCAACTGATTCTCGAAATGTCTAAATTTGAAATTTCTTTCAAAATTTGGGAAATAATGAAAACACTATTATGCTATCCCACGATTTAATAGACAAATTAAAAGATATACAATAAGTTTGAAGAAATACACACAATGAAGTACAAACTTTTCTTGATTGAATAATAGGAAAATTTCGTCTTGCAAAAGAACGTTGAAACAAAATACATGTATATAAGTCATGCCATTGGGCAAACATTGTTACATAAAATCGTGAAAGGTAAATAAATTTCAATAATATGTTTTAATGAATATTTCCACATTTCATGTTTTGTCAAGATATTTTCTTCATTTTTTATTTACCAATAATTTACCGATTCAATCTAACAATAGTTAGCTACTACAAAACGAAAAGTTCAATATGTAATGCTACATGTATGCGTAGTAATCTTTAGTCACAATTTAACAATGTTAAGAAGATTACGTGGAATTTAAACATATTCATTCCGAAGATAATACTTATAGAAATATTGCATAGTTTGAACAAAAAGCCACATGGAAAGGATACGATTGGAAGAGATAAGTCCTATAGAATTCTCCTGCTAAACGAACTTCGGTATTTCTTACTAAACCAATTCAAAAGTACACTCGGGTCTGGTTCGACTCTCTTATCCCCCCATGTATGCCATTTTGAGGCGTTTTCAGAATGTTCACTACATTATAACAACATAATCTAAAACGATGTGTGTCACTTAGACAGGTTGATATATACTTGTTCGATGTTTCAGTTTATTTGAATTTTAATTTTTACTGAAAACTTTACGCTCATGGATCTTGGATCTACTGTATAATAATTATACAACAGAAACTAATGGTTAAGAGCAATAGAACCTTGACGTGGTTTGTGTAGGGAAAATAGTGACATTTATACAACACATATAACACATATAACACATATAACACATATAACACATATAACACATATAACACATATAACACATAAAACACATATAACACATATAACACATATAACACATATAACACATATAACACATATAACACATATAACACATATAACACATATAACACATATAACACATATAACACATATAACACATATAACACATATAACACATATAACACATATAACACATATAACACATAAAACACATATAACACATATAACACATATAACACATATAACACATATAACACATATAACACATATAACACATATAACACATATAACACATATAACACATATAACACATATAACACATAAAACACTACAGTGAAACCTCAAGACCATATTTGGTTATGAACAAAATCACTCGTGGTTATAAAGTGGTCTGATTATAGAGTTACAGTGTAAAAGAAATATTGAAAACTGGTCGATTGTAAATACGTTGCTCTACATTTCGAGGTGGTCTTTGATTGAGGTTTCATTGTATATACATCGATATCTGTATATGTCAATAGTGTATTCCTAAAAGTGGTTCAAAAGAACGAAGATTAAGCAAATTATTCATAAAAAATAGACTTACGAGATTCTATAACACAGTATATTGGGTACAAACACGTGGTCAACAACACGTGTCAAATATTTCGCAATGTACTATCGGCAAGAACACAATCGTTGGCAAAAATAAATCATAGAGAGAGAAGAAAACTGAACTCAATAAAATACACGTCATTTTGTAGAACACGAATATTTTGCACATCAGAGTTTGAGGATAAATATGTCGTGAACAGGCAAGCATTCAAACAGGTCTCAATTTTTATATTGCTGCTGTCAGTTTAAATCTCCGTATTACAAGGTCATCTTGTATTTGTTTATGTGGCAACATTACAGAAACATATTAAGTAAACTTTCATCCTTATCCTTAGAATTACACTTTCCTTAACTGGTTTATTTAACATGCAGGCTATTATATGGTCAAACCAATTTAAAAGCGTAACAGTTATAATGTGGTTTTGGAATTACATCCATTTGAAGTTTTGAACTTAAGTGAAAAGATTTAAGATTCACTAAAGATGCTTCTGTAATACGGACCCTGATCTAGAAATAAAATTATAGATGGAAAGGTAGGTGGCGCTTTTCGTTTATGTTGAGTACAATGTATATACATTTGTTTTAACAGCAAACAATTGGTGAAATAATACTCAAACATTCAGACATGGATAATAAACAATGATTGTTTAGATCAGGAAAAATGTAAACATCAGGCCTAGACAAACAGCGAGTACAGACACCGTGCCGTGGGTAGCTGATTGAGTGGGGTCTTCACCTTTAGGTTGCCTTTTCAAATAGTTCTCGTCTCCGGTATGAATCCGCCAGACAAAGAAGTTCGGCTCGTGATGAACTATACCATCTTCACTAAAGAATTTATTCAGACGACTCGTTGTAAACCATAGGGAACCATTATCAATGGCCAACGTATCGACCCATTCCATTTTCAAATCAGAATCGACAACGTCCTGTGTCTGTAGCTGAATGCTGTTCAGGTCCCCGGATGAAGATTCTAAGTCTGCCTTTATGTCCCATGCGTAAACGCCATTCGGTCCGAGCGCGGAGTAATACAGCATGTCATTCGACCCGTAAGCCATGCCGTCACCGGGACTGACTTTCTCGCCGACAGTTCTCACATTGGCGGCAAATTCTGCGCTGCTTCCCTCGGCAGACGTCAATACAGACGTTTCAATCTGGTGCAAGCCAATACCAGCCACGGAACTGTAGTACAGGTACTTGAAATCTGTGGATATGGCGATGCCGTTTATTCCCGTAATAATGCCGGGCAAGGTCAAATTGTTGATGGTAATATTTTCATATTGAGCATCCGCGTTCATGCTCGGGTGCGCGTAAGAATACGACGTGTCCACTTTATAGTCATAGACAACTAACTTATAGCCCAGTGTTTCGGATATGAATGCATACCTTGCCTTTCCTTCGCTGTATGCCAACACAATATCATTCAGATAAAACAGTCCAAGCCCGACGGTTAATTTAGGGAAAATATAACGATGCACCTCTTCGTTTTTGTTGATATCAAAGATGATGATCTTGGCTGGGCATGCGTCAAAAGGTTGCACCTCAACATCCTTCATATTTGGAATATAACCTGCAACATAAGATAAACGTAAATCAACCAACTGTCTGATACTGGAAGACATTTTTTCCAAGAAAAGGATGAAAATGCTTTAATGTGACTCAAATAATTCATTAAAAACCATTCATACATCATCGACACCAACAATATACGGAATGAGTTTGTGTACGAGTATTGATAATCAGCTTCCATTGAAATTTCATGACAAATTTAGCAGTTTCACGCTCAATACATTGTTCAACCCGCGCGTATTTATATATACAGCCATGGATCAGCAAATATGCTGTAAAATTTCCATGTACATGTAAGACTCAAATATGGAGGCGTGCTGGCTGAGTGAAGGACAACTGACTTCAGGGCCCGTATTCACAAAGTTTTAAGACTGAATCTCAGACTTAGACTTCAAAATGGTAAATGTTCATTTCATTCCTACTTTTTTGTTACACAATATATTTTGATAAAACATGGCAAAAGTGTGGAGTGAATATTCAGGCAAAAATGTATCCGCATACCCAACTTTCGTGTCACTGCGGTCCGACCAACTTCCTATAGAATTATAGAAGGAAAGTATATTTAAACCGCGATAAATTAAAATCTGTTAATGGTATATTTCGTGTGCAAACGAATGATAGAGATCAAACCTACTTTATGATGATGTAAATACTATGTTTCTGTGATTTCTACATCACTGTCCTTTTTTGAGGTTTTTAAGGGCCCCTTTTTGACATTGAAATAAGAAGGTGCTAAAACAATATCTCTGAATTTAAATACTTTCCAATAGAGGTAGATATTGTGTGCAGAGATATATTAGAGTTCAAAATATGTACTTTCGAACGCACTTTTCAGATTTATTGTGGGCGCTCTATTATGCTGTCCTTTTTAACGAATTTTGTTAAAAAAATGCCATTTTTTTCCTATAATTTCGAATACACTATATATCGAGGTCCCAGCTTGAAATAAGATATTGGTGTAGTTAATTATAGATTGACTTTTTAATCTGTAAAGGTATAAAATTTAAAACAGTATATTCGATTACAAAGTATAATAATGATATTGTTTAACTTGATATTTAAAAGTGAAAATATGATATTAATATTGTAATACAGATGTTACAATTATTTGGACAAATAGCCTGCATAACTTATATAATATAAATTTAATACCACTAGGTTTGATATTCATTTTATAAGTTATATATCGTTTTTCGAGAAAAGAGATAACATTCAATGGATAATATACATTAAATACTTTCCGTATGCATAATTTCACTTCAAAAGTAAGACAGCGTAGCTTGATGTTTTTGCAAAAATGATAAAACTTATCATTTATGACTCTGGTAATTTTAAAATTAATGCATCCAGATTGTATTCCTAAATCATAGACTGGTCAGGATCCCATTATAGTGCCATAAACCTTCTTTTTAATTGAAAGTTTGTTTGCAAATATATAAAACATAAACCCGAAGATATAACAATGAAAAACTATATAGAACAGAACATAATACTTTATTCAAACTACAGGCTTAAATGTTATACTTATTGTCCGGCGTACCAGGGACCGTATATGTTATAGTATGCTCCAGGGCGTACACACAAATAAATGTATATTTACTACCAATAAGATATTATCACCAATGCACATATGATAATGGTATAAATGATTGCATTCCATCGTAAAAAATACAAGATCATGTTTTTAAATGTAACAGACAAAATAAGTAGTTTTATTGGTCAGTGTCATTATAATTTCTGTTGAAAAAGAATAATGTATCTTTGCGATGCTAGAAAGTTAAGTAGCTACCATCTGCCGAAACAAAATACAAGGCATAACCTTATGGTGCATAATTCAATATATTTTTTCGAAAGAGGCTATAACATAAGTATGATGAATGTATAATACATTCTAATAAATCAGTACAGCCCGGGGCAATTTCATTATGCTGGCTAAACACAGCGGGGGTGCTAATTAAGTCGCGATAGTGACCATGAGAGATGTTAAAATGGCGTATATATAATCGGTTATAGCATGTAGCCAATATCGATCAGATCTGGGGAATCTTGCGATGAGCTAGAAAGTTGGAAATGTTTAAATATTATGAAAGCGAAATGCTTGTAAATTAAACTTTTGCAATTTTAAAGTCTAAGTCTGAGATTCAGTCGGGAGGACAGAATCCCTGAATTCTACGCGAATACTGGTCTATAACCAAGGAAGAAGTAATCGAGAATGGATTAAACCTCGCAAGAACTTGTTTCTCAAACAATGTAATATACATCACATTCAAACTAAGGCCTGGATACATCTTGTTTCAGGAGCATATGGATACAGATAGGTTGGTAGGCAGTGAGTTTTAATGAACATGTATTGTAATGCATTTGAACAGAAATCGTTACATCTGACTAGGATTTTAGCCATACAATTGAGGTCCGTCGGGTTAAAGGAAACATACACATAAATGACCTAAATATATTACTGTAGTATCATTTGAATTCGCGCAGGTCTAATTTTCGCGTATTTCGCGCTAGAGACGAAGCGCGAATTTAAGTCCGCGCGATTATTAAACTTCCGAAACTAACATGGCTATCCGAATTTTTGACTGTCCGAAAATGTGTGTATATGCACTTACGTTTTTTCTTTTCATAATTTGTCGCTGTTTTTTCTGATAATCTGTGTGGAATAATTAGGAACATGGAATATTTTGACACAGTTTGATTACTAGTACGTAAGAGTGGTTTAAATGGAACATTAATTCATAAATTGATTTTTCTTTGTTTACGATGTTTATACATGTATAAAGAATACACGACTGCATAAAGTTGTCATCCGGATTGCACGCACTGCAACTTTTTTCTTCATACTTTAATTCTTGAACAATTCGTACAGTCGTGTCAATTAACGCCAATTAATCGTTGGACGTGTCATATTGTTTGTGGTATTGTTATGGGGTATGTTTTAATTCGTTCCAGACTGGTTCGCTGAAATAACCAGGGAATCAAGCGCTTGGTGACACTGATCAAAATATGACGCGAACCTCGCTAGTCATGTTGTTTATTCAAGTTTCACACGTTTCTATTGTATTCAGATATGACAATTGGCAATAAAATTGTTAATTGGCGACTCTAATACAGAGATAACCCCCAACTTACGAGTTAATACGCAGAATATTGCTATTTACAGCTTATGATACGGATGTACGAAATAATAACACGCGCTGCGATACCGTCATTTTTGTCTGATTTTTTTTCTTCAAAAATTTAAAATGCGCGAATTTAGGCCCGCGCGAAACTGCCTTTTTTGCTGTTTGCGCGAAATTTCACCCCCGCGAATTTAAGTGATACTACAGTAAATGAGACGTGAAACAATTGTTGCGACAACAAAACATACTGATTAAAAGAAATTGCATATCGCACAATATGTTCTATACTACGATATTGCCAGCAAAAAATCGGTTAATCAACGTGGCTGGCGAGGGTAATTTACAATTTTATTTGGTAAACTTAATATTGTAAGGACTCTTAAATGCTTGTAAATAAAATATTATTCAAACAACTTTATGTGTCAATTTAGCGGCTTGCGCATCTCGAGATATTGATTTAAACACACACAAATATTGAGTAGTTATAAAAAGTTACACAATAAACAGCTAACATGTTTTCATAGGCTCACACTCAAATATTAGTTTTAGTTTGATCTAATTTATTTCTCGTCGAAGCACGTTATCTCAACTTATATACATCACTCCCGATGCCTGCTCCTGGGTTTCTCACAGCGGTTCTATGTAAGAGAAACACACGACGTTACTCGAAAGTCACAGTGGTCGAGTCTCCTTACATTAGCAGGATATGACCTTTATCCCTCCCTTATCACGAAATATGCAAATTAGTGCTACAGTGTTAAATTCATGAAGGGGGTTTTGTCCACCTTGTACAAATGAGCGGAGGGGATTTTGTCCACCTTGTACAAATGAGCGAAGGGGATTTTGTCCGGAGGGGATTTTGTCCACCTTGTACAGATGAGCGGAGGGGATTTTGTCCGCAGGGGATTTTGTCCACCTTGTACAAATGAGCGAAGGGGGTTTTGTCCACCTTGTACAAATGAGCGGAGGGGATTTTGTCCGGAGGGGATTTTGTCCACCTTGTACAAATGAGCGAAGGGGATTTTGTCCACCTTGTACAAATGAGCGAAGGGGATTTTGTCCGGAGGGGATTTTGTCCGGAGGGGATTTTGTCCGGAGGGGATTTTGTCCTACACTCCCTATATGTATGCAAATCATTGGCTTTCGGTCTCATACTTTTTACACTTACTACTGAACACTTTTTTATGTAAAATACTGTATACCATATTGAATTATTATATTGTTCATTGTATGTAAATAAAATATGTTAAACCAAACTTGTATCCAGTAGCTATTTAGAAACTGTGTGAAATAATACCAGTATACGTTAAAGGAACAGTCGTGTGTAAAGATGGTCACGCTGTAGTCCACTACACAACCCGTATTATAATACACAATGTCGGTATCCAGTGACAACGGAAGGGATCAATCAGAGACCGTATACGTAGTGTATTCCGGTTTCAATATTAAATTATTGTTGAAAACTAAACATTACTGACGAACACTTAAAATTAAAATCTGGTCAAACGCGCGATGTCCAAACAAAATCGTGGAATTGTGTTTTGCACACACGTCTACTTTTATCGGTCAAGTTCGGTACAGATACGTTCTTTTGAAAAGTCAGTAATTTTGATGACCATTCAAAGTCAACGATCGCACGAAATATCGGCGACCATCCAAAGTCAAAGATCGCTAGAAATATCGGCGACCATCCGAAGTCAAAGATCGCTAGAAATATCGGCGACCATCCGAAGTCAAAGATCGCTAGAAATATCGGCGACCATACGAAGTCAAAGATCGCTAGAAATATCGGCGACCATTCAAAGTCAAAGATCGCTAGAAATATCGGTGACCAACCAAAGTCAAAGATCTCACGAAATATCGGCGACCATACGAAGTCAAAGATCGCTAGAAATATCGGATACCAACCAAAGTCAAAGATCCCACGAAATATCGGCGACCAGACAAAGTCAAAGATGTCGCGAAGTATCGGTGCTTTCATGAGAGTGACTTATCACCTTGGAATTTTCTGTTCCATGTTGTAAATAACATAAAACACTTACCAGTATCCAAAATCCACATATATCCAGTTTGTGGGTCTATCTCCATACTCTGTACTCTTTGCAGGGCATCGCACTGTCCTAGTTGCTGCATTTCCCAGCTGGGGAAGGGTCTCAGTATGTGACTTGACCCGTTAAAAGATTCTGGTGCTTCGATGATAACATTCAAGGTCGATGGAACGCCGGGTTTCAGACGCGGGACAGTGACGTAAACACTTCCGTTGTACAATTTAATTCCATTCACGGCGCTGTTTTTTGGAATATAGTTTCCATTGGCAATTTCTTGCTCCTTGTAAGTATCATTTGGCCATTCGTATTCCACGACATTCCATTGGTACACAATTTCAGCGGATTTACCATCGTGTCCATGACCGTCTGTTCCAACAATGCAGACACAAACAAGAACTACAGCAACAACAACAATTGACACGATCTTCATCATTCAAACGTTTTGTCTGAAATGAAGCAATTCATGTATATATGTATACCGTCTTCAATATGTGTGCAGACGACTGCACGCTTGAATGAAATCGGCCTCGCGAAGCTTAATCGTATAAGCCCTGTCAGGGTACAATGGGTGAGCGGAAATTGAAAGTTTGCGCTTTCATTTTATAACAATACATGTACATTAAAGTGTGAACGTAGTCCCATGTGTTCAGCGTAAAGGTGTCAAAGGAAATTCTGATAATGTTGACAAAAGTTGCATTTCCTATCTCAAAGCAGATTAAACCTTACTAAAGCGTAAATTATAAACATTTGGTATTTGACATTTATGGCAAAAATAACGCGCACTGAGTCGAAACGGAAAATGACCCAAACACAATCGAAATAAATACGTGAAAAACGACATTTAGGACACCAGCCCTGCGTTCAGTTACGGCTATCAGTGGCGAACGTTTTGTATTGTATCCCTTGTCCACCGTATCACATTGACTGCACACAGGAACCAAATTGCAAAACGTTACGAAACGATAGGGCTGATAGTCGTAACTGAACACAGGGCATTACCTACAATAAATGCGATCACGTTACTAAATATCAGTCTTTAGTTGAACAAAATAAGTTAACCGAAGCCGAATTTAAAGTTTATTGAAATTTTGTGTATACAAAATGAATGTATATTTCTTTAACAGATTGTTAACAACTGCAGTGTGACTGCAAAACGTTCAGTGGTTTAATAATAACGATACGTATCGAATTATTAAAACCATAGAATTTCACAGGATAGACGTAATATAAATGCATGCCGCAAAAAGACAATGTGGACACCAGTATACACTACAATGTAACCGGTGTCGAGCGGACCTCTCTTCAATGATCAGTATCAATTTATCCCGCAGTAAGAATGTATCATCAATTTAATCTCTCCAGAGCAACAACCTCTCATCACAGTCAAAACATGTGTCTCCCGAAGTGTGTTGCTTCACTGTATTCATAATAATTTGAATGAAAAATCTGCATTTTGGAATTTAAAATGCGTTACTTATATGTCAGGGTTGTTTATAGGTAAATATTATGCTGTTATATAAACAACACTATATTATATCCTATGTAGCAGTCCGTAACGTCATTGTAATAGATAAAGTGTTTTTGCAGATATTCCGTCATGTACAGTAGCTATAATATACCATGTACTGCATAAGTTAACATGTATTTGTATCGCATGTATTGAAAATAACCATAACAAATAAACATGAGTCATACATAATATTTATCAAATTTTCGAAATACGCTTAAGCGCACATCGATAACAAATCATTTGACTAATTACGTTAATTGGTGAAAAACTGGACGTAACGTTACGTAAATTGACGCCAACATCTGACGCGACGTCAATATACTGTTCATGTATATGGGCCATCTGAACGGGCTTCATCCAGTGTAGTGGCTACTTTATCTAAGACAACTTTTATTCGAACAAGTGCAGGGTATTGCCGATTCAAAAAAATGTTCTTTCATCATGTCCGTGATTCATCCCCCCGCCATGGTCCATTGGTCGGGACTCAATCGGGTCAAAAAAGGGGACGATTGGAGGCGATTCAGGACGACAATCAGGCCGATAAAAAAAATTGATTCATCGGGGACAATCTGGTCCAGATCGGGCCGATTGGAAAAAAACAATCCTTGGAAATGCAGCCTTTACACACGGACAAAACATGTACAAGCCCTTGCTTGTTCAAAACTGGATATTTTAATTCAAAGATATTACAATTTTTTTTGTGCAAAAAATATAGAGGACTGTGTTATTGGTGTATTCATTAATAATGCATATTCATTGATGCTTTAACTATACGAAATATATTCTCCATCTCTGTTTAAGTCAAAAATGAATTAAAAAACAAAAACGAGAGAATATTACTTTAAATAAGACGCGCAGAAGTACACTTTTCACAGTCATATTTTTCATAAATTGATATATATGCGGGAATAGTAAATCTCAAACTATATACACAAAATAAACTCCCATAAAATAAAAATGTCGCTTAAATTTATGTGAAGCACTTGAACTAAGAATCATAAATATAGACAGAGCTCTCAAAAAGTCAGTTAGTAAAACTGAGCACTGCCTGGTATGCTCATGATGTTAATCTATCAACTTCAAATTCAGATATGAAAATAAAAGCTATATAAATTATTACCATTTTCTCAACATGTATGACATTAAAACAGATTTGTTCAGTAAAACAAGAGACCAATTCTCTTAAACTTAAACAGTTTTAGATACAGCCACCACAAAAACGTACACATATGGGTTCATACTTATTCAAATGTGGTCACCTCCTGGCTGTAATAAGTGTATGATTATAATCAATATGTGCACACGAAATTACGATCTCTGATTCCCATCAACAAAAAATAAGTGACCCCCACTAGTCCGGGGCCTTGCTTGTACATCATTGTAAGACAACGAACGCCACAAAGTATTCAGCAACAGGTTAATTTGTATGAAATGTTATCGCGAGCTTAAAGTTTGAAACCAAAAGGTAAAATGTGAATTAATATATTTCATTGTTTTACGTACATCGTGGAAGTGAATTTTGTCTGTTGTAGCTCGATTAATTCGTAATAGTCTCGTATTCTAGTAACAAAACGATGGATTTGAAAGCAATTAATAAGTAACATGAATCAATAAAGTATGCAACAACATTTTTTAGTTCCTGTCAAAAATGAGATTTGATAGAAATATTTGTTATTTTCTTTCTTTTTGAATACGATGAAACATGTACAAACTTATTATACAAACTATATACATGTAGTCCTATATTGTCAATTTCTGTAACTAAGTCGCCATATCATGTACTTATAGTTAGTCAAACGTGGAGAGAACTTCAACAAGCTTGTGCTTCCAAATCTATCCACTTGTCTATTACATGCACACTGTTATCTTGTCATTTACTGTCTATTACATGACAATTTAGACAAATAAATATGCTTAAACTAAAAATGAAAATTTAATGTATTTGAGTACTTACATATAGTGGGTAAATAATCCCTGTTTTAGTATGGAGTACAAAATGATGCAATATAAAACTGTCCCTATGTTTACATTTTGTTATTGTAGTTTATCCAGGTCAAGCAGAACATATTTATACCCAAAATACACAATACAATCCAGATAAGATCTTTGTCCGATTGTTAAAAATACAGCTTTGTAATTTAACGCAGAAAATAAGAAGTTCACGTAAATTTATGTTACCGTAGTTAACGCAATAAAGAAGAACAGTCAATTTTTTAAGTAAAAAAACGAAGGCAAAAATGTTCGAATGACAGAGCACTTTCGAATTAACATCTACATAATATACATTTGTGTAGAATTAAGGCCGAAAGTCTAAGACGGTTCTGCTTCTAATAAAGAAACAGACACACCTCCGGAAACCTGCGGCCAATTAGGTCGCAAAGACATGCAGTTGGTACATACCTTTCACGATTTCACTTCTGTATACGTTTAATGTCGACAAGTACACGACACTGCTGATTATCCCAGATTCTTATATTAACTTGTTGGAATAACCTGCCTAGTCACACTGTCACCATACCAACCATTGATGCCTCCAAGGAAGCTGTGGCAACCATCCAGTATTAGATCAGAAAGCAGTGTTTTATAGTTTTATCTCTGTTCCTTTCTCTTCACCACTAAACATGCTTACACATGTTAATCCTATTTTTTAGTCTATCACTCTAGCTGATGTTGGAATCTTCAGTCATTTACATTCCTTTTTTTGCATTAACTAACAACTCGACGTGAACTGCATGTCTAAAACACTCGAATGTGCTGTTGGCAGTATACAATATTTGTATCCAAGATGTATTCATGAACGCTGGTTCTGCAAAATACTATCGCATCCATTTTTTGCAATGGCTTGTCGCTCTCAATCTGTCATTCACAGGTAACAGAATAGTGTAACAAGAAGGAAATTACTATTTCCTCTCCTCTGTGGCGTCTTTATAGCAAAGGGAGAGAACTATGAACGACTTTTCAAACAGTAGCCACAATTTCGAACATTTAGCAATGTAAAATGATAACAATATACATTGTATACGGTAATGACTACGGGATTTTTGATACTCTTTAAAAGGCCAAACATGGAAATTATCTTCAGGCTCGGTACTTTCCTATTTCTACGTCTGGAATGTTATTGCACTTTTCAATCCAACCCTTCAATAAGTATTCAAGTTGACACATTAAAGCACTACACAAATGTGATATAGTTAAGTAAACACTGTGATCTACCAAATCATTGCACGAGTCCCTATAAACTGAACTCACAAGGTTAATAATCGGTCTACATCTTTTTTCATCGACAGATGTTAAAAATATGCGAAGTATTTCGTGTTTCATCGAAAAATCATGACATAAGCTGAATAAATTTGTCACCAAATCTGGTGTATGCTAATTTCATACATCAAACACGAATGTAAGAGATAATATACATGATTATGACCGATTTGTTTATATAATTTTACACGGATAAAGTCTCGTGTTTCACCGGTGGCATGAACAATGACAAAGATGAGTTCTGAATCGTGACAAATTCTGATAAAAAAACAACTGAAAATAATTAGAAAAATGCCCCTAGTCTGTGTAAGTTACATACATTTTACATAGGAATATTGCATCAATGTTTCGTTCCAGTATGTGTCATCGACGTCTGTGACGTGAAGTTCGCTAGAAATTAATACATAAAATTTTAACAAAATAAGAATAAAAAGTTCATGCCTTCCGAGTCATGCCGATATGATGTTCTTGTGCGCTTCTCTATGAATCCGAAAACCCAAACCCAGGTAGCATGTTGTTAAGGACCAAATTTATTCAGTAGATGGCAAAAAGGGTGGTAGCCGTCAAATGATCATATTTTAAATACTGGCCTTGAATTCGGGGGAATATCTGATGTTTCGGCAATTTCATTTTAAATAGAATGCAGTTAGTTAAATGTACTTGTTTGGTAAAGGACCATTGCAATATCAATGATTTGAAATGAGAGCAAGATTTGGTCAAAATATGATGTCATATCAAAGCAAATGTCGATGTAAGCTGACAAGAACGGACGTCTGATGCAAAGTCAAGCTCGAGTGATCATCAGCTCTGGTGAGCTAACGTTCGGACATCTGAACAACAAAGTGGCCTTGAATTAAATGTTATACAAGAGAGGTTAAGAAAGATTATATGTTACGTTTCGGTTTAATGATGTTTTCAACAGTAATCAAGTTTATTGCTGTCCCAGGTGAAAGACGTTCGCTGTTTGAAAACACGATTTCATTCAACCGAAGGTCAGCGAAAGGGTATAACGACAGTGGGCTTAATTAACTTATTTTGTCAATCGTGAACCGCTGCCCGTAAACACTTTCACTAGTCAGTAGTCTTGATTTAAATACTTAACAAAATAAATGGTTAGAAAACATATTGTATTCAGGGCAGATACGATCATTTTTCACAAACATCGCCCTATCATGATCATAAGATCCACTAACTTTTATATTGACTAGACTTTTGGTTTTGAGACATTATTCTAGATGAAATATGATAAGCTCATGTTATGCCAGTAAGGTAGATAGTGGGAATATGAACTATAAAGGTCACTGGAGACAAAACTCGCATACTTTGTGATGTACCAATGAATCGTCATTCTTGATTCATAGTGTTGCCCAACTGAACTGAATGAAAATACATTTCAACATAATACAAGCCGGGCATTTTATTAAAAAAAACTCTTCAAAGCTCTTATTTTCCATAGTGGTGTATTAGTTTCACATTACGTAATAGGAGGATTCATCATTGCAGCGAGTTTGTTTATACATGTGTTGTTAACTGGGTCGGTATGAATGATCCACGTACATTACTACAGAAGGGATAAAGGGAGAGAACTCTAGAAGGGATGGAGATATCTCAAGACAATCTCCTGTGGTATGGTCTGGGTCAATCATACATCTGCTCTCTGTTACCAATATGCAGCTATCAATGTGTCTTTGTTAAGTAGCCTTTGTCTCAGAAGGCATTTATCAACGATGACTGATGCAACCTCACAGCATGATTCTCTCTTCCATATTCAGAATCAGTGTTCAGTCATATCAATTTATCAGTAAATGATTTTAGTTCTTAAATATAATAGCCAAATACATGTAATTTAGTAGGTCTGGGATTGAGTTAAATGAATAAGAGATAAACAAACTGAAGAATTCTGCAAAATTTTATTGATCATACCAGGCATTTTTTTTCAATAGAAAACAATATAAGATATATATCAGTATCAAACACAATGTTAAGGTGGAGTTCTACTTGTTCTACCCTGTACACACTACATATTTTTGTACAATAGGAAACATTAATACATTTATCATCAAATACTAGTATTATCTACACTGACTTAATGTTGAACAATGAACTATACATTGGTTGAAACAGTCATAAGCAAATATATCACTGATTTATCTGCAAATCAATCAGCAACTGATGCCATTCAATTAGCAACTGATGTTAGCCAATCAGCAAATGATGCCAGTCAATTAGCAAATGACGTTAGCCAATCAGCAACTGATGCCAGTCAATTAGCAACTGATGTTAGCCAATCAGCAACTGATGCCAGTCAATTAGCAATTGATGCAGGCCAATCAGCAACTGATGCCAGTCAATTAGCAGCTGATGCCAGTCATTAAGCAACTGATGCTATCCAATCAGCAACTGACGCCAGTCAATTAGCAACTGATACCAACCAATCAGTAACTCAACCGAACAATCATCCACTCAAGTCACGAGATCAGTGACTGATGTCAACCAATCAGCAAATGAAGTTGAAAAATCAGCAACTTATACCAGACAATCAGTAACTCAATTGGAAAATCATTGACTCAAGTCACGCGATCAGTGACTGATGTCAACCTATCAGCAACTGAAGTTGAAAAATCCGCAACTAATACTAACCAATTAGCAATGCAAATCACACAGCCAAACACGATCTACTGTGAGTCAATGTGCTTTTGAGATATCTGCTCAAAAATATCTAATTTATCAGTTCAATATACACAACATAAATCATTTACATAATATAGTCAACCATTGCATTGTCCTGCACATATATAGTATCATTCTCATTTACCAGAATCCTACCATGGTACCTAGACATAGCAGATTACCAGGTTAGACATATGGTGAGAATCATATAGCACATATAGGTTTGTATTATGACATAACATTACTGTACACATTATACAGAGAAAGAAATTCACAAGTTCTTATATCTTATGTTTGTATGAATCAGAAATAAGTGCAAGACATAAAACAGAAGTTTGTTAGCAGAAATCATAACTACAGTCAGACTTCGTTTATTTGAATTCATTGGGGCTGAAAATTCATTTGAATAATACATGGTTTTGAATTGCCCATTTGAATTAGACCCGTATAAGATACATTGGGACCTGATAGTTATTTCGGATGATACCGAGTAGTCGGAAAGAAGGTAGTTGAATAAACGATGTTCGACTTTAGTTACTGTAACTAAGGAATACAAAGTAGTTATCCGGTGGTGTTTACACTTGGTGTAAAGCATACAAGTAGGTGAAATTAATTGTCTTAATTTGTATTAAAGCAGTATCTATTTTAAGGTATATCTATGCATAAACAGAGAATTTGCTGCGAAACTGACTTGATTATCAATACATTTAAATGGTTTTTTCGTGTAAACTCTTAAATGAATATTGCATACATTTGTGTAATATATGAATGAATGATATGAAAATGATTATTATATATTATGTAGATATTTTGTGTAGATGATAAAATTATAAATACTGTAAATATGATTTTATTAAAAACTTTTGACTGACTAGCTCAATGGTGCCATACATATATCTGATATTTTCCTTATAGAATTAAAAGAAATATTTACAAATATCTCACTCACAAACAATTTATACAAGATAAGACATGATAAACAGGAGCTTTAAATGTTTCATCATGTCCAGGAATTAAAATCTTAACAGAGAATCAAATGTTCCAGTATTGACATAAGATATAAATACGATTCACCATTCATTGATGAATGCTAGAAATTGATACAAAGGGAAACAACCCATTATTATGCAACAGTTATTTTATGCTGGGTACTGTTAAAACAGTTTGCTCACAATAAAAGATGATGTGACATTTAATCACAGAGCACATTAGCATTTGTGTCTCATATTTGTAATAGTTCCAAATTATTACTATGTAATACTTTTACTAATTTGATTTGAATCATAACAGCTTTATCTTACTGCCATTAACATTCACAGAAGACATCACCAGTACCAGGTAGATGTTTAGCTGGTCAGCACTTTGGACCAGAATGTACAGATGGGTCTGTACTTTGGACCAGTATGTACATATGGGTCTGCACTTTGGACCAGTATGTACAGATGGGTCTGCACTTTGGACCAGTATGTACAGATGGGTCAGCACTTTGGACCAGTATGTACAGATGGGTCAGCACTTTGGACCAGTATGTACAGATGGGTCTGCACTTTGGACCAGTATGTACAGATGGGTCAGCACTTTATGGGTCAGCACTTTGGACCAGTATGTACAGATGGGTCTGCACTTTGGACCAGTATGTACAGATGGGTCTGCACTTTGGACCAGTATGTACAGATGGGTCTGCACTTTGGACCAGTATGTACAGATGGGTCTGCACTTTGGACCAGTATGTACAGATGGGTTTGCACTTTGGACCAGTATGTACAGATGGGTCTGCACTTTGGACCAGTATGTACAGATGGGTCTGCACTTTGGACCAGTATATTGTATATGTATGTTTAAATGTTGATGACATTTTTGAGATTAATGCATATATATTATCATAAAGATATAACTATTAATGCTTTCCTTATATGTATCAATATATGTTTTGTTTACAACTATTACATAATAAATTAATAACTGATTCAATTTACAAAATAATTCAAAGTTTCCCAGTTATAGACCGATTAAACCATTGATTGACTGATATAACTGATTGTTCCTTTTGGTGTGACTGACTGAAGAAATATGATAATGATAATTATATATGTTAACTGGTTAATGTTCATGCAACAAGGCCAGATAGAATGAAGATTAGGATATAAACAATATATACTGACTAGAAATTATCAGATCTAAGTAAACAAAATTGATAGAAAATGAATTCAAAATGAAAATTACAGACATTTCAACAATCACACAAAGTCAAAAAAACTAGACAAAAGAAACAGTACATGTATCTTGTCTCGTCAAGATGTCAAAAATATAATGCAACAAAACTTCAGATCGGAAATGATACAAAATATTTACCAAAAAAAAGTATACAGATATGAAACTATGGCAACAGTAACAAAAAACGAACTTTGGGACAAATAAACAAGGTAGAAAAAATATAAATAAAAAAACAGTTGCAAAAATGCACACTGTACATATAAAATGAATAGAAACTATAGAATCAGAAGAGATCATTTACAATAAACAAACTGAATTCACATTGGGTAGATAATAAAAATAAAACATGCTGCATTTATTTGCAAACTGTATCGAAACAATAAATGAGATTAGTGGAAATACGCGTGAAAATGTTTGATAATCATATTTAATTACTTTTTAATTGCTTACATCAAATTGAATTACCTCGAGTTGCAAAACTGAAACACACAGAGGAAATATTGATCTTATTCATCGTTTGCTTTTGAAAGTTTTCAAGAATCATAACAATCGTTCTTTCATAATTTGAAGTAAAATTCAGAGAAATGAAAAGAAGTAAATGTATAGTATAAAATAATTTAAACTGAAATTGTCCAACATACATGTAGTTTCAAAACAGAACAACTGACATGAAGGTGTAGCATCTCAATAAAAACCAGACATAAACTACTCACTCACAATATTTACATTTATGCAGTAATGACTAATACTTAATTCATGTACATATAAATATAAGGCCTCAAAATATCTCTGTTTCCTGCAACCTGACTGGCTCTTATATTTATCCTCAGCCAAAAATTTCTGTCATTGTGTCTTTAAAGGTACACAGTCTTATTTTCTATCAAAACCTGCTCATAAATAATATTGAGAAAATGGCATGTTACTGCCTTGATACAAATATACTCAAAAACATGGCATTATCACTTTTATTCTAAAGTTTTCTGGAGTACCGGCAAATACGAGTCTCATACAAGTATTTCCTATGCTAGTGCTAACTCGGCGCGTATATCAGACACATGTATTTGTGTTTTTTTGGAAAGATGAAAGAAAGTGACAATGTAGTGTTGTAGAGTACATTTGTACTGCTGATTATCTCATAAGCATATTTTGTCAAAACAAATTAGACAATGTACCTTTAAACAAATGAACACACATTCACATAAATAAGACATTAAATGTCTACATACAATCACAGATGTTTATCAGCATGTTGCAGGAAGCAGACTTATTTTTCTTGGCCTTAATGATTCCCTACAAAAGTAAGCACTAACATTCACAAATATCAACTGGTACAGGATCAATTGCACTATATCTATTCACCATTAATGGATCAATGTCACAAATGTCATCTGGTGGACTCTCATTTTTCAAGATACCCAAACTCAGGGGTCTGAGCCCGTGAGAGTCCTTATTTTTCTTACGATTTTTATGATTGTCTGTTTGTGAAATTTCTTCCAAGCTCCTGTCAATACATGGACCACTTCCTGTATTTTCTAAATCAAAGTCACACAAAGGCTTGGGATTAGGTAAAGGTCCATTTGCAAGCACCGGTAGAGACTGATCAAACATTCCATGTTTACTGTCAGCATATTCCCCAATTCTATCTGTACACATCCCATTGAGCTTGGATTCATTCATATTGTTAGTACTGTCTTCATTATGTGGTCTTTCCATTACTTCATAATCTGAATTCACTAGTGTATTGGTCTCAGAAGGATAATCCAGCATTGAATTCTTCAAAGTGTCAAGGGTGCTGGTTCCTGATGTAACACTACTGCAGGTTCCAGTATTTGAACTTAATGGACCAACCTGGCTCCCGGTTATTGGACTCCTTTCATAGCACCCAGCATCAATCCTAGGAACTCCCTCGAGGAGTTTTTGTAAATCATTATCCATTGGATTGTAACTATAACCACCATATTTTCCAGCTGGTACCAGTTTTATCTGGTTTGGTCCAGTTCTTATAACTGCACTGAAATTGGGTGGAGAAGCAGAACCAGACCGTGACTGGTTCCGAGATAAATCTTCAATACTGAAACGCTCCGGGTCATGTTCACTCCCGTACCCAGAACTTTTCTCGTAACCATTACGAGAATTGGCCGTTCCATTATTTGAACTACATTCACCATTTTGGCTGCCAAGCGGTGTGTCATTGTTGTCTCTACTGATACCCTTTTGGCCATAATTGAAAATACTTCTAATATTAATTGGATTCATAGGTGGTGGTATGTTTATGTGAGGTAATGGTGACTCAATGTCATCAAAATTAAAGTTCCCGCCATTTTCTCCGTTATTACGATGCAGAACATATTTACTCCATTGACTACCGAGCAAAGGTCGCAAGGCAGTACACGTACTTCCACTTGTTGTAGAATTTGGACTCTGTGGATCATGACTACTAGTAGGATAATGACGGTCGTCCGTAGAACTTGACCTTACATCTTCCGATGTCGACGGTGATATTTGTACTGGAGGGTCATCTGGTGAAGGTGAAAGGTCAATGGTGTTACGATCAATCGTCTGCAAGAGGTCATCCAGATTTTTCATCCTTAACACCCTAGACTTAGGAGGTGAAGCAAGGTTTGTTTTCCACATATTTGGTCTTTGAGCTTGTGCCAAGTTGGTCATTGGTATATCGTAACCAGTGAATTTTCTGGGGGGTGACGGAGACCGGTTGCGTAGACCACCTATATTACTGAATGGTGGGGGTAGCATAAAGTCAAAACTGGATGATTCCATTATATTATCCAAAGCATCTAGTGACTTTTCCGGTTCATCAGATGTACCAAAAATATCTTGAATTTCACCCGCTTCTGTGTCTTCATCGATTTCATCATATGGACCAACACTGTCATGGTCACCATTACCAGAAGATGTAGCCGTATTAGATTCACTGCTCTGACGATCATTTACATACTTAGCTTCACTGTAAGCTGATTTCAGAATACCCTTCTCAGGTTTCGCGCTGTGTGGATCGGATATGATAACAGGAGGGGGAGGTAACTGGATATCACTGTCATCCTCTGATGTATTTCCTCTCCTGTTCTTCTTTCCTTTCTTTCCTTTCTTTTTTCTCTTTTTCTTTTCATCCCTGTAGGAGACAAGACATTTAATCATAAGAAATGTTATCAAAATACTTGAGTTCATTTTTTTCACACACAAAACATCCAAAATTATCGAAAATTTATTATAATTAAACGTGTATAATACACCATAGCATCATCGTTTTTTTTAGAATGGAGCAAATATTTACTTACTTTAATACAAGAATTGGCACCATGATACCAATATACTAGTACTATAATAGTTTGCATTTTTTTACTAACTGCAGATCACTTTTAATTTGCATGTACTACATTTCCGTAATGAGACAATTTAATATCTTTTCAATCATAGCACAAAGTCTCAATCGCCCTGAAACATAACATACATGTTTTTTCATGTAACAAGTATTCTGAACTTAAAAGTTTAAGAGAATATTAAATTCATACTGTAATGAATTGGTAATATTTCAACAAATTAAAAAATTGCAGATACATAATAATCTACAGTATACACCCAACTCGTTCTGTGTATCCCATCATTCTTACTTGTATGATGGTAGATTTCCGAATGTTATAAGTTTGTTAGCGCTTTCAACGTCACTATCTTCTCCATCTCGGTTATATTTCTTATTTTTCTTCTTCTTTCCAAACTTGCCTGGTGTCTTCCTCCTGTAAAAACATGGTTCAAAATTTTAGATCATTATTTGAAATCAGATAAAAAATTACCTTGATTGCTTTTAAAGACACTTCAACAGAGGCTCTCAAAGTCTTCATCAGGTAACTGTTATTATTGCTTGATGTCACATGACTTAGTCTGATCACATGACCTTAGGAGAGCATTTCATGAGTAGTTCAATGATTAAAAATAATGAAATTAAATTCCAATATTTTAAAGTTAAATTCATGAAGCAGATCCACTAACCCGAGTATCTTACCTGTAACATATGAAGGACAAACCCAACAAGAGAGCCAGGCCACCAATCACTGATGCTAGAATAATCATCATCCATTGTGTATTCAACCAACTTGAATCATCCGCTGAAATATACCAACATATAGAATACTAAGAGACTTGTTAGCTAGCTGTATACATGTAAACTACTAGATACTGTGGACAAGTGACATGAAACTACACTGAGCATGATCACACTGACACCTGGCCAACCAGTCCTAGTTCTAACCTTATAATACCGAGCATAGGCAAGGAGGCTACTGATACTTATTTTTTAGGGATCAAACCAGCAACTTTCTGCACTGGAAGGGAAAATGATCTACCACTTGGGCACCAGGCTGGCTTAGCTATAATCTAGTTTGAAAGACACGGACCGTAAGTAATATCACAAACACATTTAGAGATTGAATCCTTCACTTACCACTTGCAGTATTAGGACAGACATGAGAGCCATTTTATTTTCTGAACTGGAATTAATTAGATAGTGTTATACAGTACTATAAAACAACCTGAATCCACAGCAGATGAACAAAGGCTTGCCACTTCCATGAGAAATCTTACATTAATACAATTTTTGCATCTAAAATATTACACAGTCAACAGCTGACAGCATTGGCTTCCGGTCTGGACTTCATACATGTGATTTTAGTTCAGCTTAATGATTTCTTGAACAAGAGGACTGCAAGCCGATATAGGCTATCATCTGTGGGTAACATTATCATTGGGACTGATAATTCCCCAGAGACTGAGCTAATTACTATATTCTATATTTTGTGGATGCAGACAATGACAATAAAGCTCTTAGTTTTTCAAAACCGATGAACAAAGAAATACATCAGATCTTGGTAAATTATTTATGTTGTAATTTTTTCAATTGATTGAGGTCAATATGACTTTGTGTCAACAGAACCGAGCGACATCTTATCACCCTGTGTTAACCAATATCACCCTCACAATGCTTCATCAGACACATCATATTATCCTGGTAACCAGGTACAGTCAGTATAGCACACTCATAGTGCAATTGTTACAAATAGTGTATCACCATTATGATGGAATTATGATGAAATCTATTGGCAGCATAACTATCTATATGATACCATCTTTGAATATCAAATATATCTCTGACAAAATGAATGAGGCAGATAAGAGCATGTTAACAAAGAGATGTTGCCAGAAATAAGGATTCTCCATGACATAAACCATTAAAATATTATAAAATAATTATCATTTCACTGCTAAAAATCAGGAAAATAACAGAAGTGATGATGTTTCGACTATCTGCCATCTCTTGGCCTTAACTAACGTATGACACCACTCAATATTATGATTTCCTAAATAATAATCTCCTGTCAATAACACTGAGTAGATCAAACAAATAACAACCAAGCATGATTTTGTATCTTGTCTAGTCCAGCCACGGACGTCACATCTCTATACTGTCGCTGTACAACGACGCGTGTAAAAGTCGGAGTACAGAGACACGTATGCGGGGCTATATCTTGTCCAACATTTAATGCATTAAGTAAAGCAACATTTGGGAGGATTTTCCAAATTAAAAGTAACAGCAGGGGTGTCACTTATTATTGAAGAAGCAGGAAAATCATCAAAAATAGACAGGGGTCTGGGAATCCTCCCCTTAATTATGATCATTCAGACAAGAGAAGTAGCCAAGTGATGATGCTTAAGTTACTGGGTAATTTTAGTGGCTCCTGGCTCTTACTGACACCCCTGAACAGACAACAACATGAAAAGCAACGTCAAATAATATTCAAATAGCAAAATCGTCACAAGAAATATCTCATTATTCAAGTATATCTGTTTGTAACAATATAGGAGCAGACACAATAGTTTATGAAAAGTAGTTTGGGGAATGAGAAGAGATTTTCCTTTTTCGTTCACAGACAACAATTTAAAGGTATTAATCAGACATTGAAGCAGTTTGTTTTGTAGTGTAGTTCAGTATAGATCAGAACCATAATAGCACCTTAAATAAAGGTTTGTACCTTGAACGACTGCAGCAGACGACACAGATGTAGAACTTGGTGAGTGTGTACTGTGTGATACATCCAGTGGTTCTATCTTAATACCAGCCACTGTTGTTGCTTTGGTAGTTGTTGTAGTGGTGGGGTGCTGGGTTATGGAATCCACAGATAATATTACTCGAGTTGTATTCAGTTGTACAGAACAATCAGGAGAATCCCATCCTTCGTCGCAGAAACAAGTATCATCTTTGGTACATATCTGTTAGTTAGATCAAGGGAAATAACAAATGACATATTGTCACAACTGACTTAAAGGGATGGCAACTGATAAAAAAAGGTGCACTTTTAATGTTTTCAGAAAAGTTCAATTCAATATCATGGTTATTTATGCGTGTGATATCTTTGAGGAACATATGCACGTCATGATTTATAACATGTTTTTGTTAATTTTTCCATTAATGTTATTGCAATAATGCATTATTTGTGTCTGAATATTTCATAAGTCATAATTGTATATCCTGGTTAATAACTAAAATGCAATTTCATGAACATTGAATTCTCTACTCTCAAACAGACAATAGCAAATCAATACATTTAAGTTGCATAACAAAGACACGATTACCCCCTGAAGGTTCTAAGAATTCATCAATCTTATCAACAGGTCAAGAAGATAACTGTATACTTACTCCATGACCCGAGCATATTGTATCCACTGAACCAGGACAGTTCAAGGGGTCAAGGTTACTCAATGGAGCACATGTTCTACTCATACAAACATGACCATCCCCACATTTTGTACCATCTAAAACAAGTCCTAGATTTGGTAAACCCAGGGTGGATGGACCATGAACAGTTCTGGAAAAATATAATAAAACAAATTGTAAATTAACCGTTTTTATTTCAATTACAAATTCAACTGCAGTAAATAGTTAACCAGTGATTATAAGGTCTTTTAATAATATGCTTCAAATTGCAATTTTGCTATTAATAACAGTATTTTCAAAGCACATTTTAAATACAAATTAATGCAAAAATCATTATCAAAATATTAATATTTATAAGCATACTACAACAATATTCAACACATACAACAAACATAATCTATTCTTGACACAGCAATTCCAGAAGAAAGATTCAACTGGTGATTAAGTAGTATATGAAAAACTTGTAATGACCGTGTCGAGAGTATGCCACAAATTATACAGTAGCTGTGTTTAAGGAAGGAAACAGTTACCGTATTTTGTGACAAAACCTTAGCATACAAATGTTACATAATCCACACTCACTTGCATTCATACTCCACACCATTGGATGAGAATGTTGTTTTTGATGAATCTTTATCTGGACCATATAATGGCATCTTGTTACCACCAGAACAATGCAGCAATCCACACTGTATGTCACTGTAGAAATATATACACAAGACCATGTAACTATCCTCTACTAAAGCTTGATCCATGTTATGGCCAAACAATTCTGACTCGTCATTATTTACAGAGAATCCAATGTCACTATAATCACCTCTTTACTACCCAATCATATTCTACTTCATATAACAACATTCAACACTTTGGACAGAATCAAATATGGAACTAGCGGTTATAGACGAAATCCGGAATTCGCAAAAAAAGGGTAAAAACAAATTTTAATTTTAGATCTATTGAAGTTCAGACAGACGTTAAATCCTGTCTTTGTTTTCATTTTGATTCAAGCACAATGTTAGCAGTACACAGTTGTTTGTACCCTATATTTATACCTATCAGGAGTAGATCTATGTAGATATTGCTAAACATTCAATCAATCATTGCACTCCACTGCATCACAACTTTGTATTTTGTTTAATTATCTGACGCAGGAAGAAACAGCCATATGTAGTATTATCTTTGTCGTGCAATATAATTTTAGAGGCTTTCATTATTCGAAGTGAAAATGCAGACAACTGTGGAGTGTTGTTTGTAATGCCTACAATTGTAAAACACTTAAAATGAATACAATACATACTCTGGCAAACATTTGGCGTATGATCCAGTTTTCTCATCTTTTCCACAATGCCCGTTAAAGTTTCCTGTCGGATTGAATCTTTCATAACACTGTAACTGAGCCTCAAATCCATCTGTGTAAATATACATGTATGTTAAAGTTACGTCATTAAAACATTTTCACTATATCAAGGTCAACTAGACATTCATAGTCATTTGTTTGGAGAGGACTATTTTCATGTTTTCATTATCAATATACCAATGTTTACAACCAGCACTAACCAGCCCGACTCCCGATATGAAGGTCATGACTTGGAGCCCATGTTGAGCTGAGTTTGATCAAGATCTTCACATTCCCTGATGTTGGCGCAAGTGCTGGTTGATAGCCCATAAAGCAATCGCTGAGTGTCATTGGTATACATTGTAAGAACTTGTTTCATGATCAATGTGAAATAAAGAAGTTTACACTAAAGAAAACAGTTCTCCAATAAGTAAAACTTTCAATGGGACAGGCATACATTATGTGATAATGTTTTTAGGCTAGAATCTTCTCACACAAAACTACAAGAGATACAACATAGAGAGTACCCACCTTTCCCCCATATATGCTGACACTGCTTAGCCAGGGTAGGACAGACACCTCCCATACAATAACCTGTGCTGTTGTTACATGGGTGTCCATCTTTAGCGTAGTTATTCTGTGGACACTGTCCGTCCGTACCGGTACAGAACTCTGGTACATCACAGTCGGTGGATTTCTCTCGACACATATAGTTGGATGACAGATACTGTAAAATATATTACAATGTAAAATTACCAATCACAAAATTCCTATATCATTGCTTGGAGACTTTTAGTTACCTTAAATTTTTGTGCATGTTGACCCGAATGACATATTAAACTCCCAAACTCTTAAGAAAAAAAGAATGAAACTTAATTATCCAAGATGTAGTCTTGAGAGTGATTTTTATATGCAAAATAATGTGGTGATATATCTTTTCCCGCACTTTCTACATCACTTATACATTTGTACATTCTAGTACTATTGTTGAATTAGTTCCTCTTTCATTTTTTTCATACAACTTGAAAAATACTAGCTTGAGTTTTAGACCTTACACAAATAGACATTTCAAAACTCCCGGACATTCAATGCAAATAGTGAAATATTAAACATTAACTCCATGGGAACATTCCTACATGTATAATTAAGTAGGCAGAAGATGTGAGTTTACCGTGCAGTTGTGACAGCAAGAACCAGTCCTACACTGGGCCCAGTGACGTAATAGACATGTGTAGGGGTCACAACAGGGATCAGTTCTTGCACATTCCTAAAAATAGATATGATACAAAATATACATAATTATTTTCATCACAAGATATGCATAAATCATTAACACAATCATTTACGATATATTACATGTATTCATATTAAATGACTTCTCAGAAACTCACAATGTTATGCACTCAAAAATTTAAACGTGAGTACAGCAGCTAGTGGATGCTGAAACTCGTCTGCATGTTACAATGTAAATAGGACATACAGTTTCTTTAAAAGTGATCTAAATGCAATATTTAACATGTTTGTTGATGCAGATGATGACAATGATCTAGCTACGACAATAGCTCTCCGCATGCATAATCATAGAATAAATACTCTTCGTAGCCTTCGTTGCCTTGTGTTAAAATCATTTTATGGCAACATATCATAATTTACCAGAAGCTACAGAAAGATCAAGGATAAGTTTTATAATGGATGTTTGTTGTTAGCTATATGTCCTTGTAAAGAATACCTCAGGTGTTCCACAGTCACACTCCTCTCCTCTCTCCACATGATTGTTTCCACATAACTGAGGAAATGTTGGCTGTAATAGAAGTTATCAGATATTACAATCACATCAAGTAAAGGTAACCCTAGAACACATCTGTAAAGTTAAATCTACCGTAACATTTGGAAAAGGAGTGTCAACGTATTGAACACAGGTACAGAAAGACCTCGTTTATTCCACAACTTTCTACCATTTGTGTTTCGGAAATCTTGCTATCATCCACAATAAATATCAGATCCTGATGTATCTTCTTAGGCACATCAAATTGAAATAAGCTATTCGAAACCAATCATTAATCAAAATAAAATTTCGAACCCGATGAAATCCAATGAACGAGGTCCGACTGTAATTTACAATTACTACACACAATATAGAATTAAAAATACAGTTCACTGCTGAATCAGACCTACCAAGTAACCAGAGGTTTTGCAGACAAGTATGACAAGAAGGAAGGGTATTTACCTGTGGATTTTTACTGAGACAATCAGCAATACCCATGTTCAATGAGATATCCCAATCTCTCATACTGCATGATGAAAACATCCGCGAATGCTTCTCTGGAGTTGCTCTGAAATTATATCAACATGATTTTGTCATGGCATGAGTTCATGTATCTGTAAAAAATATATCTACTAGTGTGATCGTAAACACATTTAAAAATCTTATGAGAATCCCCCTATTCACTGCCTGCAAGGTTAAGTATTACTGGTGTCCTATGAGAAGTTACTGTCATGCCAAAAGCAGTGTTTCAATCTCAAAACACTTAGCTGTCTGCTGAGTGAATGATTATCTTGAGATTACTGGCAAACAGCATGCTCTTTGATATTTTCATCCACCTGATCTCTCCACAGAAATCAGTACAATATAAAAGGTCAGTTGCCTTCTATTTCACTTACAGCAAGGCCATCCAAAAACATTTTGTTTGCTTCAAAATTGGTACATGTACAACTCAAATATTCTTGTTTTGCTGAGCTGTTGTTTTTTAATTTCTAAACTCTAAGATTTTTTATACAGAACCAACTAAAAACTAACACTTTTCAAGAATTGCCCAAAACAAAAATGAAATAGCTCTTTTGGCTACAAATGAATACAAAAAATGTGTATAAGTATACAGACAGTAAAATACTTACAATACTTCAGACGACATGATACAACCAAACTCATCCTCGCAATGACATCCACCTGAAATATATAACATACAATAACTATATACACTACAGATGATTCTTCCCAATGAAATTTATCCATGAAGAGTATTAACAGGCCTCCAAGCAGGCTTCAAGGAAATAAAGTTTCTTTTATATAGGTTATAATTCAGCAAAATAAAGGTTTTTAGAGTGATTTCTGTAAAACTCAAGAGCAAAGAAAGGCTTATTTTGACCATCTAATTTGATGGATCAATGCGGCCAAGACTGGCCAGCAGTACTCCCGCAATCGAAAGGATGACAGGATCCTGCCTGCCCAAATAAGATGAAATTTGCAAGGAACATCAAAAGGTTGCAGGTTTCACATGTCAATAGTACAATTTAAATTTAGTATTCACAGTGGCAAACTGCGAAAACATCTTAAAGGATTTTTCATAAATGAAAGGTTATTACAGGTTTTAAAGGTTTCACTAGGAGGCCTGCACTGAAGACAAATAACAACCAGCACAAGCATTCACTATGTTAACTTATCAATCATTCCCAATGGAGTTTTATACACAACACGTATGTCACAATTCGAAGCATGCCTATCGATACAATATTCAAATGAAAATGCAAGCATGTTAAATACATTTCTGGAAAAAAAATACACTGACATTCAGAGCGTAAGTGGAAATTATACTTAAACACATTTGAAATCAATTATCAATTTTTTCTTCTCTTTTAATAGACATGTAGTAAAAAGAAACATACATAAATTACAGTATTGTGAATTGCAGTAGAATCTCTTTGGTGATAAACTGTGTTGAGAAGAAAAAGTAAAGAAGAAAAAATAGTAAATGTTTACATGCAAAAAAACACAGATTTCAAAGTTCGAAACTAAAAAGTAGTAAAGCAAATAAAAAAGATCAATGATCACAAAATTTCCTTTGCCAGAACAATAAGCACCTGAAAAGCATCAAATAATTTTTTTCCACACAAATCATTTTATCCAATTAAAAACCAATTAAGACATCTAATAGGCACACAAATATTACAACACAATACTGTTAGTACCTTCATGATATAAATATCTCCAATCTTCTGTAAGTATTAATGTAAAGTATTAATCATATAAATACATAACTAAAATATACTTCACGGTTAGTTACAAATACATGGTTTTATTTGGTTTGTCAAAGACTCACCTGCACAAATATAACCCAAATTGATCTTGCATTGACATATTCAAATGAATGATATTTCTGTTTAGCACAAAAGTTTTAAGTCAAAACACTATTTTTTAGATGTTACATAAACTACCAAGTAAAACCAATTTATGTTATATATGTTGTTGCATTGTTAAAGTTTCGAGACAAACTAAATGATTGTCTCACAAGACATACTAGAAGCTAACACGTACTCTGACTAAGACAGTACATGTTTACAGTATCACTAGAACAAGTCATTATGTTTGCTAGCAAACCTCATATAAACTGGCACAAAAATGGGGCAAAAACTACAACTTTTCCAAAGCAAGGACTAACAGGCTACGAGCATGGACGATGATAAGTACATGTATATGACAAATGTCACAGTTTCTTTAAAAAAAAGGAAGTACAAAAGCTTGCAACAAACTCTCAAACTATTGTTCAGTAATCAATCAAATATTTCTAGCATTAATCAACATCTACATTGTTAGTACATGTAGTTGTTAAAAATTCTAGTCCTAAAATTATGCACTGTAATTTAAAAACCAATGCCATACCATCTTCATCGTGCTTAATTCCAAGATTATGCGCAATCATATGGGAAAGTACAGTGGCTCCCTTCTGCGGCTCCAAATAACTAGGGCTCTGAAAGTATGCGAAAACATGTCCATGAATAATTTTAACGACAGAATTGCACAAGTAGTCACTAAGTACTACATGTTTTACACAAAATTTCTGAAAACAGTAAGCAAAATCCTTTGATGTGTTCTCATCTATTTTAGAAAACAAGTTTAATGAGTTCAGTAAAACATGACCATGAATAATGGAATATTTTTATATTATAAGTTGCACTACATATTTCATCTTTTTTTGCTAATTTGTAACAGTAGCCTTCACGATAAGGCAATTGTGATGCAAAATCAATTTGTAATTTGACTAGACTAGTGAATTATGCAACATATTGTATGTTTGTATAGGACATGTCTGAGACATTATTTATGATGTAGAAGTAAATAGTGAATGGCTGAGACCATCAGCAGTGCAAGTCATGTCCATGTTATGTGATCAGATTATCTTGTATTGACAAGGAAAGCAGAAAAATATCAAGTACATTTTGAGGATAGGACTAAAACAAGTATACCTGCTTCTTTTTCTAAATACATATAGACTGGTTTGGCCTTCACCTCTCAATGCATAACATGGAGCATATATTGCATTCAGCACATAATTAAGAAAGCAACTGAAGTCAGGACAGTCAAAACATTCATAATATACTCAACAAAAATAAAAACAACTGTTTTGAAGTACAACCTATTTCTGCACATCCTGAGTTTGATGATAAAAAAGTGTCTCTAAAAGATAAATCTCAATATTTATATTGTTACAGTCAGATTCAATCTCCAAGTTAATTTCCTCTTACATATTCTATTACTTGGTATATGATCTAGATATGAAAGTATGGACAGAATATTATGAGGTGTTTTTCTTCTTTTGTTGAGTATACATAACATTGAGTATCAAAGTGGAGAATTATAAGAAGTACATCTGCTATGAAGACCTTGCTTTCTACCTGTAGAGATGGGCTTAATGAAGAGAGAGGAAACTTGCTAGAATCAACATGTAAGATCAGAAAAATAAATATTCCATCAATATAAATCATTACACATTTGTATATTTTGCTTCTATCTTCCAGAAATTGAAGAAAATTCACATATTGTAAACAGGAAACTGCACCACATGTTATTCAAGGAACGATGAAACTAAACAATGCTGCATTGTCGAAATTCCAAAATATAAGCTTCTCCATGAATATATCTTAATTGAAATACCACAAACATTCAGAGATCAAACAATAATAAGATTTCATTCAAAGATAAAACGTTTATCAGAAATATACAACAGAAACTGGCAATTTGTCTGGGTATAACAAAAAGGAAAATTAATATTAGACAGCACAGTTCCAGTACAATGGTATCAATCAGGAACAATATTCATTATAACAAGTAATTGTAACTGAATAGATAAAATTTATATCAAGATAATAGTTATGACTTTTGTATTTATGGACAAAATGCACTCAGTAACCTGAATGTAGGAGGGATGACCCAATCTACCTGCAAAAACACACACGTCTGATTAGAACATCCAAAATCAAGGGAACCTTCAGATGAAGTAGAGTGGAGGGTCTCACCGATTCATTTACATGAAGAAAAATTTGAATGGTGAAACTGAAACTACACAAATGCGGAATGGATGCACGTACTAACACACGGACAGACAGACAAAGCAGAGGCTATATGCTCCTCCTTTGGGGAGCATAAAAATTTTGTCACATCTTTTTTTAAAACCATAAGGACATACCAATGAAAGTATAATGGCCTTATAATACAACAGTACGGTGTCCATACTCCAATTTTTTATCAAAAATATGATGCTGTGTTATGATTTCAATAGAAATGATTACAAAAAAGAGATGACAGAAAAGAAAAGAATAGAACCCAAATAGAAAAATATGACCAACTCATCATATTTTATACATAAAGTGATTACTGACACTCTTCCACATTGACATACCGTATTTATTCCACCTGCTCTCCCAGTACAGACAGAATCTGGTATCGCCATGCCAACTGTTGTATCTTCAAACTTACGTCGTCTGCAATGGAAAGCAGAATAATCTACTGAGTGAAATGAATATTTATGAGACATCGGTATCAAATATTTATTAGTTTCTATAAATCTTACAGAGACTGTATTCTACAAAGGGCAGACGACAAATGAAAGATATTTATCAATTTGCCAAAGTAATGAGCAGTAGGTACAGTACTGACCAATCAAATGCATTGTAACACAGACTGCAGTCTACAAAAGGCAAACTATAAATGTCAAACAAATAAAAGATAATAGATATACGTGTATTTTGTATTTGCGTTTATTTATCGTCGCCAGCGGTTTCCCAAAGGGAGGACGCCTCTGGCAGAATGCTAGTTATTTTAAATTTTTGGAGGATAGTGCATGATACAGAAGATGCCTCAGTTCCAGAAGCATCCCTGATTCTTTTACGTGCCCGATGTAAAGCATCATACATGGGACCTCAGTTTTTGACTCTATCCGAAAGACTGTTAGTGGTGGAGCAGGGGATCGAACCTTTCCACTGGACCTTGCACAGATCCAAAATATAATAGATATTCCTTAGAATGCAATTTGACATAAGGATATCATTAAACAAATTTGACCCACATTCAAAGCATTTGTTGTAAATCCTACAAAACAATTTAACATAACTCTGATACTAGTATAATTAATCTCCATGGGAACATTAGGGAGCTCTCATGTTCAATACAATCAAAGCTGTTAAGCTAGACTGACTCACATCACCATTTCTCTTTGAATTTTCAGAGAATAAAGAAAAAGTGAAATGCCAACTAAATTATAAATTGGATCGGTTTCGTTTGTAATATAGCCACAGCTGCAGACAAAGGTAACAGAATCTTACATCAAATATATCATATACAGTGTGCATGAAAATAATAATATTTGAACAGAATCACATGAAATGATTTCAAATAGGAAACTAGTTTGATTTAATAGAATGAACAGCACCACACACTAACCAAGCAATAACAAGCATGTTATATGGAAAGACAGAAATAGTATTATATTCAGGGATGAGTCTAGACCCTGATGGTTGAATTAACTCATGTAAAACAGGCTTATTATGGGTAAATATAATTCTGAGGGTTAAACTTTAGAAGTACAGAGAAGCATTATTTGTATCAAAGAGGTTTCTAGGGGGTGGAGATGACATTGTTTGGGAGGAGCTTATCTTTCTGTGTTAATGTGTCAAATCTGTAATGTCCATTAAAGGACTGCATACAAATAGATGAAATAAAGTGAGTCAGGGTTCAAGTGGTTCTGCACAATAATATATATAAGAAGACATTTAAAGGGGGTAGGGCTAACATACCAGTGGGTATGGCTATGATGCAAGTGGGTGGGGTTAACATACAAAGAGGCGGAGCTAACTTACGTCAGTAGATGTGCAGCATGATGGTCAACACCTCTTAACTGTTGCTGTTGATATCTCATGAAGTTTTCCAATGTTTCTCGCAGTTTTTGTGTTACTACGATACGGTTGCCGCGGTTCCAGAGTTCAACATAGGTCAAGGCCACACGAATATTTAACTCCTTGTAATACTGAAATGTCATAAATATACGGATTGCACATGAAATTTCACCCAATTGTATCAGCAGTGAGCTAAAGAAAGTACTGAAAGATTATACCTGTAGTCTTACACCAGTAAATGGCATCTACAATATGCCGGAACTTGGCATTTACAAAATAAAATTAAAATAAAGCTGACAATATTCTCATAAATAAACCTTCACATTAAATACAGCAATGAATTTTGTAAATAAGTCAAGCATCAAATGGTGAAACTTGACACAAATGCTTTTTTATCAAAACTGTAAGAAACAACATACAAGATGTAATGTCTTGGCATTTTTATGCAAAATCAGAAGACAAGAATCGCATATATATTTATATGGCCTAGATTGTTAAAGAGACGTTACTAGATTTTTTGGCATCTGGAAATATGAACTGTACACCTTGTTATGAAGATGAGTAACTCTCATAACATTTTACGAGTTTTATATGAGGTGTTATGTACTAGATTTTTCAGTCTGCGTAACTAAGTACATGTACCAGGTATTAATACACTTACATAAAAAACATACCTTAATTAAAAACATACTGCTTTCATATTTTAACTAATACAGCTGAAGGGTTTAAGTGTCGACTTCAGTACAAGTGTATACTGAATGCTGGAGTATGAGACTATTAACTCAGAACAAAGCTCATCTTTACTCAGTCATCAAAGAAATGTTTGTGTGGGTTTGTATCATCGATAAAATCATGATAGATTCTTATGGTGTTAAAACTACTTTAAAACTGCAGACAAAATACAATACCCAACTCTGTAAAATTGGTGCACACGCAGATACACTGTAATTGTAAACCTGTCTGGTATACACACAGTAGGAATGGCATCATGGGGCCGAGTGCAGAAAGTGCTTTATAATTGGTGGTAATAAATCTAAGTGGAGAGACCAGTCTTAAATCTCAAGCCTCTGATTGGTTGGTTCAAAGTCGTAACATTGTATCATATTTGGCACGGCCGCATTTGGAGACAGATCTACAAACTCAAGTTTATCGGAGCCCGATTTCTTTGTATTTCGTGGAAAATCTTATATTAAGCAATGGTAAGGCTGCGTTCTGAGAATGGTCTCCACACAAGGTTTTATAGCATTGGGCTGTGGTTTGTATCTGCCAAAGACGTATCAGTAATGAGGGGGGCCAACATGTTCACAGTATATGCTTATGTGTGGATAAGTTTTCAACATGGAAATGTTTGCAAATTCAAGAAAGGTGCAAAAAATATCAATCAGCACATTTTTACGCATTCATGTAAGTATATACTTATTGTTACATACTCGACTTTCAAATTGAAAAACACTCCTCAATGACATTCCTTAACATTTTTATGTGCAAAACATCTAAAACCACAGATTTACAAGGTTCTGACTTGCAAAAATTTCCAGTTATACACTAATCACTTACCATATCCACCATGTTAGCAGTCTGTATAGCAAACTCCAGTACATTCTTTACTGTCAAATTCAGTGACCAATACTGTAATGATAAATACAAATATTATATTATACACCTCTAGATAAAACCTTTATAGAAGCTCACAAGTTGATTCTGATCAAACATCTATACATAGAAACTGAACAACAAGATTAGCAGGTTTTTGCAATACACACAAAGTTTCTTCTTCAATTTTATATCAATACTTGTACCAAAATTTTTACAACAAAAAGGATCAGGTTTTGAGCTATATACCAGCGGTTCCATTTGACCCTGGAGTTGACCCTTTGACCCCTTGAATCTCCAAAAGGCCACACTTTGCCCCTTAGGATTCTGGCTGAAGGGTCAATTTTTCTCTCAATTATACGTCATTTGGCAACAAAATGGTAAAACCAAGTCAAAAATTATCGAAATGACCCTTGATATTTATCACCTTGTGGAACCCCTGTATATTTATTTATATACACAAAGTTTCTTCCTCAATTTTATATCAATACTATATTTTTGCAACAAAATAAATCAGGTTTTTGTTATCCTATGTAAGTTTTTTTCATCTCATTTTTATATGAAAACTGTTGGGAAATTTTGCTGAACAGAAGGAAGCTGACAGTATAGACCAATTTCAGAAGTCACAGTGTGATGTCTTATTCAATTTCCGATCACATCCATTTATAGACATTGAATTTCACATTCTAAGTTAAACTCAACAATCTTAAATGGAATCTATTATTTTCATGAAACATAATCAAGATTTAATATTGCAATAAATAAGAGAATCTAGATTGACAGTTCCCATAATGCAATAGAGCAAGCGTTTCCAAGGAAAGCAGACGCAATGGTGAGTCAGTCAACTTCAAGGTATTTCTACTGTAATGTGAAGCTGCGCTAAATCAATATAGAGTTAATAAAGAAATTTTATGCAGGCATACACATGCTGATTATTTAAAACCCTGTTCCAATATTTATACCTTTAATAAACTTTAATGATAGACTATTATTACCGGTAATACATAGGGGTTAGAAGGCTAAATAATCACAACAGATAAATTTTCAGGAATTAAAAGACAATCCTTTCATCCTTAAACAGAAGCACAGTTTTTGCACGTATCTGAACCAAACTAGACAATTTCTATTTCACAAGTTTCAGTCCAAAAATCACCCTGCAGAAATCAGCTGAAAAGAGGTAGATTCTATTTTAAGATATTAAGTGTGAAATGTCTATAGCAAAAACAAATACATTTTCACAAATAATATTATAAAAGATTTGACATTTCCTGTCACAGCATGCAGAAAATTAGGCATCAAATTCTATCAATGCCTATATAAGAACACCTTTATTTGGCAGACAGCCAACATGTTAGCTACAAAACTATCAGAGTAATCTGTAACAGCTTCAATAAGTAACAGCTATTTTCATGGTTAGCTCCATGCCTAGAACTATGTAGAATGTCTGATGTCACTGACTTACCATTGAGCTATCTAGAACAAGAGCCAGCTTTATAAACTTGGTAGGAACTTTAACAATATCCTTGTTTGCACTCTGAAATAAATAAAAGACAAGTTCTGATTGGATAAATTCAAATTTGAGGGCAAAGGGCAATCAAAATGCATTTCAGTTGTAAATCTAACACAGAGGCATGGCGGTAAAGGGGCAGAGTGCCGGCCCCTGATTGGTAGGCCGTGATTTCGAGCTACTCATTAAGAAAGTAAGCAGACTACCAGAGTGAAGTATAAGAAGTACAATTTTTTTTGCCTCACAACAGAATAAAAAAGTTTGAGCTAAATCTAACAGAATGATATATTATAGTCATAATTAAGAAATATTTGGCCAAATAGTACTGATTCATATTTACAGCACAAAAAAACTTAGCAAGAACAATTCTTATACACATAAACTGTTGAATACTCCAGAATTTTATTTCACTGACTTTATCGAGAAACCTACCAGCGGCATACTTGACAGGGTTTTGATTTGTTAACAAGTAAAACGTCTGATCTTTATCAGTACATTGTTGAAATTTCTCATGTTTTTTCTACAGAAACATCTGAAGATTTTTTGCAAACATTAAACAAACACATACTGATGTACTTATCTGGGAATCTATACACAAAGTATATTTATACATTGGTCTTGGTTTATTTGTGTTGTCAAGAATGGATATGAATACAATTCTTAACATAAAAATGTCCTAGAAAATGGGAAAAACTATTTATGTAATGTTTTTCATGGACAATTTCAGTGATCTTACTTCTGTTCTTCATTATATACTATATTTGCCCAATTACATACACATGCTCCAGACGCTTCCATGGTAGTTTCTGGAATTTACCTGAAGCTTCCATTTTTCTGTTGCAGAACTCAAATCTTATCTTCTACATCATGTAAACACATAGTGCGAGGACATCACATGTTTGCCAACAATTGCACAGAAAGGACAATGCTAAAATCTGTACACTGGCACAATCAGCCAATGCTACACTACCATGGGCATACACCTTTGGAACATATAAGCAGTAAGGGTGCATTAATTAGAACACATACCAATTTTCATTAGAACTACCGTATCCTCAAGTATAACCTACTTTCCAGTTTCCTTTAAGCTCCCAGCATAATTTTACCTGGAACTTATCATTGTATAATTACAATTCCTTTCATTACAGGATCATTATAACACATACCCGTTGAGCATTAAGGAATTTCATTTTACGGATAAATTCTCCTTTGTGTAGTTCGTTAAATGGAAGCCATTTTCCATGATCATTTCCACACTTTTCAACATCGGAGCTAGTTGCTTTGAACACAATATGGGGTCTGTCACTCTGTAACAGAAAAATAAAAAACATGAAGAGAATAGCAGTCACTACCTTTGAAAATAATCAGATAAAGTATAATACGAAATATATTCCCCATTCCAAAAAGGTATCTTCAAGAGTATACAATAAGTGAAGGCAGTCTAAAGTGATTTCCTGGTTCAGAATTTAACCAACACAATGTTCTAGTTGTAAATAGAGGAATCACTTTCAATAAATATCTTTAGGCGCATGTTTACAATTGACAGAAGACCTTTTCTCCACAATATCGAAATCAAAGTAGACATTTTAAGTGGAAATATGCTTCAGTTATTTCAAAATGACAGACTGTCACTCCATATTTAACGATTTCTGTATCTATTCATCTCGTAGTCTATGCAGTTTGTTGCCTAAAATTGGTCGATAAGGATGGTTTTACTATCATACTGATGCAATACGACAGTCATTTTTATAATTTTAACAGCAATTCTGAACAAAGACATTTCGTTCAACAGCAAGAAAAACGATGAAGTATGTAGGTCTGTGCACTTAGGTCAATACTAAAATATCCATACAAATGAAATATAACCTGTGATTATTGAAGAGTAGCTAGCTGAAGTAGCTTAAGTCTTTATAATACAAGTTTCAGTGTACAGTACAAACTTTCTTGGTAGTTGAGAGGTAATGCCCCTGACTCATGATTTGAAGGTCGTGAGTTTGATCATGAATAACATAATCCCTAAATTTGGCATGAAAACTGTTTGTAACGAATGAGGTAAGCGATCCAGTGTGATTAGTATAGATTTTAAGAACTTGTTTCACATTTCAGCTGAAAGTCTTCTATACAAGACAAGATTGACATGTTTGAATACTATAATAGCAAGCAGTATGGGGATAAGATGGAGTTGTAACCCGCAATACATAAACAACTCTGTCAGCACTTACAATACAGAAAAACAGCAACAATAAATATTCAGCCTTAGTGAAGTATACAATAGTATGATGTTTTCCAGTTAAGACTAAAGAAGATATATAAAGTGATTAACATAACGCTTTTTCTGCAAAGTTGGCAATTATACTGATAGTTCTATCATACATGCTGGCATTTCAACAATACATCTATTCATCCACATTTCCTTGCATCTCTCTCCCTCTCTCTTGTAAAGTGTTTAAACACCAAAGATATGTTTTTATTTCAAAGGTATAGCTATGAATTATAAGCCAGATTTCGAGCTGTTCATCTGTTCTGTGTAAAAAATAATTTACACTTGGAAATACCAGAGTAATCACACAGTTTGTAAGCATATCAAGTCAAACAGTAAAAAACCCAATGTAAACCAGGAGAAAAATTGAAAAAATAATACTGATTCCTATTTAAAGAACAAAAAAAATAGCAAGAACAATTCTTATACACATAAACTGTTGAATACTCCAGAATCATAATTAGAGATTTTCATTTCAAGATAAAAAAAAACAACACAAAAGCACAAAAACACTAACATACAGATTGGTCTGATTTTAAACTGATTTCTCAGAAAATGTTGTGGAACAATAACCAACTGTTGCTATGGTATTCTTTTCTAATGTCACGGGAGGGGGGGGTTGTGGAAATTTTTCTTTAATTAAGCACAAGAAGAGACATGAATTAAGTAGTTTGAATGATTCATATAAAACACGTGATTAGGAGAAGAAGATTGCTGTTTCATATCTTGGAATACTGGCTTTAAATTATTATTTTTAATTAATTAATTTATGTAATTAATATTAATTAATAATTAAAATCATTGCAACTTGGCTAAAATTGAAAACTGTGCCAATATGAATGCATAAGAACAGAAGACAAAGTAAAGGGCTATAACTCTGTGAAGTATTACTCTTCTGGAAGTAAAGGGCTGTAAATTTGTGATGTTTTATATGTAACCTTCTCCAAAAAGGACTACTTTTTCTGTGAAGTATTACAATCTTATATTCATATAGTAATTAACAGCTGATCACACACTGGGTTTGGTCGTTTATGTTACATCAAGTAGGGCAAATACATTACACCCAATTTTGTAAAGTATGTAATCACAATGATTTATAATAATAATCATTAAATAGTATAAAAATAATTACATACTAGTAAATAATAATAGATATATCATCAGTAATAGACAGAAAACAGTGTTAATATACAGCGCTAGTACCTTCCAGCAATCATTCAATGCAATTAATTGTTATACTTATTTTATTGCCCATGTTAATAACGAAGATTCAAATATATTATCAGTATATAACTTTACACCGACATCATCACACAAAGCAAGCATTAAATGGGTTGCAAGAAGCATGGAAAGTACTTAAGTTTGCACCGGAAGAAACCCTAGGAATAACGCCTGTTTTATTTTTTATCTTAAAAACCAATTAAAATTCCAGTTAACACCTTGTGGTAATTAAGTAAAAGCTTTAACATACAATTTATCAAGTCAAAACATAAAGATATATTCAACTTCATAGAAAAATTACTCATTTCAATAGGTCAGACAGAAATAAAAGTTTAATAAGATAGACAGAAATAAAAGTATGCATACAGACGGAGATATAAGAATTTATCACAGAAATAGAAAGTGCAACAGTTGCGTAAGTGAATTTAGGCATACAATCAAATCAGTTCAAGAACCAAGATAACAAATGTAAGATTTCTATAAAGAAACTACATCTTTGCTTACTTATCATGTCATATTATCATGATGATGCTGTCAAATTTTTGTAAGGGTTTTTAACATCAGGTAATCTTTGCTTATAGTATAGGCTATGCTTCAAAATGTTTGTTTGCAATACCGGGGCCTCAACCATTGTTTTGGAAATGGTCAGAGGGTCATTCATCTGCTTTACATTTTTTACATTATGCCCAATGTTTGGTTAAAGGTATCATTAGGTTAAGTGTATCATGGTTGTAAATGAGTCAGGGTTATATTTGCCAGGATGAAATAAACAATTTGTATGTTTGGAGGTCAATCTACATGACATGACACTTACCCCGCCTTCATCTCCAGCCATCGGTTGTATGACATATGTTTCATTGTTCATCTGTATAATACCCCTGCAATACACAATATAGGATTATAACATTTTAATGTAAATAATGAATGTCTTATGTTCACTGTAGCATACCAACATATATTCTAGTGTACTACATCTAAATGACAAATAATTGTTTACAATAGGATGTACAGTCTGACCTCTCCAGAGAGGCCATCTCTTCAACAACATCTGGAGGCACAGTGGTCGAAGGGTAGAGTGTCCAACTCCTGATTTGAAGGTCATGAGTTTGAGTCCAGCAATGAGCGGGGTTTGATCATGAACTTCTTTAAATCCTAAATTTGCCCAAATACTGGTTGGAAGCCAGGAAACAGTCATCGAGTGTGATTAGTATAAGTTGTAAGAACTTGCATCCCGATTGATGTAAAATAAAGAACTTGCATCCCGATCCATGTAAAATAAAGAACTTGCATCCCGATCAATGTAAAATAAAGAACTTGCATCCCGATCAATGTAAAATAAAGAACTTGCATCCCGAAGTTGCATCGCGATCGATGTAAATTGAATAAGTGTAAATTAAACTTCAACAACGTTACACTTTTTTCTTAATAAAATTTACCACCAATCAGACCTCGAAAGCAACAAGCTTTCAAATGGATAACGGGAGAGAACTCTAGAACTTAGAAGGGATAAGGGACAGAACACATGACATTCTCCTGTACATGACTACAGCACCTCACTCTGATTACAAATTGAGGGTTTCATGTAAAACTATAGTTACTGCTTTGGCAACAAAACTTAAATTCGGTCATTCAGTGCCAAACCCTAAAATGCAAATATTGAATACAGTTGTTGTCTGATCCCTGGTATTTATTCATGTAAGTGTTTGATAACTTGTTTTACAAGTAGCTTGATGCAGACTAAGGAGTAAGACATCTGGATCAATAACAAATACTATGTTCTTTGGCCAATCTTCAATGTTAATATGAACGTTGTTATACTCATACACTAAGATAATATGCAATAATAGGCAATGATACATTCAATTGTTTGTTTCTGAGGATACTTCTGAGTATAGTACTAGTGTTTAGAGCAAGATAAAACAACACAAGTTCATTAAGGTTGGCATTTTTTTGAGATATGATTTCAAATTACCCAACAAATAATACGGAGAGGTAAATTCAGTGTTGTTTCATACAGCCAGATCTTTCAGTCCTTTGCAATATGTAACCCAGGATTTTTACCCAGCATGTATCTAATCTACCAACATGTGAGAATGATCCGTTCATTTTTACATATAGTAAGAAGAAAACATAATTACATAAACTAAGATTTTTCACCTGCTGTATAAGCTGTAATGACATAAAGATTAATTAAAATTCTGCTTCCGTTCTTTTAATCGAACTTATGAATATATTCAACAATAATAGCATGCCTGGTACAAATAGTTTGTTACAGGTTCAATAAAATTTAATACAGCAAGTAAATAAATGTACTTCAAAACACATTTATTACACAAATCAATGGCATTGTCCATTCAACTTTTAGAGATTTCCATAAAACCACAACACACAGGTGTTAAAATCTAACGTACATAACACAAAACTCATATTTAAGCAACAAGTAAGAGATGCATGAGAAGTTGTACAAATTATTCAAGGCAACCCGTGTTTTCAAGTTAGGTAAAGACCTTAGAAACAAACCATATTTCTACACAGCCTTTAATAGAAAACTAATGTTTTACAGCCAATAATAACTGGTATTACACCACATGTGCATCTAGACTCATTTCTCTCTCTGAGTCTCCATATTCTATAACATCTAAGGTTCGAATGAGTCACCAATTAGAATCAATACATTTTTCTACTATACTCTTACAAGCAGGGGATATAGAAACAGAATGAAGCATACATAATGATACTATTGAGAATGGGAGAGACATGGGTGATTTAATGAGTATGCATATGAACAAAATTAAATGTCAGAAAAATACCAAGTTCAAGCACGACAAGATAAGCTGGTGTTATTACCATAGTAACTGATAAAATCATTAAAACTGTACTGCTATAACACCAATTGTTTTGAAACATTTAAATTTTACACATAGTGCGACACGTTTGACATACAGAAATTTGGGATTTACTTTATTCGACAGTACTTCAGATAATATGGTGGGAATTAGTTTAAGTTTAAGTTTAAACATATTTATTTTACATCCATTGTGAACCAAGTTTTCAACTTATATTACTTAGTAATCATTCTCGGTGACTGGGTTTACTTAAACCAGTACATACGCCTTTATCAGGAATTGTGAAGTTCACAGTTCAACCTCGTCCAATATGGGATTCTAACCTGCAACCTACTCACCGGGAGTCTCTATACATGGAGCACTATGCCTCCCTTTTTCGGATGAATTATAACTTAAACGTACAAAATCGAGGTCATTACAATTTACATGTACAATGTAGTGTGATGGTTTAAATTACCCTGGAAGTGTAATCAGTTTTTACACTCACGGAATGATAACTTAGATTTATGATGAAATAAGTGTTCTGGCCAAATCATTTATCTGATCGTTAAACTCATGAAATATTCATAAAAACCTTCATTTTGTTTCAATCAGTAACCTTAACAGTCCTGCTAATCTATCACAAAATACATTATCATTTCATTTATATCTGGCAGACCAACAATTTTACATTCTTAGAGCTTCTAAGTAAAAAAGATTGGAAAATTATCAAATTATATAAATTGTAACTGGCATTTCTAAACATCTGTGTGTGTTTTCACTAACTGAAGGTAACATTGACAATTTTAATAATTATTCAACACTGACTCTTAATGTAGAACTATCTTATTTTCATAATGCTTTTAACCAAATAAACAAATCACAAATTTTAGAAGAAAAAAAGATAAGTTCAGTTATATGCAAATATGAATTTATATTTAAATAAAGAGAATTTCACAATGATTTGTTTTGTTACATTCCTCCACTGGATCTTAAGATCAACAGGGGCGTAATATTCCTATAGGCCGAAAAATCAAAACAATAGAATGGCCAAAACTGCAATAAGATATTTAGTGTATGTTTTTGATGTTACATGTATTGTACGTATATTTACCGGAATGAAATATACACCAAACACATCTCTGACGATCTAGCTACAAAAATTGTTACCGGATGCCCCCTAAGTCTAGGCCAACACATCAATGTCAGCTAAGCTACGCCCCTGATCAAGCAGACTTTAATGTATGTAACACATTTTTAGAGGAAACTAGAAACTCCACAGGCTGGCAAGCCAAACATACCAGGTTAAATCCCACAAACGATATCAAGAAATTAGACGCACCTGAATATTAATCAAGAGGAGTTAAAGAGGTACCTCTCAATATTAATACTAACCCAGCACGATTCCCCACATCGTTACATTCATGAACCCTTAGAAGACAAACATCTTAACATACACGATCTTAATGAATACAAGATCAAAATAAAAAGCCAAATGAGAAATTGAAGAGCACGGTTTTATACAGTACCAAGAGATTCCAACGCAATTTTTTACAAACAAAAATGATAATTAATGAATATTATGCTTGTTTCTTTCAAGGCATCCTCCATATCATCTGTTTCTGTTTAGAATCCGAGACAGCAAAGTGCAGAACTATTTGGATCAGTCTTTTATATCCATATAAAACATTCATGTGAGCATTTGATAGTGTTGTATAAATTCATAATGGAAAAAATCAATGAATTCAAGAATACTTGAAGCCTTGAGTTTGAATTGTTGTCTGCGAAACATGAAGTAGAAGGTTGTATTCTAGAAGTAAACAATCCTATTGTGAAGATTGTTGTCTGTGAAACATGAAGTAGAAGGTTGTATTCTTGAAGTAAACAATCCTTTTGTGAAGATTGTTGTCTGCGAAACATGAAGTAGAATGTTGTATTCTAGAAGTAAACAATCCTATTGTGAAGATTGTTGTCTGTGAAACATGAAGTAGAAGGTTGTATTCTAGAAGTAAACAATTCTATTGTGAAGATTGTTGTCTGTGAAACATGAAGTAGAAGGTTGTATTCTAGAAGTAAACAATTCTATTGTGAAGATTGTTGTCTGTGACACATGAAGTAGAAGGTTGTATTCTAGAAGTAAACAATTCTATTGTGAAGATTGTTGTCTGCGAAACATGAAGTAGAAGGTTGTATTCTAGAAGTAAACAATTCTATTGTGAAGATTGTTGTCTGTGACACATGAAGTAGAAGGTTGTATTCTAGAAGTAAACAATCCTATTGTGAAGATTGTTGTCTGTGACACATGAAGTAGAAGGTTGTATTCTAGAAGTAAACAATGCTATTGTGAAGATTGTTGTCTGTGACACATGAAGTAGAAGGTTGTATTCTAGAAGTAAACAATCCTATTGTGAAGATTGTTGTCTGCGAAACATGAAGTAGAAGGTTGTATTCTAGAAGTAAACAATCCTATTGTGAAGATTGTTGTCTGTGAAACATGAAATAGAAGGTTGTATTCTAGAGGTAAACAATCCTATTGTGAAGATTGTTGTCTGTGAAACATGAAGTAGAAGGTTGTATACTAGAAGTAAACAATCCCATTGTGAAGATTGTTGTCTGTGAAACATGAAGTAGAAGGTTGTATTCTAGAAGTAAACAATCCTATTGTGAAGATTGTTGTCTGTGAAACATAAAGTAGAAGGTTGTATTCTTGAAGTAAACAATCCTATTGTGAAGATTGTTGTCTGTGAAACATGAAGTAGAAGGTTGTATTCTTGAAGAAAACAATCCTATTGTGAAGATTGTTGTCTGTGAAACATGAAGTAGAACATTGTATTCTAGAAGTAAACAATCCTATTGTGAAGATTGTTGTCTGTGACATATGAAGTAGAAGGTTGTATCCTAGAAGTAAACAATCCTATTGTGAAGATTGTTGTCTGTGAAACATGAAGTAGAAGGTTGTATTCTAGAAGTAAACAATCCCATTGTGAAGATTGTTGTCTGTGAAACATGAAGTAGAAGGTTGTATTCTAGAAGTAAACAATCCCATTGTGAAGATTGTTGTCTGTGAAACATGAAGTAGAAGGTTGTATTCTAGAAGTAAACAATCCCATTGTGAAGATTGTTGTCTGTGAAACATGAAGTAGAAGGTTGTATTCTAGAAGTAAACATTCCTATTGTGAAGATTGTTGTCTGTGACACATGAAGTAGAAGGTTGTATTCTTGAAGTAAACAATCCTATTGTGAAGATTGTTGTCTGTGACACATGAAGTAGAAGGTTGTATTCTAGAAGTAAACAATCCCATTGTGAAGATTGTTGTCTGTGAAACATGAAGTAGAAGGTTGTATTCTAGAAGTAAACAATACCATTGTGAAGATTGTTGTCTGTGACACATGAAGTAGAAGGTTGTATTCTAAAAGTTTAACAATCCTATTGTGAAGATTGTTGTCTGTGAAACATGAAGTAGAAGGTTGTATTCTAGAAGTAAACAATCCCATTGTGAAGATTGTTGTCTGTGAAACATGAAGTAGAAGGTTGTATTCTAGAAGTTTAACAATCCTATTGTGAAGATTGTTGTTCTGTGAAACATGAAGTAGAACGTTGTATTCTAGAAGTAAACAATCCTATTGTGAAGATTGTTGTCTGTGACACATGAAGTAGAAGGTTGTATTCTAGAAGTAAACAATCCTATTGTGAAGATTGTTGTCTGTGAAACATGAAGTAGAAGGTTGTATTCTAGAAGTAAACAATCCCATTGTGAAGATTGTTGTCTGTGAAACATGAAGTAGAAGGTTGTATTCTAGAAGTAAACAATCCCATTGTGAAGATTGTTGTCTGTGAAACATGAAGTAGAAGGTTGTATTCTAGAAGTTTAACAATCCTATTGTGAAGATTGTTGTTCTGTGAAACATGAAGTAGAACGTTGTATTCTAGAAGTAAACAATCCTATTGTGAAGATTGTTGTCTGTGACACATGAAGTAGAAGGTTGTATTCTAGAAGTAAACAATCCTATTGTGAAGATTGTTGTCTGTGAAACATGAAGTAGAAGGTTGTATTCTAGAAGTAAACAATCCCATTGTGAAGATTGTTGTCTGTGAAACATGAAGTAGAAGGTTGTATTCTAGAAGTAAACAATCCTATTGTGAAGATTGTTGTCTGTGAAACATGAAGTAGAAGGTTGTATTCTAGAAGTAAACAATCCTATTGTGAAGATTGTTGTCTGTGACACATGAAGTAGAAGGTTGTATTCTAGAAGTAAACAATCCTATTGTGAAGATTGTTGTCTGTGACATATGAAGTAGAAGGTTGTATCCTAGAAGTAAACAATCCCATTGTGAAGATTGTTGTCTGTGAAACATGAAGTAGAAGGTTGTATTCTAGAAGTAAACAATCCTATTGTGAAGATTGTTGTCTGTGAAACATAAAGTAGAAGGTTGTATTCTTGAAGTAAACAATCCTATTGTGAAGATTGTTGTCTGTGAAACATGAAGTAGAAGGTTGTATTCTTGAAGTAAACAATCCTATTGTGAAGATTGTTGTCTGTGAAACATGAAGTAGAAGGTTGTATTCTAGAAGTAAACATTCCTATTGTGAAGATTGTTGTCTGTGACACATGAAGTAGAAGGTTGTATTCTTGAAGTAAACAATCCTATTGTGAAGATTGTTGTCTGTGACACATGAAGTAGAAGGTTGTATTCTAGAAGTAAACAATCCCATTGTGAAGATTGTTGTCTGTGAAACATGAAGTAGAAGGTTGTATTCTAGAAGTAAACAATACCATTGTGAAGATTGTTGTCTGTGACACATGAAGTAGAAGGTTGTATTCTAAAAGTTTAACAATCCTATTGTGAAGATTGTTGTCTGTGAAACATGAAGTAGAAGGTTGTATTCTAGAAGTAAACAATCCCATTGTGAAGATTGTTGTCTGTGAAACATGAAGTAGAAGGTTGTATTCTAGAAGTTTAACCATCCTATTGTGAAGATTGTTGTTCTGTGAAACATGAAGTAGAACGTTGTATTCTAGAAGTAAACAATCCTATTGTGAAGATTGTTGTCTGTGACACATGAAGTAGAAGGTTGTATTCTAGAAGTAAACAATCCTATTGTGAAGATTGTTGTCTGTGAAACATGAAGTAGAAGGTTGTATTCTAGAAGTAAACAATCCCATTGTGAAGATTGTTGTCTGTGAAACATGAAGTAGAAGGTTGTATTCTAGAAGTAAACGATCCTATTGTGAAGATTGTTGTCTGTGAAACATGAAGTAGAAGGTTGTATTCTAGAAGTAAACAATCCTATTGTGAAGATTGTTGTCTGTGACACATGAAGTAGAAGGTTGTATTCTAGAAGTAAACAATCCTATTGTGAAGATTGTTGTCTGTGACATATGAAGTAGAAGGTTGTATCCTAGAAGTAAACAATCCCATTGTGAAGATTGTTGTCTGTGAAACATGAAGTAGAAGGTTGTATTCTAGAAGTAAACAATCCTATTGTTAAGATTGTTGTCTGTGACACATGAAGTAGAAGGTTGTATACTAGAAGTAAACAATCCTATTGTGAAGATTGTTGTCTGTGAAACATAAAGTAGAAGGTTGTATTCTTGAAGTAAACAATCCTATTGTGAAGATTGTTGTCTGTGAAACATGAAGTAGAAGGTTGTATTCTTGAAGTAAACAATCCTATTGTGAAGATTGTTGTCTGTGAAACATGAAGTAGAAGGTTGTATTCTAGAAGTAAACAATCCCATTGTGAAGATTGTTGTCTGTGAAACATGAAGTAGAAGGTTGTATTCTAGAAGTAAACAATCCCATTGTGAAGATTGTTGTCTGTGAAACAAGAAGTAGAAGGTTGTATTCTAGAAGTAAACATTCCTATTGTGAAGATTGTTGTCTGTGACACATGAAGTAGAAGGTTGTATTCTTGAAGTAAACAATCCTATTGTGAAGATTGTTGTCTGTGACACATGAAGTAGAAGGTTGTATTCTAGAAGTAAACAATCCCATTGTGAAGATTGTTGTCTGTGAAACATGAAGTAGAAGGTTGTATTCTAGAAGTAAACAATACCATTGTGAAGATTGTTGTCTGTGACACATGAAGTAGAAGGTTGTATTCTAAAAGTTTAACAATCCTATTGTGAAGATTGTTGTCTGTGAAACATGAAGTAGAAGGTTGTATACTAGAAGTAAACAATCCCATTGTGAAGATTGTTGTCTGTGAAACATGAAGTAGAAGGTTGTATTCTAGAAGTTTAACAATCCTATTGTGAAGATTGTTGTTCTGTGAAACATGAAGTAGAACGTTGTATTCTAGAAGTAAACAATCCTATTGTGAAGATTGTTGTCTGTGACACATGAAGTAGAAGGTTGTATTCTAGAAGTAAACAATCCTATTGTGAAGATTGTTGTCTGTGAAACATGAAGTAGAAGGTTGTATTCTAGAAGTAAACAATCCCATTGTGAAGATTGTTGTCTGTGAAACATGAAGTAGAAGGTTGTATTCTAGAAGTAAACAATCCCATTGTGAAGATTGTTGTCTGTGAAACATGAAGTAGAAGGTTGTATTCTGGAAGTAAACAATCCTATTGTGAAGATTGTTGTCTGTGACACATGAAGTAGAAGGTTGTATTCTAGAAGTAAACAATCCTATTGTGAAGATTGTTGTCTGTGACATATGAAGTAGAAGGTTGTATCCTAGAAGTAAACAATCCCATTGTGAAGATTGTTGTCTGTGAAACATGAAGTAGAAGGTTGTATTCTAGAAGTAAACAATCCTATTGTTAAGATTGTTGTCTGTGACACATGAAGTAGAAGGTTGTATACTAGAAGTAAACAATCCTATTGTGAAGATTGTTGTCTGTGAAACATAAAGTAGAAGGTTGTATTCTTGAAGTAAACAATCCTATTGTGAAGATTGTTGTCTGTGAAACATGAAGTAGAAGGTTGTATTCTTGAAGTAAACAATCCTATTGTGAAGATTGTTGTCTGTGAAACATGAAGTAGAAGGTTGTATTCTAGAAGTAAACAATCCCATTGTGAAGATTGTTGTCTGTGAAACATGAAGTAGAAGGTTGTATTCTAGAAGTAAACAATCCCATTGTGAAGATTGTTGTCTGTGAAACAAGAAGTAGAAGGTTGTATTCTAGAAGTAAACAATCCTATTGTGAAGATTGTTGTCTGTGACACAAGAAGTAGAAGGTTGTATTCTTGAAGTAAACAATCCCATTGTGAAGATTGTTGTCTGTGACACAGGAAGAAGAAGGTTGTATTCTAGAAGTAAACAATCCTATTGTGAAGATTGTTGTACCACTTTTTGAAGCTTTTAACCAAAAGGCTAAAAAAGATCGACTTGAAAATGCTGGAGTTACATCATAGTGATACAATATCAGTGAAGAGACTGACCGACTACAAGAGCTGAGACCAACACAAGTTTTATATAAACAGCTAGAAAACAATTAAAATCCAATTACTTTTTAAATGTTGAATTAATTAAACAGGGTATGTTTTGACATACACAAAAATAAACACTGCAGATTTGATTCCAGATCCACTGAATCAAGATCATTTTACACAAACAGTTTTTTATAGTTTTATTCAGATTGATTAAATCTGATAATTTCTACTTTTGAATTGATACATTTATATCACTGACACTGAGGCAAACTGTTCAGATTCTTACCTTTAACCTTTACATCAGAAGCATATAACCTTTAAATCAGAAGCATATAACCTCTAAATCAGAAGTATATAACCTCTAAATCAGAAGTATATAACCTCTAAATCAGAAGTATATAATCTTTAAATCTGAAGTATTTAACCTTTAAATCAGAATTATTTAACCTTTACATCAGAAGCATATAACCTCTAAATCAGAAGTATGTAACCTCTAAATCTGAAGTATTTAACCTTTAAATCAGAATTATTTAACTTTTACATCAGAAGTATATAACCTTTAAATCAGAAGCATATAACCTCTAAATCAGAAGTATATAACCTCTAAATCAGAAGTATATAACCTCTAAATCAGAAGTATATAATCTTTAAATCTGAAGTATTTAACCTTGAAATCAGAAGTATATAACCTTTAAATCAGAAGTATATAATCTTTAAATCAGAAGTATTTAACCTTTAAATCAGAAGTATTTAACCTTTAAATCAGAAGTATATAACCTTTAAATCAGAAGTATATAACCTTTAAATCAGAAGTATATAATCTTTAAATCAGAAGTATATAATCTTTAAATCAGAAGTATATAACCTTTAAATCAGAAGTATATAATCTTTAAATCAGAAGTATATAACCTTTAAATCAGAAGTATTTAACCTTTAAATCAGAAGTATATAACCTTTAAATCAGAAGTATATAACCTTTAAATCAGAAGTATATAATCTTTAATCAGAAGTATTTAACTGTTGGCAGGTACTAATTAAACCATCTTGCAAAGATTTTTGTTATATGACTATGATGCAGAACTAGCATATATTTGTTTGTATGAAATTGTACAGGGGTTTTCAACTATTTCAAGACAAATGATAAATTCAGTAATTTTCCCAATTCTTTCTACATTGAATGTGGTATTCCCTGTGATCCTTCTATAGCCAAAATTGAAACGGATACCAAACATGCACTTAAAGCCAACGATTTCATCCGTTTATCATAAATTACTAAGCCTGCAACAAACTATATCATGAGAACATTTCAAATTTCATGTAGTATTTCCGTCACCTTCCCCAAACAAACAATGATGACAGACAGACATACAGATGATGTGACACAGGTAAATCTGTTTCAAATGCTGCGACACTCAGACACCAATTGGGTGCCACACAACAACAACAACAACAGATCAATTAATGACGTATACCCGAGTAATTAACCACACCATATTAGCCTCAAACTGGTTCTTTGTTGACTCTATATTGATTTTTGTAGCAGATGTGCAATGAAGTCAGAGAATTTAATGAAGTGGAAATATGACACAGGATTGTCACAGTGGCATCCCCAAGTGTGATTAATGTACTTTAAATGTGAGCACATGTAACAAGTCATTTATCACATAATAAGCTAAAAAGATCTGATAATCCATTAGGGTATTTATCACACAGTTCACTCAAATATCTGAAATTCTGCTAGGACATTATTATTACTCAGCTTCTTGAGCGAATTGGAAAAAGATGTGAACCAGCATCTGGGGGACACTTTTCTAGAAAATCGTTTGAATTAAGCATTTATGGGAAAATGAGAGATTTAAAAAATGACAGCACTCTAATGCATAAAAACATTTAATTTTCAAACAATACCATGAAAACATTAATGACGTCTTAAGATGATAATTTTACAAAAATTCTTCAACTGTTGCCCCATGAGTTGCAAACTGTGCAGAAACCAGTAGAGAGTTTTCGACAAGACATAAACATAATGTGCAAAATACGGAAGCCATGATGAATTTCCCTGATACTCTATTAAGAAAAACTAATATCTGACAGATTAAATTAAAGACATATTACTCAAACTGCTGAACATTAGTTTCTGCACAAGTCGTCTAAGTTTCCACACATTACCCGTATGATTACCAACAAATGTAAGGTCAGTATCTTTCAGTCCACATGTTTCATAGAGACTGAAATGTTTCAATATTTTAATCACATGCAGATTGCTTGATATCCCTGACCATGTACATTATGACCTTAGTAAGGTCAAGGTCATTAATATTACATAAACTACTTACCTGACTCCATCACATGTTGACAAGGCAACAGCTGACCACTCATCTCTCTTGACAACACCTTGGTAGTAGCATTGCTCCACAGTCTGAAAATATATAAAAGAACTAAAATAAAAACTGGTGTAACAGCCAATGAATAATAAATGTACAATTTGCAAACCTTAGTTCTACACATATCTCATTTTTTGGCCATTTTGAGATATCACATTTAAAGTTTTGAACAGCAATAACTTTTAATGAGATGTTTGTGGAACTGGGATTTACCATAGTCAGATTAGTTCTATAAGCAAGTGATTGTAAAGAACCTAATCTAGACAAACAAGAAATTATCGGTAGAACTGATGGATGCTCCCGAAAGATTGTGAAAAATGATTGCACAGGAATATCTCAACAATATCTGCATCTCCCCTAGGTAATGAAGCTTCCAATTAAGTTTCATTGAATTCTGGTCCGTGATTGCTGAAAAGTTGGGCAGACATGACTGCGGGACAGAAGCATGGCAGACGGACAGACAGATAAAGCAGCGGCTATATGCCCCTCCAACAGGGAGCATAAAAACATGGTACAGAAATCTTAATATCACGGATATAGAGCAGATCTGTAGTGGTAATGCGCTGGACTTAAGTAATCAAGGGATTGCAGGTTGGATTCCCGCTCCATCACTGACAGGACTAACAGTCTTTCGGACGAGACTTTAAAAACCGAGGTCCCATGTATAATGCTTACATCGAGCATGTAAAAGAACCAGGTGTTCTTCTGGAACTGGGGCATCTCCTTTATCATGCACTATCCTCCAAAAATCTATAATGACTAACATTCTTCCGGAGGCGTCGCCCATGTGAGAACTGGTGGCCATGATAAATAAACGCAAATATCTAATATCAAATATCTAATATCGCCTCCTACATTGCTAAATTGACTAACAGGTTTGTAGAAGTAAGGAGATTAAGTTCAGAAGGACAAGAAATCTAAGCGCTTCATTACTAAAACTAAGTTTATATAAAGTTGCATGCAGTAAACTCACATTAAGCCAACAACAGCTAGTTTGGTTTAGAAAACGCATTTTGTATTGTAAGAAAATCTTTATCTCCCAATGGGCTCATAAATATGATCACAGCTATTTCAAACATTAGGAAATTTTGTCATATAATGAATGCCATAAAATTATTTAAGTTTGTAGATAATCAATACATGATTATTATATTACAAAGAAAACATTGCTGGTACAGCAAGAATTACACATAATTTCAAGAAGTGAATCATTCATGGCTAGACATTTTGTCTTTTAAGATAATTCCGATATAATAATGATTTTGCTGCATCTCATGTTCCTATGCATATGTCAGATTGCCTGTTAAACTAGAGGGCCAAGATGGTCCTATATCTCTCACACTGAGAACACTGACATTTTGGCTGAATTAGACTAATGTGTCGATTGGTTAAGGTTCAGTCAAAATCCAGTTAAGATGACGTTTATAATTTCCACCATATATAGGGATCAAGGCCACACACCATGGCATGTCTTTTACTTAATAATTTATACAATCTTGTAAGACGACCACTTAGAAAATGCTACAAGTACACCAAATATCAAAGCTCTAGACCTAATGGTTTTTGACAAGAAGATTTTCAAAGTTCACACTTTTCAAATATATTCTAAGCTCATGTGACCTACTTATGTAGCAGACCACAACTATTTATGCAACGTTGAAAGAGGCATGATGCTTAAAGACAGTGAAACCTCAACTGAGCCAAAAGTCAGCTTAATTGATGCATTTGCTCGTTCTATCTTGATTGTTTGATGAAGTTGTCAGGCAATGATATTCCACCAAAGAAATGTATTGCTAAAGAGAACAAATTCAAACTAAAAAAAGATGACTTGCTGAGATGTTAATAAATAGTTTAAGAACTTTGATAACTTTTCTAATAAATTCAAGTGGCAGAAACAGGTAGTTGTAAAACAGGTAACAGCTTGATTACATCATTTAATGTTATCAGCCAATCAGATCATCTATTTTATTGCTCAAGTATCAGCCAATCAGCTGTATCATTAGAAAACTCCCATTTATCAGCCAATCAAATCATTTACAGCTATTTTAAAACCTTGATAAGCCATTCAATTTAAATATACATTCATCAAAGCTTCGCTTGTAACAGAACCTTCGAATATTTTAAGAACACTTACGGTACAACTATCATTAAACAATTGTAAATACAATAAAAAGAGACTCAATTTAAACAATTAAGGTAATTGAAAATACAATAAAAAGAGACTCAATTAAACCGATTAAGGTAATTAAAATACAATAAATTTAAGACTCAATTAAATATTTGAGGTCAACAAATTCACAAATCTTCTCTATACATTTAGCTGTTAGGAAACATCTTATTTGACTATCAGACAAACGAAGACAAGTTTTGTGTTGAAATAAGCCAGGAACCAGAACAAACACCCATCCGTCCCAGGAGTCCACACTACAACAAGCAATACAAGAAAAATAATCAGTCTACAGGCTGCAAAACAGTTTTCTTATCAATCTGATTTCAATGGAAAAAATGTTTATCGGCACAAATTGCTTCCTAACTGTTTCCAAATGATATGGAAGGGGAAAAACTAATGAACTCCCGGCAAGAGGAACTCATCTATCAAGTCGCTAGTATGGCTGTCAGTCCTAATCTAGACAGGATCATTCTTTCCTTCAGCTATAGTTAGTGTACATAGAATAAACAATGTTTTTTTAATGTTTCTCCCATACTGTAGTATATGGTGAAGTGGCTTTATATCAAGCATTGTGATTAGACCATATCTACCAGTGACAGCATCAGTCTTAAAATGTATTTTCATTAAAACTTGACAAAATATACAGCCTTCAATTTATTCTTATGAAATAAGTCATATATTGATAAAGGTCATATGCATTAAAATTGTTGGAACATCGGAACTAAATCTGACTGAAGTACAATCTGCCTTCATCGCATAGCAAGAGTTCTGAAGTTTTAGAAGGATTGAAAATTTAGTGTAACACTACATTTCAGCCATTCTAACTTAAAGCAGCTAAGGGTGTTGTTGATAATATATTTAAGTTTTAAAAGACTAAAGTTTAAACCATTAGATGCCTGAATCTACAATAGCATCCCATTCTAGAACCCCACATATTTAATAGTATCATGTTCCTCTACAAACCATCTGACAAAAATCAGAAATTAAAAATGTCACAGTAGTTGTGAATTAATAGTTGACATTTACTGGTATATGAATGGGAAGTAGATTGTTTTCTCAGTGATTCACATTACAATGCAGCCTCCCCAGAACAACATCTTTCAGTGATGCAAATTGGGCTGTTGCTAAGGAGATGTTGCTTTTGAGGCATTCAATTAGTACTATAGAAAATTAAAACTACATGAAAACTGATAATGTTGCTAAGAGAGGACCACTCTGGAGCAAATTTCGGCTGCTAATATTGAGAGGTTCAGTTAGTAGTAAATTCATACTACATGTCCATGAAAACTGATAATGTCGTTAAAGAGAGGTTGTTGCTCAAGAGAGGACCATTCTGAAGAGTCTGCAATCCAGTCAGTTCATAGTCAAGCTGAGTAAAACAGTTATTTTTTTCATTCACCATAAAAATGTACAGATATAATATCCTCTAAACAACTAAAATTTCCAATCACTTAATATGCTATATGATAATTCTCGGTCAGATCAATAATCGCTGAGCAATAAAATACATCAACCAAAATATCATGGTCTCCAACGGGAATATCTGCCCAGCAAGTTTGTTAATTCCTACAGTCTGTTGTCATTTACAAAGCCATGCCGAGGATATAAGTCAGCAGTAAAACACCATGATTGGGAAAGATCTTATGAGAAATGATCCCCAGGAGATTTTAAAGCAAACATTAGGAAAATCATCTCATATCCCAATGTAAACCGTCCAAAGATCAGTTATTTTCTTCGGGCTATACACAATATTTTTGTAGCTTTGAGTTTCAATGGAACAGAAACATTGTAGAGCAAGTTCATGATGAAAGTGAAGTCAAAGGTGATGAAGTTACTACTTATACTGCCATGAAAATGAATATTGCATTTCATTAACAAAATATTTACAACATAAATGCTATTTTTCCTGAATATCAAAATTTCTGGTAATCAGAAATACGTGCAATAATAGCCTATGTAGTATGTACTAAGTTAAGGTTGTATTACACCCCCACTCCACCTGATATATTAAAATATCAGTGGTCTTCACTGTAACCAATTTAAGCCTGTAGCCCCAGGTATCATTATATCTTACATTCAGTCAGCTAAAAGTGCATGTGTGCTTCTAAGCCTGAACCGGAAGTGCTTATTATTAGAGAAAATATTTTCTTCACCAATTTGTCAATTTCGGGCTAGTGGTTTTACTAGACAAGTACTCAAATAAAATAAGACAAAGCTTGCTACAGAGCAGATGCATCACTAACTTCCATATCCAAACACAGACCATTTAATTATGACCCATTGGTGCTGAACATCATTTGTCAGTCTATTCAACTATGACAATGAACTTAAAAGAACATTACAGTCTATGGAGAAAAAATTAGGATAAAATTAGATTATGTGATAATATTAATATATTGCACCATGAAAATACAGGTAAACCAATATAGGTAATCAATAAACTAATTTATCATCATTAAGTCTGATGCAGTACCCAGCAGGGAGTCCCTAATCTCATTGTAAACAGCTTTATCATTCACCTGATGAAAACATCCAATACATAATAGTAAGTGCATCTGTACCCCTGAGGTAATGATTAAATCTATTTAATTATATTGCTAACTTCCACTAATTAATAACCAATAATGTTTTCATATGTTTTTGTTCCACCGATATTTGAAAATCAACTGCATCTGATAATGTACGAGCAAAAATGGACAAGGGAGAAAGTGAAACTAGTTTATCTGCATAACATCTAAGAAGCTGAGACACACATGTTTGGCTTCCATCCCTTGACAGGGACTTGGTGACAACAATAAACAGTTTTGTAATGAGTTCTTTCTGATTGACTTTGTTAGATTCAATACAGGAGAAAAACACGATACATAATTCATGAAAACATCTGAGATATTCAAATATAACAAGAATGTGGCAATATAAGTGTTATCAACAAACACTGTTAAAACCTACACACAAAGTAACACAAAGGATTAAAAGCTTCTAATAAACAGGAGAAATTATTAGACTGGGTTTTATATTAGCAATGTTTTATTAACACCCAGAAAATTCAATACAATTATGAACATCATAATATGCATATATTTCTGCAAATTTTACTTTCTTACATAAAAGTCTTATTCTGTTGACACTCAATACTTCAGAACATGTAATCTAAGCTATTGTGTATAATACCAGTCATTCTCATAAAGATCAGTTAGGTGTTTATCAGACTGCCCACAGAGATATTAACCCCAGGGGGTCATCACTGTCATCACCCACAGACGGACCATAATTAGCTAATTAAAAACCATCTCCTTTCTATAAACACAATTTTCTTTTCTGATAATATTTACATTGAACACCTATAAAACACAGGTAATGAATTCATAGCCTAATTAGTTATTACCAATTAGGATAATAAATCATACCATCAAGAAGGTAATCTAATTGATAGCTAATTTGATAGCCATTTAATAGTGTAAACTCCATGCCATGTAAATAAAGATGAACTGATTTATTGAGCATAAAATTGATTAATTTCATGATCCATATAATCTCCTTTAACTTAGCATTTATCTTGATTGAACAGGAAAAATGTAGACGAAACTTTCGATAGATTTTAAACCTGAGGTCGTCCACCTAGTTAGTTTTTCTGGAGGACAAGAAAACCTACACAAGAGGAAGAGAGTTTAAGGAGTCCCAAGGGAAACCAATGATGGAAACAGGCAGTTTATAGAAATTGAAGATAATGCATCTTACAGTGACAATGCCAAAGATTAAACAAGAGCCACTGGAAAAGAACATGGAGACACCAAGTTAGGTCTGCCTTGTGTAGAAAACTGATCGTTTTCCAGGAAAGACTGATTCACAAAACTACCAATTGAAACTGACATTGGTTAGGTCAACAGACATAAATCTGTATTAGATAGACAACATAGCTCTCCAATGGGAATTGTCCCCAATAACTACCAGAATGAGCAACAAGCAAAACAGTGTCCATATATGTCTCACATTCTGATTTTTTCTGTCCTAAATGCTCATCTTCTTGCTAAGTTAAGCTGGGATGCAAGATGTATTTATGTTTTGACTTTAGTGCAACTATATCCCCTGACATAAGGGAAAAGTGTCCCAATGTCCACACAACAGAAGATATTCTTTTGATGTGAGCCATCTATTCTTCTGGTGATATGATATCTGATCTCTCAAGTTCTATATGACCTACAACAAAGTCCATAATCAAGTTAATGTCACTTACAAATGATACATTCATCTCAATCCACCCTTGTACCAAACCGTTCCACTCTCACTTGAAACCCATACCCTAAATACCCAGTCATACTATCAGGACCATCAAACATCTCAGTACAGATCTATATACTAGGAAAACATGCAACCCAAGTTGTAGAATAAACACACAACTTTACAAATAATATCTACAATTTATTTAAAATTAAATAAGCTTTATGTTTCATTCACATACATATTTTATTCTTTCATGATAATGCTTTCCCCTGCAATGTTTATTTTAGATATTTTATGCTTATTAATAAGATGAATGAAAACAACTTTCAGCAAGTATTTCAACCTTGACAATCCATAATCCTGCTGTGTTAATGATAGATAACAGCACCTTTATCAAATTTTCTAGAGCAGGAAAGCTATCACATATTTTTCGCATTTATCATTCACTTCTCTAGGAATTTGACAATTTTCTGCTCCCATGTTAATCATGTTGTCTGCAACCAATTTGTCTTGACCAGCAAGTCAGAGAAGGTCAATTCACTTGCCACCATGAAGTTGTTATATCCCTTTATCTAATATTACTGGCACTAATCAAACAGTTTTTACATGACCTAAGGTAGTAAATTAGTACCAAATGTGTTAATTAACAAATGTATACAACTCTGATTATTTTCTGTGATAAGATCAATCTTTAGATTCTAATCATTGGGACCAATCTAAACATTAGCAGGTGGATTAATGGAAGACTACTACATCAAAACAACCAAGACCAGACTGTCTCCTAAAAATAAGTCCATGGAAAATGCATCAACACGCAGATCCCAGGGAAACATCTGCATAAAAAACACTGAGTTAAAGAGGTGTAAGGGCATGGGGCAATAAGGAATTGTCCGACTGATTATGGAGAGTAGGAAGGGACAAAAAGGGGGAAGCGTAGTCACTATGTATATCATTTAAATACACTCTAAGATTAACTGTGTCTCAGTTTCAACAGAAATTATGCTTGGAGAAAACTTCCACAGAGGAAGTCAGCTAAGTTCAAAATGTATTTAAAGATAATGTCAAGTCTACTAACACAAAGTATACCAGCACTACAGGGTATAAGCGAGCAACTTAACCCCAAGCCTAACTGCAATAAAAGTTGTTTAACAGACTATTAAAGCATCATTAATCTGTTCTGCTAATTAAACCCCAATTTGCAAGGACCTAGCCTCTCATTTCATGCATAGTAAAAGTGAATGCAGATATTCATCTTTAAGTGTGGTAGTAAATAAACATGCTCTTTAATACTTCCTTCACCCGAAGTCAGCTGTTTCATGGTTAATTAGGAAAGAAGGATCAAATGTTATAACATACAACTAGTCAGAGTTGGATGTAAAGCTATTGTAAGGCTGTACTGGAGTGGGTACAATAGTACTGCACCAATGTAGTTACCCTCAAACTTTAAAGCAAGCTTATTTTTCCCAAGGCTTTTTGGCAGAATGCATTTACAGAAATCACAAATGTACATTTACACTGCAGCAAGCAGCAATGTAATAGTATTTCATTACAAGAATCACACACAACTCAGCAGTTGACTTAAATATATTTTATGTTGCAAGCAATGAACTTAGTAACAGGATGAGGTATACTATTAGTGAGGTGCTGTCAAGTGAGGTACTTCAGATGAGGTACTGTCAGGTCAGATACTTCAGGTGAGGTGCTGTCAGATGAGGTACTGTCTGAGGTGATGTACTGTCAGGTCATGGTACTGTTAGGTGAAGTTCTGTCAGGTGAGGTACTGTCAGGTGAGGTACTTCAGGTCAGATACTTCAGGTGAGGTACTGTCAGGTCATGGTACTGTTAGGTGATGTTCTGTCAAGTCAGGTACTTCTGGTGAGGTGCTGTCAGGTCAGATACTTCAGGTCAGATACTTCAGGTGAGGTGCTGTAAGATGAGGTACTGTCAGGTCAGGTACTGTTAGGTCAGCACTTCAGGTGAGGAATTTCAGGTGAGGTGCTGATGGGTGAGTACTTTCAGGTCAGGCACTTCAGGTGAGGTGCTGATGGGTGAGGTACTTTCAGGTGAGGTACTGTTAGGTCAGCACTTCAGGTCAGGCATTTCAGGTGAGGTACTTTCAGGTCAGGCACTTCAGGTGAGGTGCTGATGGGTGAGGTACTGTCAGTTGAGGTACTGTCAGGTCAGCACTTCAGGTGAAGTACTGTCAGGTGAGGTACTTTCAGGTGAAGTGCTGTCAGGTGAAGTACTGTCAGGTGAGGTACTGTCAGGTGAAGTACTGTCAGGTGAGGTACTGTCAGGTGAAGTACTGTCAGGTGAGGTACTGTCAGGTGAAGTACTGCCAGGTGAGGTGCTGTCAGGTGAGGTACTGTCAGGAGAGGTACTGTCATGTGAAGAACTGTCAGGTGAGGTACTGTCAGGAGAGGTACTGTCATGTGAAGAACTGTCAGGTGAGGTGCTGTCAGGTGAGGTACTGTCATGTGAAGAACTGTCAGGTGAAGTACTGTCAGGTGAAGTACTGTCAGGAGAGATACTGTCAGGTGAGGTTCTGTCAGGTGAAATACTGCCAGGTGAGGTTCTGTCAGGAGAGGTACTGTCATGTGAAGAAATGTCAGGTGAGGTGCTGTCAGGTGAGGTTCTGTCAGATGAAGTACTGTCAGGTGAAGAACTGTCAGGTGAGGTGCTGTCAGGTGAGGTGCTGTCAGGTGAGGTTCTGTCAGGTGAAGTACTGTCAGGTGAAGAACTGTCAGGTGAAGAACTGTCAGGTAAAGAACTCTCAGGAAAAGAACTGTCAGGTGAAGTACTGTCAGGTGAGGTGCTGTCAGGAGAGGTGCTTATGGGTGGGGTACTGTCAGGCAAGGTACTGTCTATGATAAGTTTAGCACCACCTCACTCTCGGTATACATATACATATATATAATCTTTGATATAATAATCATTTTACAAAACATGTTTGGATGAGAGGCAAACCTAGCTGTTTCTCAGAAACAGTGCAAGAAAAAGCCAACATTTTTGACAGCCACATACGTACTCATTCCAAAATATATAGAACATTTGTCGGGTACATTTTTACATAATGACTTAACCAGTCACCAAAAGAGCAAAAGCAGTTTTCCTCACATTTTCTGAAAGGCAAAGTCTGACACAAACACTTTCTGGATCTCAACAAACTCTACCTGGATTCAAGAGGAGTGTTATTTATGTTAGGTACACATTTTTTCTCCATAGCTTAATGCTATTTCTCTATTCTTCAGCGATTACTTTCAAGAGATGGGAACTTCCCAGTCGGTTTACTGACAAAAAGTATGATTGCCAATGTGTTTTCCTGTAGATTTACTGACAAATGCATATAATTCAGGCAGATGATGTAAGCGTTATAATAATTGCTGATGATGGAAGGCAGGCTGTTAATATGTTAGAAGAACTTCCAAGTCAAGATCGGCTGTCTAAATCCAACCTTAGCATCTTGAGGCATTTACTAAAAAATGACGAAAATCTGAGCAACCGAATATTTTGCAAAAGTGTGTAATTACTATTCTGAACTTGCATTGACACTAATTTGGCCTGAAATTCTTCATACCATTCTCCTGAGACCTATGCATCACTGACTATACAAAAAATACAAATACTGATACTACTGTATAAGAATTACATTTCTGTGATACATATCTTCTTTGTAAAAAATTTCCCTCGTTAAAACATGTGAATGTACACAAATTGTTTATTCTTGAATACTGCCACGGTTATACAATGTAACCTCTCCAGAGTAACACCCCTTTGGGAGATACAATTTTTGGCTGTTGTTGAGAGGTTGTTGCCCCAGAGAGATTAAATTGGTACTGTAAAACCTCAATAAAAAGACCACCCATGGGACCTTTGAAAACTGGTCTTCTTATTGATGTGGTCTTAATATTGAGGTTGAATAAAGAGCGAAACAGTGAAAATGGACTTGAAAATTGTGTTCTTAATTTTGAGGTGGTCTTACTAGTGAGGTTTTACAGTATTGTGTTTCCATATTATTAATGTTGCTGAAGAGGCGTTGTTGCTGTGAACTCTGGAAATGTCCCTATCACAGTACATACAAGCCTTTTAATTATAATAGATCAATCTTACTATGAGCTTATAAATACGTTATAATTGCACATATTTAATGACAGAGTTCAATACTGAAAACCTCCCCATCATCTGTATTTCAATTATGCAATTAATTTGTTTTTGCACGGCAAAAGTATTTTATTCCAGGAAATCAATAAGACTGTCAAAATGAGAGCGAGCATGCACGCAAACATTTATCCGAACATACACTGAATGGCGTGTGAATGCACTGTAGATGTCAGCTCAATAACAACGATCGACTTTCAAGGAGCAAAACATAGAAACAGTTATACTCTATTGTAGTTATTTGCCAGCTAAGCTTTTCGAATTGTGCATGTGGCTGTTAGATCAATGACATGCAAACAAACAATTGGAACAATTGTAACAGATCTCCAATATCATCCTTAATATGAAAAAGAAAAACTTGCAGCAATATTATTAGATATTGGGAGCGAAAACTGAAGATTTGTTCCAATCATATTCCCATGTGACAGTTTATATGCTCATGGTTATAGTCTTACTGCAGCAGTTGAGTCCCAGACATGATCATCTTTTAGTGCACCAGAGTTCTCACTAGACTCTTTATTATGCTTTTTGGACTTGTAGTTTTCTCTAGGACTCCTGTTTCTGGCGCAATTTCAAAGAAATTGCATATAAGGACTGCAAACTTTTCCAAAAGCCTGGTTTTGGAGTCCTGTTTTCAAATCCTAGTGAGAACCCTGATGCTCTTTTATACGTACAATTGCCAAAGGTTATTGGAAGCATGAATGCTAGAAATTCGGTCCTGTTCCACGTTACTGGTGTATTATTCTACATCTTAAACCAATCTGTTTCCAACATATGGTATAATTTGATTGGCCTACATTTGAATTATGGAGACAAAATCAATGCAACAACAGCTACATACCTTGTCAATGACTTGTGACTGTGCATCTCTGAAATGTTTCACTTGTATACCAGCAGAGAATAGGTCACTGAAAAACAGAATAAAACAAAATATAATACAAAATATGAACAAACAAGAATTACTGGCAACACAACAAACAGAAATGTAACATATGACAAGCAGGGTTTTCACTAGACTCCTAATTATGTTTTTTGGTCCCCTTTTTTCCTTTGGACTCCTGTTTCTGGCAACATTTCGTTAGGACTGCAACTTTTTCCAGGAGCATGGTTTTGGACTCCTGTTTCTGGCAACATTTCGTTAGGACTGCAACTTTTTCCAGGAGCATGGTTTTGGACTTCTGTTTCTGGCAAAATTTCGTTAAGACTGCAATTTATTCTAGGAGCATGGTTTTGGACTCCTGTTTCTGGTAACATTTCGTTAGGACTGCAACTTTTTCCAAGAGCATGGTTTTGGACTCCTGTTTCTGGCAACATTTCGTTAGGACTGCAACTTTTTCCAGGAGCATGGTTTTGGACTCCTCCTGTTTCTGGCAACATTTTGTTAGGACTGCAACTTTTTCCAGGAGCATGGTTTTGGACTCCTGTTTCTGGCAACATTTCGTTAGGACTGCAACTTTTTCCAAGAGCATGGTTTTGGACTCCTGTTTCTGGCAACATTTCGTTAGGACTGCAACATTTTCCAAGAGCATGGTTTTGGACTCCTGTTTCTGGCAACATTTCGTTAGGACTGCAACATTTTCCAACAGCATGGTTTTGGACTCCTGTTTCTGGCAACATTTCGTTAGGACTGCAACATTTTCCAAGAGCATGGTTTTGGACTCCTGTTTCTGGCAACATTTCGTTAGGACTGCAACATTTTCCAGGAGCATGGTTTTGGACTCCTGTTATAATCCTAGTGAGAACTCTGATTAAATACAAACAAATCACACTTATTTGTAATACCATAAAGAAAAGTCAACATCTATGAGTTGTATGCAACAGTAGAAGTTAAACTTTTCAGGGGTTCAATATGTCCCCTGAGTTGACCCTGTGACCTCTGGAATTTCCAAAAAGCCACATTTTGACCATCAGGATTCTGGCTGAAGGGTAAATTTTTCTCTTAGTCATAGATAATTTGGCTATAAAATGGAAAAGACTGATTAAAAAATACCAAAATGACCCTTGCGATACTGCACCATTCTTAGGGCATCCCCTGACATTTCAATTACACACCTACTTGAACAATTAATACGGATCTAAACAATTTTCTCTTCTATTAATCTGAAGTAGAATATTTAGTACAAATTGAACTACCATAACACTAACAGATCTTGAGACAGGTCAATTTTACCCCAAAAACAGGAAATATAATGTTGTGAATATGCGACCCTATAAATGAACATGTTTATATCTGAGCAGACATCACAGATTAATTTGTAACTTAATCGTTCAGCTATAAAAGAAATCAATTGTATTTCTTGACAGTAAACTGTTTGCTGAGATCACAGGCAATGATTCGTAATGTTCTGATCCTGTAACATGGCAGCAACAGAAGTATCGGGAAAAAACACATCTTCAATATGACTCATCCATGAACGAGGCGTGGAGGAAATGACAATTTCTATAGGAGATTGAACACCAGCACTATGATCTGAACTCAATGTGGGTGACAATAATATATACGTCTGATTGAAAAGCGTGCCATTGACCCAACTAGAAATCAATACTGGTTTTTCAACACAAGTTGAGTACAAAATGAAAATGAATTTTTACATACAGCTATTAACTTTTCAATTTACTAATTTACTGGAGGAAATGGATTTGATCCTGCCTTTCAAAATACACAATATCAATTGAGGGGGAATATTAGTTGACTCCTGTTCTGAATTAAGGTTGTCAGTTTGATTCCAGACTTGGGCAAGACTGCAGTCCGTGGACCACAATATTCCTTGAACTTGGCACAAGTATTGGTTTGTAATCCAGAAAGTTGTTGAACACAAGTGTTCCACTTTGAACTGATGTAACATAAATAAGTTACGAGTTAAATAAAACTAGGTGGAAACAGACACTGAGTCGAAAGATTGTTGGTATAAAAAACATAAATGTAATTGGTTACACAGCAGGTATTAATATAAATGATAAAACTGTCACAATAAAGAAAACAGGACGGTTGATACAGAGAAAGGCTGAATCATGATTTAGATTGAATAACAATCTGACAAAAAAGAGCAAGATCTAACTTTAACGAATATGTCATCTTACTCTTATTGGTATTCTTTATTAATGAGGATGTTTCTATCTCAATTAATAAGTAAAAACACATCAATGTATAATCTATAAGGTCAATAATTATGTAATCTATGTTTCCATGCTGAAAAGATGGGCGGGTGACTGGGTGTATAGTTGGGTGTATGGTTAGGTGTATGGTTGGTTGTATGGTTGGGTGTATGGTTGGGTGTATGGTTGGGTGTATGGTTGGGTGTATGGTTGGGTGTATGGTTGGGTGTATGGTTGGTTGTATGGTTGGGTGTATGGTTGGGTGTATGGTTGGGTGTATGGTTGGGTGTATGGTTGGGTGTATGGTTGGGTGTATGGTTGGGTGTATGGTTGGGTGTATGGTTGGTTGTATGGTTGGGTGTATGGTTGGGTGTATGGTTGGGTGTATGGTTGGGTGTATGGTTGGGTGTATGGTTGGGTGTATGGTTGGGTGTATGGTTGGGTGTATGGTTGGGTGTATGGTTGGGTGTATGGTTGGGTGTATGGTTGGGTGTATGGTTGGTTGTATGGTTGGGTGTATGGTTGGGTGTATGGTTGGGTGTATGGTTGGGTGTATGGTTGGGTGTATGGTTGGGTGTATGGTTGGGTGTATGGTTGGTTGTATGGTTGGGTGTATGGTTGGGTGTTATAATGGTTGGGCACTGTATCAGTAGGTTTTGTCTTTTTCTATTCTTTATAATTTATACCAATATTGAAAATTTATATAAATATAGAAACACAGATCATTATGTCAGACTTTCAGATGATTGAGCTGCAAAAAATTGTCATCAGGTTTAAATGTTATAGGCTCAATCATGTCACGATGGAAACACAAAGAAAAACATAATACAATAGTTTATCAATCATCAACCAATGTCATCTTTGTTTAAGCAGCTAGAAGAACATACATATAGCAGCACAGTGTAACAGATAGCAGCACAGTGTAGAGTAAACCCTTAAAATTTAGTGCATCCTAAAATCCCTTAGCAAATTTAAAGGAATGGTATTCCAGTTGTCCACCAAAACTGGCCCCGACTCAAATTTCCTTCTTTGCTCATTCCAAGCAGCAATATTTTTAATTTCCTTTCCTCCATAAATTTTTTGTTACAGACTGAAATCCTGAAAAATCATCAAGCTACCTTGGATGTATATAATTATATAATGCCACATGTATACTAGTTTGAGGGACTAAACAAAATATTTATTAGGGATAACCTTATTATTGATTCTGATTCTGGAAAATTTATACTAATATGCCCTACGATAAATTTCTAACCAAAAAAAGGGACTGGTCAGATTAAAGGTTTTAACAAGTTTTAACAGATTGTTATTTAAAAACTACCCTGCATCTTTAACAGTTGTTAGATCATGACTGAGCATGATCAAAACCTATTCAACCCATGAATTAACAAAGCTGACCAGAAAATATGTGACGATGGAACAGTCTTCATCTAACTAACAGTATCTAAAAATGTACTTCAACGCATATGTGTTTGAATAATTTGAATATGATATGCTGATTTCCAAAGTAATCTGCATCTATGCTCAAAGGCAAGGCAGAAACCCAAGATCTACTGTAAACTCTTACCACATAGGAACCAAAATTGAACCAACACAAACATTTCTTTGCTTTGATGCATATTGCGTAACCCACAACTTTCTCAGCCAGATAGAAATACATAGTGAGAAAAAGCCTACAAAGCATCAGGGAGTGAACAGTTATGTTTTTTCTGCAATACACAACCCTCCCTCATGTGCCAAGATCTATAGAGAAGTAATTAACTCAGCCTTCCGTGTAACGACTTGCACAGATGTGCACTTTGATTATGTTTCTTTTCATCTGCCATTTTTATGATTAAGCAAATCAATACAGCCTGGATAGAAGTTTGGCTTGCAGCAAGACTGTCTACCTCTGTACAAAGATCAATTATAATAGAGCCAAACTTGAATAATATGTAACATTTATACATCTGTTACAGAAAGAAATTAAAGTTGGCACAAGTTTTTTGTAATGCCCCCCCCCCGGGCTTTAAGTCTTTACAGTGATTATTCCAGCACTAAGTGAGGAGGTTTAGACCCAAGGTAGACGCCTGGGTTAGAGAACCACTAACCTCCTGTTACCAAGCTGGATGACTTCCTCACCTCAAAATAATATATTCTGGGTGGGATTCCAACCTGCAGCAGTAAGTGGCAACAGATTTGAAGACAGCGACCATAACCACAGAGGTCCAACCCCGAGGTACAAAATGCCCACAAAAATCATTATCAATTACTTCCATAGTATTCATACCAGGTCCAAATTTCATGAAACTTCTACAGGAAATCTTGAAACCTCACTCACTGCTTACACAGTTAATTACTCTGTAATGAGTATTTCAAATTGCATACTGTTTTAAATTAATACCAATGAGTTAACCAATGTCTAACTCAATTATTTCTGTGAGCAATCATAAACCACAATGCATGCGTCACTGAGTGTGGACACCAGACTGCGATTTTAACATTGTACACTTGGTAAGTTTTAAATCAGCAAAAATGCAGTCCATTGTCTATATGGGACCCCTGGACTGAATTCATTATGTTTCAGTACCCTTTAGAACCCTGAATTTTGTGGTTAATCAACTATTTGTACAATTCAGCAGAATCTTACTAAATTGGTGATTTTAAGATTAGTGAAGTCATAGAAATACATTGTTCTACAAATATCAAAACTGAAATGTCAAACTGTACCTCAAGTTTGTAACATACTAAATCTAAGCCGTAAATATCACATCGGCAACAGACTGTAACGATATTTTCTAATAAAATATAGATCTAACCCACAACATCTTCATTATTTAAATGTGTTATTCTTAAAACTACCACTATAAAATCTCCGACAATCAGTTTAAACTTCACTATCTGTTATTTTATGGCCAAATCGAACTTGTTTGCACCGAGGCTGGCAAGATAAAGTGTCTTCATCGCTATTTATTATTTGTTTCAAATTTAAATCTTTAACATAGGTAACACAAAATGTGTAACAAACCTAAAATAACGAAATCTAGTTTATTTATAACAGCTGGGAAATATAGTGTAATGATATGATTCTAACCAGGGGAAATTTAAGATATAACATTCGATTGAAATCAGAATTGAGGCTCCACATTCAACGAAATTATTAAATTATGTCTTTGAAGTAATTATACAGGTATTGTTGTTGTATTTCAATAAAGCTGATTAAGTCCATTCGAAGTCTATATATCTGAATACTTAACGCTTAGTTTGTTTGATTGACAAAAAATGTAACAAAATGCAAGTCGATACAATCCAACAATTGCTTGAATACAGTAACAGGACATTACTTATGTATCTTTTACTGAGGGAATAGGATTTATGTTTAGAAATATACAATGTATAAGAGGACACATCTTATCATAGGAGGATTTAGAAAGGGGGAGGAGCCTGCATCCCCCACAAATTAGGGCTAGCTTGTATAGCATATTTAGCGGAATAAACATTTTCCTACCCTATTGACATATATTTATTAAGATTTGATAAATTTTTCTTGAGAATCATTACACAGAAAGCATTGTTAGCTTTGGGCACTGCCCCAGAACTTCTGACCAAGGGGCCACCACCCAATGAAACCCCATCTACAATTTACGCCCCGCCTAACTGAATCGTGTAATTCTGCCCCTGCTTATGATAAACTGTTTACAATTATAACAGATGTAAGAATGCTAAATGGCAAATAGTCAAAAAAGGGAATCTTTAAAATCAGAAGTTATCCTCTATACCTCTTTACCCTTAATTTCTTATAACACACATCAGAACAAACAAATTTAATGTCACAATTTCCTGTCTAAAACAATCAACTAAAAAGATGATGAATTTCATCCATGTCATAACTACATTTTTGAAACACACTCTCAAACTCCAGACCAACCTCTCCAGAGTGACCATTCTCTGACCAATTAATTAACAACCTCGAGATCTCTTGAACAAGACTCGAGGGTTCAACGCAAGACTTTCGTAACTCCGATGCATTTATATAGGAGTTACGATAGTATTGCACTGAACCCTCGATTAGTACATTATCTATTTTCCCTGTAGTAAGAATATACCATCAATGGTTACCCTGAACAGGTCACTCTGTACCACGTTCCATTAAAACCAAATCCTAAATATGCATAATGGTAGCAGATGTTACAATGATCTATAACAAAGCAAAAGACGAATCTATACATCATACATTTTGCAATCATTCCCATAATGAATTATTTACTATCAATCCCATGATGCAAAATCGTCCCTCATAGTGTTTTGACATTCACATAAAGGTGATCATGGCAGTACAGGAATAATCATGAGAAGCTAAAGAAGCATCATGAATAAATGATACAACAATACCAATGCACTACTGTGCTTTTATGAACAATTCTATAACAATAATATTTATCTACCAGTATGATCGCAAAATGCAAACGTAAAAAAACTACAAAATCCCTTGTGACAGCTTTAAGTATCAAATGGTCCCAGCAGCCCCTAAACACTTAACTAAAGATCAATGATTTGTGCCACACTGCCAACTTAACATTTGAATTTCTGAATGGTTTGTCTAAAACTCTGAAAAATAGGTATTGGTAGAAATGAATGCCCAAATTTTACATGAATATATAGTAAACTCTTTAACCTCAAAATTTAGCTGGATGTATAACATATCTCTATTGACACTATTTTCAGCTTGATCTTTTTCAACCCTTAAACAATTTCATTTTATCCTTTTTAGTACCAGCTAGTAGTAAACAAGAAATATCTTGAAAAAAGATGTTCGGCGCAATTTGAAGGTTAAGATTTCTTTGCAACATAAAAAATGCCGAAATGTTACCACTGCTCAGGTCACTCCAGATCCAAAATGGATTTCGGTAAATTCACCGAAATTCAGTGGATATTTTAAACATACCCTTTATCGAAAGATTAACCAATCTGCGTCAAGGTAACAAATGTTGTTTTGCTTGAAGAGAAATTGCCTTTGATTGCTTTCCACAACACTCAGATATGCAAATAGCAAAACCAATTGTTAGTATATGGCTGCTGAAAAATTGGGTCAAATATTGCATAGCATCTGAAGTGTAGCATAGAATTTACTATATTAAAAGCCATTGGCTAATTTAAATTTAGCCCAAGGCCAAACATAGAACCAACATTCACAAGTTACAAATGGAGTGTCGTAACAAGTGATACTGTACTTTATTTCAAGCATTTGAACATTCACACAATACAACACACTTAAATAACATGTAGCTGAGTCACCTTCTTTAGATCTTGACTAAACTTCTATTTCATGCAAAAAAACCTTCATTGAACTGCCTTAAAAACAAACAAATCACTCATGTACTACGTTTACAAATAACACACACATTTGCATTCAACTCATTGAATTTAAATGATTGCAACAGATCAATGAAATTACGCAAGCAATTTTGATCAGAGCAAAAAACAAGCACAAAGAAATCATATAACAATGCAAAATGTCATTAATCTCGCGTACAATGTCAAATTTCAGACAGTTTCAGACAAATCCCGTATCAGAAATCCTGGTAATACAGCTTGACTAGAGATCTGATACCAAGAGGAATATTAGCATGCAGGCTTGCTTGAGAAATTGATCAAATCTGAATTTCAAATTGCAGTAAAGTGTGCATTTGTTTGATTAATATGGTAAGGAGACTTCATCACTCATATAACTTGTAAAGCAGAAGAATTATCAGCTCTACTACAAGGCAATGAACAAATTGTGAATCATTACATCGTTTATCACAACAGTTCTAGGCAAGATTGTACGATATATTTGGTATGTCTGTACAGAACATAGAAATTCACAATATTGAACAGTTTTTCACAATTCTTGCTGTATCCTTAAAGCTGTCCTGGATTTTATGACTTAAGACACATACCAGCTAGGGCCTTAAATTCATAAACATTATTTATAAGTCTGCAATATCAAACATAGACTTTGAAATGTTAATGTTCTTTTTGGTCCTACATTGTTAATAGTGTGAATTTTAATAAAATTGGCAAAATTGTTGATAGACAGAATTTCTATCATTTATATTTAATGAGAAAAAAAGCTAGTAGATACAATGTATAAATTTTGCAAATATGTTAAGTCTTAGTCCGAGTTTCAGACTTGGAAGTGTTTTTGAATAATGCCACAGGTTATTTACTCTGGTACTGAACAGATTCCTTTTAAGAAATATGAACCTCTCTCATACATGTACATTGAATCCCCTTCAAATCCCCTTTCCATACAAAGTTTCAATACATACAACTGGCCAGAATGGTTGTATTTTTACACTGTTTTGTGAGGTAACCCCCTGTCAGGATGGAGTGGATAATCCATTTCAAGATTAACAGATATGTATAATACAGATGGCTTTTTATACCTTCCAGGCAATGATTCAATTTACGTGTTTTTCCAGCAACCAGGATAAGCGTAGTTGAAACCAGCTGGGTTTCAATCCACACACCAACTTACAGTACTGTATATAATGCCATGCTGAATTTCTATCCAGATGGTAGCAGAAAACTAAATTCAACAAGGTCAACTTGTTTAAATTTGGGAATCAAGATCCTTGCTGCCTGTCAGTCTCTGCATATGTTCCTTCTCTTTCGGCTGATACGTACTATAGTAAAACCTGAGAGGCTCGGTGGTCGAGAGGTAGAGTGCCTGACTCCCGATCTGACGGTTGTGAGTAAGAGTACCATACTGAGCGGGATTGGATTACAAACTTCACAATCACTGAATTTGGTGCGAGTACTGTTTGGTTGCCAGGAAGCAGCCGCAAAGAGTAAGTTGTAAGAAATTGTTTCACAATCAATGTAAAATAAGTTTTCTAAGTCTTAAACCTAAGGATATGGCTGTGCACTTAAAGTATGTGGCATTTTCTGCTCCGCACTCTTCATTCAAGTTTGACAGTAAAAAGTAATTCTATTGTACTGCACTTAACAAAACGTACCAATTATTCACAAATAGGTAAAACTATAAAATAAATAACACGAATGCTACACCCAACAACACACAAAAAGGTTTGGCCAAACATTTTCTTACACGAGAAGTTCCTTTGGTAAGTGGAAGAACAAACATACTACGGTTTCATTTATGTCAGGAAAATATCCCATAAACCAATTTTATAACTTTTTCCAGACATTTAACCATTCAGCTACTCAATATCACTTCCTGGCATGATTGTTTTTATAGATAAGCCACATAATAAAAATCACTGCCAAAAAATATGGATTGAAGCAGAGAAATGGACGTCCAGATATATAACAGATGAATTAAACATAGAAAAAATATAATCCTGATTTAAAACATAGATATATCTTGGATTATATTATAAATTATAACATAATCCAAGATATATGTATGTTTTGTATTTCTTGTATACATTGTATATATCATTCAGCAGTTATTCATTGCTACAATTAAGAAATTTCTGTTGCTTATTTCATTACAGGGGGGTTCCATTTGACCCTTTGACCTCTGGATTTTCCAAAAGGCCGCATTTTGACCCTTAAGGTTCTGGCTGAAGGGTAAATTATTCTCTAAATTATGGATATTTTGGCAATAATATGGTAAAATCTGGTAAAAAATTATCAAAATGACCCTTGAGATTCTGCACCAAGTCGATTACCCTGTCATTACCCCATTATATCTTTCGGATTTACATGATCATACACAGTAAACTTTTGTCTGTGGTCTACAATATAGGTACAATGAGGAGAAGACAGTGAGCAGCTTTTCTGATGATAATTCTCTCACATCTTGTGTGCTTGAATGAGGCAAACACTTATGAATCCACTTACATGTATACAATCCAGCCCCGTTTATTCGAATTCATCGGGTCCAAAATTTTATTTCGAATCAGACATTGTTTCCGAAAAGCCCATTTCAATTTGATGTGCCATAGAAGATACATCAGGACCTGATATTTATTTCAGATGATACCAAGTATTTGGATACAAGATTGTTGAATAAACGAGGTCAGACTGTATTTAATATGTACAGTTAGAATGACTTTCGAGTCAGACCAAGTTTCTTACGAGCTATTGATTTATAATGCTTGAAAGACATGTTGGGCATGCAGAACTGAACCATATCTGGGGGATCTGATGAGCATACTCAGAGAGCAGGCTTCACTCAGGTGGTCCAATGTGAGATGAAGTTACTGTCAAGGCATTTTTATATCACAAAGCATTGTTACTGTCATTCTCTGTCTACAACAAACTCTCCGGAATTACACACAGCCTCAGTATTTGCTCATAAGCCACTTTACAATTATGTTACAATAACTTGTCAAAGGTACTACAATCAAACACAAACACTAGCTTACCAATACTTCACACATAACTGACAAACCTCAGCATGTTTTTAGTCTATCAGGGTCTCCATACAAAACACTGCATTGTCAAATATTCATGAACCAATCTGACAGTAAAGGGAGAAATAACCAGCATTGTCTTCTATTATATTAGAGTAGATCTTATTATATTGCCATGAACACTAGCATATTATTCTCATTCCCAGACATTCTGTTGTTATTTGAATTCGAAATTCGTCATTAACCCCCAAGAATATATTTGGTAAACAAGTCTCAGACCGGGACATTTACACAAGTAACTAAGTTTCAGGATTGGTATTATACGTATATGCAAAACAGAAACCAATAAAATGATGAAACCTATCCAGACCAACATCCTAGTACATGTATTGCCTTAAATCAACTCTTGTGTACGCAATTATCAACAGCTGCCTGTTTTTATGGTCATTTATTACTTTTTGTAGGCAGACTAAATAACAGTTTTCAGCAGGTGAAATTTAATCTTCTTTTTTTATTCACAAACATGTACTGGCACTATTCACATTACTTGTTTAATAGCGCTAAGCTATTGTACTTTGTAACTGCTTAAGTTAAGCTTTGGTCACCTGAAGCTCCCTGTGTATGGACTAATCATGGCCTGCGTTCCCCATGTCCTGCGAGCAGGGGACCAACCATTGGTCTCATCTGATTGAGTAATGAAAGTTGTACAATCATGCACCCCTATGGAAAAGTGTGAGTACCCACTGACTCTCATGGTTCTGGCCCTTACGGGGCCCGTCAACTACCCTGGAGTTTCAAGTGACCTTAAAGCATTACAATAGTTCAGTGCCAAACCTTCCACAAATTACATTACTGCTGATTGGTAATTTCCCAGCAGAGCACTAACACACAGTGTCACACAAATATACAAAATACCAAAGCAGGATTATTATTTCTACTGATTAAAATGACAAATGCTGAGCACAAAGTTTACAGCATATCTGTTTAAGCTTTAATTTATCTTTAATACATGTATATAGATAACAGAATATTAACGAGCATCATGCCCATCACAAATCAGTGAAAGCAGTCTAGCGTATTTTCGTAATGATAATTTTGCTTGGAAGCTTGCTATTAAGTTGAATGCTAGACAATATGGCATCAGAGTGCCAGAATATCAAAGACAATCACCGGTGTTAATCAAGAAATCTCTGAGTACAATATTTCATGCGAGTTCACATTTCCACATGTTATGTTCATAGCAAAATGACATTTTCGCCTGACTTGTGTCAATCATGCAGAAGCATTTATATAGGACTAGTTGCAAATAGAACTTGTCATGTAAGAGACGCTCAACGACAAAAGCAATTTGATGATCAAAACAAATTCTGAACTGATGATTAGAGGAATACAAGAACAATTGTATAAGCAGGTATTTTAGCCAGCAAAAACAGTTGCAAATAACCAATTTCAGATGTTTCACAAATTGCTGAAATGGCTGTTATTGCATGTAGTAGTCAAATATGTGAATGAGTGAACAAGGAAATTAACGCTGGCCGATAGTCTCATGGCATCCTTGAATTCCTGAAATTAGCATACATTTACACCTTATACAGACAGAACTTTTCAGACAGATAGAAACATGACTTTATAAATAACCAATACAGCAGGTTTTGCTCCTCATATACTGACCGTTGAAGAGATGTATACATTAAAAATTATATTGTCAGTTCTTTGGAATAACCTGAACGTAACAATAAATTGTGTCATAGTGAGTTTGTCACTGAAGACATTCAGCCTGGGGTTTAATAATTTCAGATCAGAAGTCAGAAAATATCATACAAAGAGTATCTGCTGTATCTATAAGCAAATATTTGTATCAGCCTATTGCTAAAATGTGTAACTATTGACCACTTCCAGTACCATACAACCAGTATGAATGCCAATGAGTAGCTGCATTAGAAGCACTTGGTCTGAGGTGGCACTCGTGAGTTATGGAGACTTGTTTCAAGTCTCTGATTGGTTGTTTCTGAGCTTAGTCTTCAAACGGACCAATCACATGGCTGCATTCTGAGACTGGTATCCAAACTCAGTTTTATAACCTTTGACCCTTTGATTTAATGACTCGATTTTGCCAAACATGCTAAACAAATCAATTCAACACAAGTAGACCTTTGTTTTAGACAATACATGCATTATGTATACTTACTCATTTCTCTCTAATTTTATTTTATGTTTTTTCTTGTCGGTGACAATCTGCAGTGTGAGTTGGTCAATATGCTCATACAATCCCTGAAATATGAAAATATTCAAAGAATACAGCAACAGCAAACAGTGTTTTAAAGACATACAGACATCAAAAAAAGAAAACAAAATTGACCTTTCACTTCCAAGCTCTGCATAAAATCATAATAAGTGAAAAATCTGGCAAGCAATATACAGCAGACATTCTAGGTCCCTTGGGAACCAAAGAGTGACCAAACACACTGTTCCAAATCTAAATGTCTTAGCCAATAAAAATTGTTACACTAACAAGAGTCATTTAAATATCACATATTTATATTCGGAGTTTTTGTTTCAAAACATATTGTTCCAACAAAGAGAAAGTGAGGCGATAAAGCAACATCAATAAGTCCCTCAAGCTGCCCTAAACTTGACATCTTTCAGACCAGATACCTCCGCAGAATCGTAGAGATGTTTTGGCCAAATACCATCTCAAATCAAGACCTCAACCACTTTCCATAGAGATCAATAGAAGACAGTGGCGATGGAACAGACAAGATATATTTATAAAATATAGTCAAGATTGTTTCACAATGTACTTACATGACTAATCTGTCTGACCCGGGTTGACACAGATTCTAAGTTTTGTTTCTTCACTTGTTTCACAAACACTATTTGGTAAGGTTTGGGTGCTGCCTGCAGCAGAAATTGGTTGAATGGATATTTCTGTATCCATTGTCTTACATCACGTTCTGTAAGTATAATAGATAATACAGTTTGTTAAATTGTTATATAACAGATGATAATTCTATATACATTGCACTGAGTTATGACAATAGAAAGTTTGATAATATATTTGTATTATTATATACATTGTACTTTACAACACCAACTGAAGACGTTTTGAAGACTCACAAGAATTATACGAACCGGAAAAAATGGCTGTCCGTAATAAATTGCAATGCATTAATTTATGGCTTGCTTTCGCTAAATTAGAATATGGACACTCATGAGTATATCTATACCCATTCATATTTGCAATGCCGTCAAAACTGAAAAGATATGTATTATTTGGAAATTGCTTATTAAGGTCCTACTAAAAAAAAGTTAGCCGACTTACAATGTCATAAAGAAAATTATGCAAATGAATTCTGTATCAATTGATAAAACATAATTGTGCATAATGGCCTAATACAATTTGCAACATGCAACATACTACCAGCATAAAAATCTGTAATTCAAATTATAAGTTTAATGACTAATTTGATACCCAAGAGACATTTCACGCCCACAGCACAAACCATCTAAATAAATACTGGCATGCATTCTCAATAGTAGTTCACTGAAGTAACCAGCTTCAATTATTCAAACAAGAGCTGCTGAGCGATGGATTTCAGATGGATTTTACTCAGCGAGTTTTAATCTTATTGATCATTTTATCCATTAGCGAGGTAATCCAGTAATTGTATAATACAGTTAACAAGTTTTCCGGGTGCATTGATCAACAATCAGCTTCCTATGAGTCAATACGTGTACAAACAGATAGGAGAATCATTGAACAAAAGGAAATGTCAGAGAGATGAAGTTTTGTCTAATAGGAGATTCAACATGATAGCACTGATCTCAATACATTGACAACAATATTTTATTTGTATATTGTGCAACACAGAATCAATGGTCAAACCTGTTGAACTGTGTAACAGGATTTTTATATTTATGTTAACCTGAATTGGTCACCTCTGAAATAATCTGTCAGTCCATCAATACCTGACTTATATATCAAGCAGATCTAGATAGGTCTAGTGGGGATGATGTTATAAATGCATTCTATCATTCATCAGGAAAAAAGGTACCCTATAGAACCAATTGCACCAGACTACTACTGTAAGACTTCTAATAAATGAGAAGTATCACAATTATACAGTATTGATTTTTGAAATTTTTAACGGCATATTTTCAGCAACAAATGAGTTTTCTGTCCAGTTCAACAGAATTTTAAGGAGGTAAAGATGGTCTTGACTCTCACTCTGGAGATTGAGTATAAATCTCTCAATGAGCGAGTTTGAACCGCCAACGTCACTATCCTATTCTGAATTCGGTCGTACTTATAACTGTGCAGGTCAGGTACTCAGGAAGCCGAGTTATCGAGAGTGATAAATGCAAGTTGTATTAACTAACATTTCCTCAAACATTGCAATAAATTAGTTTAGCAAGATAAATAACTAACTAACAGAATTTGCCACATTGATATTTTTAACAATTAATGCCATGTTAATTTTTTATTGTGGGTAATTAAATTGTTTTGAGCAGAAAGCTTGGAATGTTTAAATGAATGAATGAATGGTGCCTTATAATGCATGAATTTGAAAGCTTCAGTCATTTATCACTCATTGAAAAGTTAAAAAATGTTAGCAAAAATGGTAATTGGCATATAAATTATAATACTCTTTCTGTTCAAAGAATAAGAGTGATTGAAATGAAATTAGCATGGAAATAAGCAAAGGGGATCGGCACCTTAAGGAAAAAATATCCGTCAAAATTTTAATACTCCGCAAGTATTTCATCGACTAAAAAATAAATGGCACTTTCTGCACGATTCACGTTGGATTGTTGATTTTTGGAGAGATGAACTGCTAAATTTTTATTGTTTGTTGAAAGTGTATTGTATTAGCTACACGCAGGTACTTGTGAATGTGAATTTGGCAGAGTATTAAAATTTTGACGGACACTTAAATGAACCTGGGGTGAAAATATTTTTGTTTTAGTTATAATGATTGATTTTGACTTGGATGTCTGTTTTAGGTCATTTCCTTAACGTGCCGACCCCCTTTGGAAATAAGTAAGCTTGAAACTGAACCTAAAATATCTAAAGTCCAAAGTTTTGTATATTTAACCTCACAGAAACAGAATGTTGTATGTAGCCACACAGAAAAACACAACAAGAGGTGGAAAAAATCAAACAGAGATATATTTGATGACACTGAAGAAAATGTACAGGAAGGAAGTGGAGTGTGAATCATTATACTTCATTTTGTCCGTGGACAATGCTATATGAAGTCTCCAACCGTTTCTATTTCATATGATAAAGTTGATTTATGTATCCAGAAGGCATGATAGAACAAATGAGGACATAAATCTGTCAATGAAGACAATGAAAGGTGAACAGATTGCTAGAACCCTTGATGATGCCAATATAAGATCAATGTTATTAACAAGAAAGTTGGGTATGTCTATCATGTAGACATTTATATGCATTAATGTATACTTACTCTACTGTACAAGACAAATGGCCAAATATATATATTTCAGGTTAAGTTCAAAATGTGAACCTCAGTCTAGTGGTTGTAATTTACAATACTAGCTCAGAGAGCACTAAAAATGGTTTTGAGAAGATGTAATTTCTCGAAGTTGACGCCGAGTTATCAGTATTAAAAAACTGAATTTATGTTGAGCTGCACATTTTAGGTCATACAATGCAAAAATGTACATACATACATTATAAGGGGATGAAAAGTGACAACCGATTATGTACTCAAGGATCCTTATTCTTTGTTATACAACAATTGATAAAAGGTTTGGAATATATATAGTATGCACCCATCGGAAATTGTCAGACTTTTAGTGTAACATTTAGAGGTACTAAATGTCATACCTGTATATATAAAGAAATTTGTTTTCCCATTACATGTAAACTGCAGACTCAAGAACTGATCAAGGTTTTGACTTGGTACAATTTATCTTAAAACCAAACTTGAGGGGCAATTATTTGAGGGGCACTAAATTATGAACAAATAGAGTTATAATTGGAACCTTAGTTAAATCGCTTTAATCACATCGTGACAGAGGTTTCTCCCTGTTTCAGAAACATGACCCATATGCCCATGAAATTTTGTATAAAAATATTCAAAACTGGGGTCAAATGGGGTTACAACCTTTAAAACTGCAAGTTACAAAACACTATATTAACACATAATTCTAAACACACACATTTTTGGTATAAAATCCAGATTTGGCTGTTGTCTGTGGATAAAAAACTCCCGTTTATTCTATTTCTAGATTATAGATTTTTAGCAAATTTTCTGCAGAATGACTTTTGGGAAATTCTGTAACATTCAAGCCACTAAAGATTATTTTTGCTGTCAGGAATAACAATGACTATAAAATCAGCAAAAAACTAAACCCTGCATGAATTTATCAATCTCATCAAAGATACAATAACATTAACAGCTTTAGATCATCAAAGAGAAATTAATCACTGCAGGCTTAATTAAAAAGCTCATCAAAGCATATAATACTAATTAATACTAATTAAGTATACATGGTATGTGCAGCAAACTACATAAAACTAATAAGAAATTCCTCAGAAAACAGATGTGATTGAACCAATGCTGAAATACATCTTCTGAACAAACATTATCTTGTACTTGCAATGTATTGCTATGGTAACAAGTGTTTAAAACATTACATGGCAAAGATGAAAGACAAAATTACATGGTGTAAGTCGGTAAGCATTATCACTCAAGTTTTAGGTAGAGTAGGACTATTTACCAATTGACAATGCACGGAACACACCTACTGTATCAGTTACAATTCAATTTACAAAATTCAATGTAGCGTTTAATGTCAATAAAAACTGCTCTTGATTTTTTTAATCACAATACTGGAAACCTAAAGGCTTCCTTTATACAGTAACTTATTTCATGGTTACAAGTAAGTACAGTTAGCAAGCTTAAGTTTAAAAGAAATATAGAATCAGTTGACACACCGAATTATAAATAACATAACTAAAAGAACAGTTCATTGGCAGGCGCATAGCTACCTGTATGTGACAAAATTGTATGCCATTGCGTACACATGATTATCAAGAATACAAAAAGTGCAATACTAAACCAACAGTTATCTATGTGAAATTGTTATCAGATTGCACCACAAACGTTCTAGAAAACAGGGTTTTCTCTGGGGTATTATGCCCTTAGACCCCCCTAGATTGTTTGCATACACATTCTACCAGCTCTGGCTACGCCCCTGATTAGTATGTGTTTTATATCTAACATATCATGACAATATGATGGTCCCAACAGGAATCAATACAGTAGTTTAACAGTGACAACATTACTCAACACTTCAAAGAAACAATAGAATGCCAGGAATTCAAATATACAGTAAATCATTTACGAATAATTTACAAGATCAAAGTGAACAGTGGTCAAAGGTCAATGTTATACATGCTGGTCAGTATGTTACTACACAACGTTTGAGGATGACACTTGCAGATAAGGAAGAAAGAACAAACAAACCAGCATATAAGATTGACAGAATGAACAGATAAGATGTATCAAATCTTGATAAGTGTTGGCATAATTCGGCTGGTAAACATGTAAATGGCACATCCAAAGTATAGCCAAATCACATCATCATAGACCTGACGGACACATACTTTGGGAAATAATTGCTTTCATACGGCTAAAAACAGTTTTGTTTGGTTCTTTATTCCCTATACCCAAATAAATTATAATTTTATGGCTTTTAAAACACATCCGAAAAAATAAATCCGAAATTATGGTCAGTTAATTAAGAAAAAAGTTGCAAACATTGTCCGAGCGTAACAGTCAGATATTAATAAAATCTATTGGAACAAACCTGAGACAGACTATAGATAAGGAGTATATTTAATTTGAAAGTTATACATGATATCTGGAAAAACATCATAATCCTGTAATTTTAGTCAATTGGATAGAAAAAAAATTGACATCTTCATCTAGAGTTAAAAAAATATGCCACAACAGATTTAAATACAAAAAGTACAAAATTTTAATAAGATTCAGTTACTGGGAGGCAGTTGGTTGATCCTGCATCTGGTATACCATACAAACAGTTACAGGTTACCCTGGTGACAAGTACAAGACAGGGGTTCCACTAGGGGCTGAATCTCAAGGGTCATTGTGATAATTTTTTACTGGATTTTATATACCATTTATAGCCAAAATACTTATAATTTAGAGAAAAGTTGACCCTTCAGCCAGAATCCTGAGGGTCAAAATTTGGCTTTTTTGAAATTCCAGGGGTCAAAGGGTCAACTCCAGGGTCAACTAGAACCCCTGATAAACTCTTATTTTGTTACTGACAGACTGATCTGTAGTTAGATAGACTATGCCAGAAGATAAAACAGTGCCTATAGTAATTACCATTATAAGTGAATTCATTAAAAACTAGTTAAACTGACACTCATTTGCTGGTAAAGGGTCTGATAATGTGGAAACAGGGGACAGCAATATAGCAAGTGGCTAGTTCTCTATAGGTCATTCAAATATTTTGAATACCATAAACATTATGTGAACAATGGTGTAACCAACAGTTTTAACACAAAGATACAGCCATTCTCTAAAACGAGACAGACACACCAACAAACATATGTAATACATGCTTATAGAACAGGTTTTACAATCCACTAAACATAAAATTTTGTAGTTAAATCAGAAAACATTATGTTTGATAAATCAACAGATGAAAATGACGAAATATTGCTGTTCGTCTGTTAATACCTGGAAAAAAACAAGAATTTAACCAGACCTGACTGCATAAAACACGCTCCAAAACATGAAAGACAATTTAACATATTTTTTATCATTTACTGATCTCATCTAATGCAAGCATTATGAAACACACAAAGTTTTCAAGTGGGTAAAACCAAAGGATCAAATGATTTGAGTGGAACTTGATTTAACACTTCAACTTAGGTAAATTCGTTGTTTTATGGAATATAATACTTAGACATTATTTGATCAAACAAAAACGTCTGTGCCAGCATGTACACTAACTTATTAACTCGTGAAGTTGAAATACAAACATATGCTCATATGCTCATGTGCTCATGAATACAAGTATTCTGGTGTTACTTCATCTACAAACGCTCAATGTACTATACACTTTAAAGGAGCGAGTTTTCTCTTTACTTTTACAGGGTTCTTACACTAGGAATTGAAAACAGGAGTCCAAAACAATGCCAAAAGTAGTCCTTCAATACAAGTTCAAAGCAATACATTATACAGCCAGAAACGGGAGTCCTAGGGAAAAAATAGAAGTTCAAAAAGCATAATAAGGAGTCTAGTGAGATTGCTTTTGGTTATTAAATTTAACCATGAGCTTATTATATTTCAATTAGGTGTATGACAACATATACCAGTTTTAGTGTAAAACTCCTTGCAAGTCTGTAGCCTGAGGCAATGGCAACCTCTCATGCTACCATGGAGATATTATGACAGAGGCAAGCATGTTGGTTTTGCCTCTGTGAGTCTGTCATTCAGTCAGTCAGTCAGTGTATCAGAAACCAGCATTTAATTTAATCATACTTATAGAAAAAATATATATCTGGCACAATTTAGTATTATTCAGGATCAAATGCAATAAATAGGACTAGCCATATCATAGCGATGATCAGTACAAGTAGAGACTTTGACGGTGAGTTGGAGTGATAGAAAAAAATGTGGTGAACCTTCAACGTGGCCAAAAGTAATTATTTAAGCAATTATTTACATCTAAACTAAAGCGTTTTTACAGCAAAAGTTTCATTTACTTCATTGAATCATTCATTAATTGATACAACAAAGCACTTGTCTATACAATTTATATAACATATACAAAAGCCAAATGTTAATTTAACCTAGGTAATGGATATACAAATGTTGGTAGACCTCTTATTAACAATACATTGTATAGCCTTGCAATTAAGCCCGCTTATCAAGTTACCCATATTTTCTTACCTTAGATGTTATAAAATCAAGGATATAAGTGAACAAATAATCAATACCGACAGGGTAATCAGGATCAGGGACAATTATACCTTGATTTAGGCTTGTTTCCTCTATCCTCTCCATTCCAACCCATTATTTCCAGGGGGTCTTGTTCAGGGTTTTTTTAATAGCCCTTATTCGGCAATGCCAAAAAGTATATATTTTTCCCAATTTGAACGTAAAAATTCCCAACAAATCTGAAGAGAAGTTTTGGTTCAATTTTGGCAAAAATTGACAAAGCAAGAGGATTTTCTCTCACAGGCAGTTTATATCTATAATTAGCAATTGTTGATTACTTCATCTACTTTCTTCCTTTTAATATTCGCAAATTTCTTAGTTTAATGCGCAAAAAATCCCAATTGGAATAGTATGGCCCTATGGGTCATCTTCCCAAAATAGCCGAAATAAACCCTGATTTCTTCAATACAGAAGATAAAGTATGGTGAAAGTAGCATATTACCGTATATTGGTATATAATGGCCTAATGTGCACCTTGGTATAACTCAAGTGAGTTCAGTTGTTATCTAACAAGTATGATTCAACGAGAAGAAAATGCACGTTTAAGTGCAATATTTATTGTGAATAAATTTCACATTGCGATTTTGTGAGTTAAATATGCACTGGTTAATAAAAAGAAAAAACACAAAATATTTTATAATTATCTTGTAAGTACTTGTTTTACTTCCCCTTATCCTAGAGTAAAGTACTCAGTAATTGATCAATAGTTTTGAGACATTATTACACAATTATTACACAACAGCATAGAATGATTACCATTGCATCATTTTAAAACATTACAAAATAACCCTAAAAATATTTAAAGTAGCATTACATTTTTCTGTCTTCTCAGATGGCAATATGTGTGGTACAAATGTACTTTGGTATAGTCTCAAATCGCTCGAATTGCATTAATTTTATAAACAGACATTCCGTTTGTTTGATATCAACATGTTTCTAATCTGAAAGTACAGGGGTTCCATTTGACCCTTGAATTGACCCTTCGATCCCTGAAATTTTTAAAAGCCTCATTTTGGCCCTAAGGATTCTGGCTGAAGGGTCAACATTTCTCAAAATTATAGGTTCATTTGTATTTCGGCTATAAAATGGTAAAATCTGGTAAAAAATTATCATAACGACCCTCGAGTTTCAGCACACCGTGGAACCGCTGACACCAATGTTTTATTTTACTTCATTACAATTTAATCACTCTCAAAGACAGTAAGACCGCCTCCTGAGTTAATTTCTAACCACTGTTTGCTCCTCCTTCAGCACTTGTGAAGACCACAGAAGTAGATTGCCCATGTCAGGATATGCAGTCCATATATCTTTGCTTGGAGTTTTTCCCCCTTAAATTCCTAAAAATCCAGTTCCACTTCAACCTAAATTGTGCCTGTATTTGTCCTTAAAATATTTGTGTAAATATAAAATAGTAACTTAAACCACTTACTATCTGTCTGAAGGCTATTATATACAACAACAGAACTCAATGAAGTCATAAAATGCTGAGGTAATTTTTGGACATGATACCAAATGACAATTTAATGGTTTCTGTGTCCAATTATGCATTACCAAATTCTTTTAAAATTGAATGGCGCTGTAATAATATATCATTATTCAGTGCACTCTTACTTAATGACTTTTGAAATGCATTCCAAAATAATGAAATGAATAATTTAACGCAAGAACTTGAAAGGAGTTTTTCATCCGAGAACACTTTTGAACACTACATTCCCATTATGAAATTTAAAATCATAATACAAAAAGATCTAACATAAAACAACAATGGAGTTCTACCGGTATATCTTTTTCTCGTACCGTTAATTATTATCTTCTGTATTGTAATATTTATGGGGATAATTTGTAAGCCAAATATGTGAATAAGGCACTGTTCATCTAATGTTATGATAACATGATCCGACTGAGTCAACCCTATACCCTAATACAGTTAAAATATCATTATTTTAAAAAATCAGACCACAAAAATTATACAGGACCGAGGTGTATTTGCATCAAGTTACTAATTTCATGAGAAGTTCAATTAATGAAATGTAAATTAGTAGTTACAGTCAGACTGTCAAGGTTTTTTAAGCCATTTCTATTGACAATATTGAAGTCATATACTTGTAATGACAAGTCTTTTTCCCAACATTAAATGTAGAATTCCAAAATTCTTTCTGAAATAAAATGATAAAAAAGAGTCCTGAATTTGCCAAAAGAGAAGATTTATAATAAATGGCCGATCTTAAATTGATACATGAACCAAACTTTCTGTTGTGTTCTTAAAAAAGCTTTATTGTGTGTGTTTTGACCTACAATTCTACTACATTTGTACCATTTTCGCATGAAAGCTACCAAATGCATGGAGATTGGTTAAGTTCCAAAGCAATGAAAAAGAAACAACGGTAAGTACTTATGCGTGTTTCTGATCACATATGTAACAGACAAGTAGTGTTCTCTAGGTCTAGTTCTACTGGCATGAATACAAAATTCAACAACCAGCACAAATTTCAAACATTGTTTTATAAAATATCAGTACTGATAAAATCTGATGTGGAATACAATGAAAAAAATCGAACATCCCTGATTCAAAGAAAAATAAAAAAACATTCTTTTAACAATTACACATGTATGAACAACTATCTTTTGTAAATTATGCAACAAGTACAAATTGAAAATACTATCAAGTTTGGAGACGTGTACCGTAAGTAGAAAAGCAATGTATGTCCTAATATAAATTGGATTTCAATTTATAATGTGACAGTATTTTTTTCTCTAGTTCACACATTATTTGGTCTATTTCCCATTCTTATAAGTTCAAACAGGTCATTTTTTAATCTCCCTCCCTCGAACACAGATAAAACATTGTTTCTTATAGGTATTTGATAGCCTTCCTCATTTGGCTTATCAAGACGGCTCATTTAATGATCTGTCATTTTATTTTTGACGTTGCCATCCACTCGCTAGTGAACAGTGGGACAAGCCAAAAATGAAAACACTGTCCTATATTATTTGGACTATATATCCTAGCATAAGATGAGGTTAAGTTAAGATGAGCATGCAATTATGGACTGATAAATTTATCCATTCCAAACACAAGGGCATAATATTAAATATATTATTATTATTGAACAATGGTATTTTGTATAAATCTTTTTGCAGCAAAAATACAATGTATCTTATCTTCTCTAGTTCAGTTAAAATGTTATAAACACAATTTTCAAAACAACATCGTAATACTTTCTTTTTCAATGTTTTTTTTTGTCATAGAAGTTTAAACTTTCTGTCAATCATAGTTTAAAAATGATGTATCAATAATTTCAACATGTAAACAACTAAAATATAATATTCATGAGTAGGATCCGCCGATTTATTATAGCTTTTTTGTAATAAATTATTAATTACAGTTTAATTCGTATAATTCTTCGGTAAATTACATATATTAGCTGATGATAAATCTGTATTGTTATTTTACCTAAATAAGCATGATATACCTTTGGAAGTAATACAACGACAATGTGTCAAAAATGACTCATGCAAGCATCACAGAGTGTCACAAGATTTCGCGATCGATTAATTAATTTCCAATTAAATTATAATACGGGCGAATACTTACTGATTCTCGAACATTTTGATTCAGAAATGATAAATCCACAAATGACAATAAACAAAATATCCGATGCTAAACGCATTTCTTTTAAAAATATATCTTTCCGAGTCACTACATTTTATATTCCCATCCGTCAATCGTGAATCAACCTTAAGTGTAAACTTCAAAGGAGCCGCTGATACTATAGCCTCGTTTTAAAGTTAATGGCCTTTGTGAGCGTCCTGAAAACAAGGGAATTAACTGCGATAACTTTAATTCAGTTTACGTCTAAGTTAACTCCCTTTAGCATTAATAGCTCTATGTAATAATCCGAAACACCTGTTTACTTCCGTTTGTTTCAGTGACACAGCGGCAATTGTCACACGGATATAACTTTAATAAATCTAACGGTAGAGTTTCACTTTAGTGAGCTTACCATTAGGAACTTCGCACCGGAAACTCGTGCTGTTCGTGCGTCTGCCTTTGTAACCAGACAATATACGTAACTGAAGGCGCATGCTCGGTGGTATATAAAAGACCCCCACCAAATGTTATCTCTTATCAATAATTACGTAATACCGGGTAACTGTATGGTAATTAACACAGCGGGGGGGGGGGGTCTTAGATAATGTTGACATATCTGTTGAGTTGATCCTGTTTAATAGGTCCATTCTGCGAAGGTCATTGACCCCAACAGTGCAAATTAAGTAATAAATTCCTTGACCCACTGCCGACATCTACCCATTTTATATCATATTACCACGGACCTATATAGGTATATAGGTCCGTGATATTACGTATGGCACGAATAATTCGTTGATCATTTAATTGGTCGTTACCATGCATGCAGGGACACGGACAATGTCCGGAAAGTGAGAGGTGTTACATCAATTATTATACGAAATAATCACTTTTCAATAATATTTCTATGATACTTGTTGATACAAATAAAAGTTCAATACATCACGGACATGAAAACCAGTTCATAGTTTACATGTTCGTGATAACATTTATGTACTCATTGTGTATTTTCGAATCAGTACATGGTCAATTATGAACTACTTAATTATAGTTTAACTTCTGTCAGGAAAACCCTGCTCCAAAATGGTATTCATTCAAACTACGGTTAGTGGTTACCAGCTTTTCGCATCAATGGTGAAGCAAGAATATCTATTCAAATGTATTTAATACATATGTGTATATCAATTGTTCAGTCGTTGTTGCGTTATGGGGCTCTAGAATTGTTTTGAAACAAAGTTGTGCCCGACTACACTTACCATCACTTCCAGGCGCGTAGCTGCACCGAAATCTATGTGCAAGCCTGAATGAGCGGCAAAGCCGCCAATATGCTAGGGGTGTCTGGGGGCATGCCCCCCAGAAAATTTTGAAACCGTTGAAGGTAAATGGTGACATCGGATGCCTTTTTAGCCGGATTTTTCGAGAAAAATTCCGGCTTATAGATTGGCGAAAACCGGGCGGGCGGATGTCCAAACTAAGCAGATTGACCGAGTTTCATTCGTCAGCGCAATATTGATACCTCTTTTTGTTTACAATATTATTAACAGTATTATTGATATGAAGAAAAGTAAAATCGGGAAAATAATGTGCAAGCCCGGGCTTTTTGGCGTAAAGGCAGCTACGCGCCTGACTTTAATTGTGTGTGGTGGCATAAGGAAGTTGTGAATATTGGAGTCTTAAAAGAATAATTCTTGTTAGTGTTTTGTTGAACTGGAAATCGTTCAGTTTGCTTTCTAAAGGAATTTGATAGACATAAGCAAATATATACACAAATACATCATCATGGGATGTGGAAAAATTAATACATATATTAACGAATAACATCAATTACATAGTAATATTTGTTCTTAAAAGTTACATATTTCACACATAAAGATTAATATTACAAGTGATTGTATATTATATAATATATGATGATAATAAAACAAAAGAAATAGGAATAAAGGGTATAAACTCAATTAATTATAACATTAAGTACGATATTTCTCTGGTTAAGTGCGTGTTTAGTGAATAAGGCCAAGTTATATAAAGTTTGTTTCTCCTTTGATCGAAGTAATTCTAAAAATCTAAACATAGAAGGTCTTTTAAAATAATAAGTCTTAATATTATATATACAAATATAGGCTAGCTCTAAATAGCCATTGGCTGTTAAAATTCCAATCTGGCAACTAGAATTGTGTCAAAGATCGTAAAACAATAAAACAGTCTCAGAATTATAAAGATTGGTACAATCGAGTTTTGATAACTTTTGTTTAATTTGGGGGAATGCATTTTCATTAAAACATATAAGATAGATCAAGACTTAGGAACAAAAAAGCGCGAACACAGGTTTGCATGTATGAATACGCGTAGGGTGTTGATTACTTTAAATATGAAAGAGAGGGGAACAGTTGCTACAGGGAATGCCACATAAATAAGACAGTGCCTTCCCACACAGACCTCCGGGAAAACAACAATCCAGAAAACATAAGGCACTTGAGGAGGCTCGATGCTTACAATAGTAAGGCGATAGTGCTTCCACGAACTTCAAAAATCTGCGTCAGGTGTCGCATGTACTTTCAGGATTCGTGAACATGTAAATTATCACTTTGTATATAGCGCCATAGGACCAGAGATTTACATTAATGTTGAAGGGTGGTTTGCTTTGAAATCGGTCCTTATGTATGAACATCGGATTAAGTCAGCGTTTTAATACAAGAATGAAATAAGGTCGACCTATGGTATCCCATAAAGTAATCATCCGGGTTTGGAAATAGGTGATTGTCTGATTGACACACCACCAGGATATAGATACGTGACTTAAGTCATATCAGTTAATATTGATTGGTTGTGCACAGTGTTGTGTACGTGACTTATGTCATGTCAGTTAATATTGATGGTTGCAGTGTTGTGAACAGTGTTCAGTCTTATTTTGTGATTCAATATTGGCTTAATTAAATCTTCTTAGTTTGAAGTAATTAAATTTAAAGACTTTATTACGTATATATATATATATACATGTAGGCTATTGGCCTAGCCTATCTCATTTAGGCCTATTTCCCGATAAAATTAACACTCCTTTATTCCTAGAAATGTCAAAACTAAATGATAAATAAAACATGGAGTTCAGCCTTAAAACTAAAGATGTATTTTATATGGTGATAGTGAACGTGGTGATTGGATCCGTGAGCATGGCTGTTTAAATTATTTAGAGTCGATACAACAAGGTTACAAAGGACACTATATATTACACATCGTCACATGGTTTTAGTTTAGATAAAATAGATATCACAACATGAATGCGTAGTATCTGTATTATTTCCACGGACCTATATACAGGTCCGTGTTATTTCTAAAGATAACAACGTAGGTCAAATTTATTAAAAATGTATTTAACATACAAATGTAGATCTATTATATTTTATCTCAGATATCGTATGTGTACGTAGTTATAAAACAAAAGATCACGCATAGGTCCGTTCTGGTGGAGTGGTTATTAGACCATGCGCGGCCGGAAACCGCGAAAGAGCATGCGCGCAGCTTGAACTATTCCAAGTTGGAAATGTTATAGGGGTGTTACAACTTTTATCTTATGAAAATCTGTTTATTATGTTACATATTCAGAACTTCTTATAAATCCTTAACATTGATTCCAGTAATTTGGCATTTATGTATTGTACAATTACTGTACAGTTAAGATATTGGAGTTTTATGAAAACAATATTTATATAATAATATCTACCCACCCTATATTCTATCACATTGATAGTTCATGACGTCATATCCTATGTTTGACCTTTTTAACCGGTGTAATACGACTGTGCGTGTCCGACACTTAATAAGCAGAAAATCGTAAGTATTTGATGTATTATTACTTTTATTCAGTTATTTTTGGTCTGGAACGAACTTGTTCATATTTAGCTTCACGTATACGTGTTAAGTATGTCCAATTCTTCTCATTCTTTGTGTAAATTTGTATTTTAACTTGCATGTTCAAGGTGATGGCTAACTTGTCCGAAAGTTAAACACTGATGCAATTATATTATGCAAGCTATGTCGATCGTTGGCTTATATAAAGAAATAACTTGTTGAAGTTGGACATTACATATCATTCTAACTGTCTGATATCCTAATATACAGCTGACTGTGATTGTGAATATTTTTTCATTCAACAACCTACTCAAGGTCACTAGAGTATCTTTGGGCATTTAAAATTTAATTTTTAAGAATTGAAGTAATATAAAGGAACTTGTGGTGACTCGCAATATTTGTTGTGTAAAAGAAGAGCCAATAAAGGTATCATACTTTATATTTATGCTGCTGTTTTAGAGTTATTTATCTTTAATGGTAGAAATAGATCTACATATTGTTTTGAGACTCGATTTGGATTATTATTGATTTTCAAATGTGATAATAGTTTTTAATACTCGTTGAAGATCGAAACTGAGCAATAATTCTTCAAATAATTTGCTGTATTGGTAATAAAATGCTTGATTGTCATATGCTTATATAAATGTTGTGTTTTGTTATGATGAATAAAGTGAAAGTTGAATTATGTAACACTTCCTAGTAGTTGTAGTTTATGTTGAGACAATTATGGTAGAGTGGTTGAAAACTTCTTTGTTTGTTATCTATGTAAAAATGTGTTGTGTAACAGGTCTTATACCTGTTACATAATTAATGGTATGCAAACCTTTGTGTGGTTACAGCAATTGCATAATGTTACTTAATTATTGACTTGTCCTTTATTATGTTGTCTATGTTACAATTTATGGGTCTGATGACATGCATTGCTATATATATTTTGATCGTTTTAATACCTATATATTGTAGATATTAAGGACTTACTTTGATTTCATTCTGCTGATTGATTCTGAAACAATAAGTGTTAGTTCTACAGTTCCTTTAGTTTTGTTGTTTGCATTATCTTTCTCTTCAGAATTGTATTTTTCTTTATTCGGCTATGGAATACTCCTGCACTGTTATTTTTATTATTGTTGTATATAACCTTGTGTTGATATTTTGTATGCTTCCTTTTTGAAGTTAGTCTACCATTTGACATTTACAGTTATGCACATTTAATTATCAATCAAGATTTTTTTGAGATATAAGTGTCACTGATGCTCAATTTTCAATTAACACATTCTGATGACACTGTAATCATTGATTTGGAACCTTAGGCATTTCCTGTTGCATAATAACTTGCATAGTAGCTTATATAAGGGACACTATTAAACCACTGACAATCAGTGTCAACTATTTATTCTGAAGGTAACTTAAAAGCAGTTTCATTTTTTTATTGCTTCTATCTGCTAATTTTCTTATTGGTACATATGTAGCAAATTTATTGATATTGAGTGTTTTAGTGTGATTCTTACTGAAAATATTGATTTGTTTTAAAGTTCATTATCTCGTTTTATACAGATGGGTGATTCAGGAAACCCCGAAAAGGGCAAGAAGATCTTTGTCCAAAAATGTAGTCAATGCCATACTGTAGAGAAGGGTGGAAAACACAAAACCGGACCCAATCTGAATGGTTTAATTGGCAGACCAACTGGCCAGGCTGTTGGATTTTCTTATACCGCAGCTAACAAGAACAAAGGTGGGTTTCTTTCTATACTGAACAACATTGTTTTCATCCATGTATTCTGTATTAATTAAGGTTGATGTATTTGGTTGGTTTACGTTTATTCTTGAGACTTGTACCAATCTAAATCATTCTGAGACTGTTTACGTTTGTTTACATTTGACTTCACTAATTTTCAATTTATTACACAAAAATATAATTAAGTTAAAAAATGAGGAACATGGAGCCACAACATATATTTGGTTAAGATTGATTGGGGTGTTGTCATGTTTCATGGTAATTTACTAGAAAGACATAAGAAGTAAATTAGTACTAAATGGTAGTTACAGCACTGCAGTATTACAAACACCAACTGTATGGAGTAGGGATTCATTTCCTACCAAAAAAATCAAAATTTCATTGACATCATTATTTTATTCTAGGAATCACATGGGCTAGAGACACTTTGAACATTTATTTGGAAAACCCTAAGAAATACATCCCAGGAACAAAAATGGTGTTTGCTGGCTTGAAGAAGAAGGGTGACCGTGCCGATCTTATATCATACCTTGAGGAATCTACTAAATAACCATACTCATTTTTAGCACAACAAATTTTTTATGTGAATTGGATTTTTATTTTTTTTTGCAAATAATTCCATCTTAAAAACTACTTTTTATTTTGTGATAATTATGTTGGACAAAGCACCATTTTAGCCATTGATTGGTTTATTTTTAAACTTGCCTAGTTCTGTTCTTGATATTTTCCCTGAGATACTAAAAACTCCAATTTTGTATTTATAGTGTACAGATGTCATTGTTTTAAATAAAAATCATATACCTAAGTTTCTTTTGTGTGTTTTATTTGAATGTGTGGTCAATATATGTGATTTTTCCGAGTTAACTCGATACTTCTTTGAAGTAATTTGATTGTTTGGTCTTGTTTTATGAAAAACAAGTGCTTACTCGTATTTTGTCTATTATTTGCTCATATAAACTCAGTATTGCAGGTTAATTGCTTTAATTAACATAAAATGTACAGTAGTTGCATGCCTTAATTGGTTATTGGCATCGGTAAACCTATATTGGCTACAGTGTATAGCAGGTTACCAGATTTTGTCCCAAACAGTATTGTTACATGTACTTATTAAACTGAAGTAAGCAAGAACATGGCTTATTATTTGCCTTTAGTTGTGACAGGCATTCTAAGCTTTATTTGCTTTGACTGTTATTACAATATAGCTCTGAATTATTGGACAATATGTGTTTATCACAGTTTACCATAGCGTGATATACATGTACAATACACATATATGATGCAATACTATTTGACAGATGATCATGCAGACCTTCATCACAAAAGAAAATGAGAGACTGGGGGGGGGCTTACTTCCCAACATGTGCCGTTGAACCACTAGATAATTATAACTTGATAACTAAGTTACACAGGGCAATAAACTTGAGAACTGTATACCGATATTTGCACATGATCTGAAACAAGATCTTGAACGGCATGATACTGTTATTAACAGGTGTAGGGTACTACAATACCCGGGCCTTTGTCCTTCACCTCTGAATTGTATGGTGAAGTTGGTGGTTGCAAATAAAACAGTTCAGTAATGATTGATCAAGAAATGCTGAGCCGTGGTCCAGTGGTTAGTGCGCTGGACTTGTAACACAGCGATCCGGGTTCGATTCCCGGTCGCGGCAGGTCATACCCTTCCATGAAAATTTGACTAAAATGTCGATTTTACTCCACATGTGGAGAAGTTGCCAGCTCCTTGTGGAAGGGTAAGTTAGTACTGGTAAGAATTCAGTCCAGGAAAAACTGGTTAGGTGAACCGTCTGCCGTATATAACTGAAATAACGTTGAGAAACAGCGTTAAACCCGATCAAACAAACAAACAAGAAATGCTGGTGGAATCCATGTATTTATTGTTCCCCATACATAATTATGAAGCATACTGTAAAATATTTTGATAACAAGAAGGCCATGTTTAGTAATCCATTGATGTCTGCTTTTGAAAATAAGCACTCAATTGGCGAAGTCATGAACATATATGTCCATGGTGAATTACATGTACGTATTTCCAGCTCACAGTATTAAAATGTAACAAAACGGAAGCCAGATTTGACTAGAAACGATGCACACAAGGGAATAACGCACATCCATAAGCAGTGGTTGAATTGGTTCCCTTGTGTACTTGGGGATTTTTTGAAAGGTATCAGAAGAACTGTGTACAATGTTAAAAAACAATAGAAACTATATTCTTGCAGATAATTATTTTTATTCAAGGAAGCCTTAACACAAACATGGTTTAATAAATTACATAACATTCATTCAAAATCAAGTCGTACAACACTTGACCATACGCTCTTCTGTACACAATCACTACATATAATAATCTATAAATATGCATAACTGACATTTGAACTGCATTTAATTTCTATAATACAGTTTGACCTCTTTTATTCAACAACCTTCTATCCGAATATGTGGTTTAATCCAAAATAAGATGACAGCTTCGTTGTTTTAGGGACATTAAATTGAAATGGGCTAGTTCGAAACCATGTCTTATTGGAAATAAAGATTTGGAACCCGATGAATTTGAATGAACGTGGTACGACTGTATACTAAAGGTGAACTGTAACTAACTACTGTTTAACCATCAGTTAACAATGTAAAATCTACTCTGTATGTTTTATATACCAAGTAGAAGATAAACAAGCAATCCTCAGAATGTTGCATGTCGTACACTGTCAACTGTACAGACTAGCATAAAATGGCCTTCACTTTGTGGCATGGTATGAGCAAAAAAACACTTCCGATGAACAGTCTAGGGGTATCATCTGATTCCATTCCCACTAATGCATTTTCTTCTCTGTTGTAAGTGAAGCTTATTGCTAATGCAGTGTTAATTGATTCAGATATATAAACATCTGCTGTCAACAAATATTTCTTGAAATTAAGACTATGAAATAAATAAGCAAACATATAAGCGATTCAGGGAATTCCACATTATTATGGCATATATCACAACTATATTGGACAATTTTGAAAAAGACATAAAAATGGAAATGAAGAGAACATCATCTAAAAAGAACAAAACTATATTTCATTTTGTCATGTTGTTCGTATTGCACTCTTATTAATGTATTAGAATATAATGATTCTGTTGAGAAATTATGAATTATAAACAGTAGAATAGAAGATAGTTAGAGAACTAAATTCAACCTTTACAGATCAACAGGTGAAAGCGAATCAAGCTTTCCTGTTTCGTTATTTCCCTGCAGGTAGTCTCATCTTACTACATGTATAGCATGAATTATTATATTCAGCTTTTGAACTTAAACTGTCGACAAGAACATGGAGTATTAATCAACTTGCATAGAGTGAAGAAATCTGACTTTCACAGTGAGACAGATACATTGTAACTCATACTTTGTTTACATAACACAGAGTGTAAGAAAGATGAGTGTAAGAATTCTAGTCACTTTGTACAATGACTTCCGTGAGTATGGAGTATGAAGTACTATCTGCTAGAGTGAATGGCAAAGAAATAAATGTACAAGTGTAATGTAGTTGATTGAGTAAAGTACCCTTCAGAACATCTCTGTGATATCCACTCTCTATCTTTCACCAATGTAACTACTATTTATTCTTATAACTTACATTAGTATTTTTGTCTAGAGAGTTTAGTAATGCAGTCATCGACTCAAAAGAGAGAGACATTGTATTACACAACTATTGACCGCTATGAGTTTGTTACAGTGATTTTTAATAATCGCATAGCAAAATGTCCAAGAAAAAAGTTCCTTTGCTTTTTTAGTTTATATGATTAAAAATCAGATTTAACACGTTTTCACATGTCTGTCCATTTCTTCAGAAACAAGAAGTTTAACAAAAACAACATTTTCAAGTTTCACCAAAATTATGGATATTTATACCATCACAGAGATAAATGAAAGAGCAACGAGCCATCACTCTGTATAGAAGATTGGTCAGTAACGTGAATCAAAGTAAAGTCTGTCTCATTTTTCCAAGACAACCAGTGCCAAGCTAGCTAGCACATTTCAGTAGAAAGCTCCACACCTAAACATGTACAGTCATGTAGTTGTAAAAATCTTACAAAGATTAGGCTATATTTTTAACCAATAATATCGTAATGAAATAAAACCATCATGACAAAAAATGTCATATAAGTGATATTATAGGATTCGTCGTAATATCTCAGTTAACAATAATATATAACCCTTAACCAAAACTATTAATACATAAATACAACCAATTAAAATTTACAAAAGAAAATCTTAAATTCATGTAATCAAATCAAAAAGAAGACGAAGTGCATTTAAAGAATGAGAGAAAATCTGGTAAATAAACAGACAATTTATGCTGAAACGATATTTACAAATAGTGTTAAAACTAATTTTCAATAATGTGAAAATAATTTAATTTATATCGTTTGATTTGATGGTTTGGCACAAAAATATTGTAACTGCCTCTTTAACATTACAGAGTTACACTAACTTTGTACCAAATCCTCGGGTTTGCAATTCATTCAAAATATAATTAATTCATTGAAAATATACTTACATTATATACCTAGCATGCCAACAGGGACTTACAAAAAAGAAATTTCTTTCACACAACAAAAAAGAACACAGGTATCAACTACATGTACATAAATAAATGCATTAATAGACTTTAACCAATATAGTTCTGCAATAGAGTAAATGACATCAAGCACAAGGGGAAAAATGATATCTAGGTTATCGGCAAATCAAACATATTAATTTGAATCATAAACATATACATGTATATATTACCTCACCAATTTATGATAAGACCTATACAAGGCACTGAATTTACCAGTCAATTTAAGCCATATTCAAGTAAAATAGATGTACTAAAAATAGTAATTCCGGTTGTCATTTTGAATGATCTAGAACACAAAAAATCATAAAATGTATTTCATAGCAGGTGAATCTTGGTATCGTAAAATAAGCATTTTATCATTCTAATTCAAAAAAATATTAAAATAAATTGAAGAAATGTAAAACAATCCATTTATCCACAAATAAACACAATCAGGAATCTAAATAGACTCATACTAAGATCTATATGTGTACATACAAATTCACTCTAAATTGTGATAACAAAATATACATAAAATAAGTAATAACAATGACTTTATAAAACAGCTGACCATTTATAAGCAGTATTGTACTATGGTTATAAATCTATTCTAAACTACTGACCAATATTCCTGTACACATAATGGTTGCTCTTACAAATAGTAAATAATTACAGCAGTAAATATCAAGTCATATTTCTTGCAATTGCCATGATTTTGTAAAATGTTCCAGGAGAGGGCTTCACTAATGTTGTAATATATTGTGCCCATTCCCTTTGTACAAAAAAACTGCAATAAAATATCATTAAACTAGACAACATTAAGTTACCAATCACCAACTTGCAAATTTTCCATGATTTCTTATATATAATATGACTTCCAAACAGTTAACTGAATTATCATCAATACATGAACTTTATTCCAAGGATAACTCCAAGTAGAAGTAGTTGCATACTGTATATTATTAAACGCAGGGTATTAAAATAATATACATCAAAGTTTCAAAATATTTTACTACATTTTGAAAGTAATGCCCTTTCTGAGAACGCTTTTATTGTCTAATATATATATTTACCAACTGTTCAGCTCATGATGAAAACAGAGGTTTATAACACTAATGTCTTAGTTGACATACAAATGTAATAAAGATCATTACATCAACAAGCACGAAGGGAGTATTGGCCCTTCTTAGGAAAATTGCTCATTGTACAATTCAATACTGTATATATATATACTAAAAAGATAGAAAACAGTGTTTAATTTTGCTTGAAAAATGATATTGCAGGAAGCACTGTGTTGTGTATCTGTCTTATATGTAGTGCCATTATACCATGAAAATCCTGTTCATGCATTGTATACAATTATATTATGTGAGAAAGTAATGTAAAATACAAACACATTATGTCATGTGATTTCTGTAAATGACAAGCACATCGGTTCCTTACTGTAACTGAATCATGATATATTTGGACAACTCCTGACATCTGAGCTGACCTTGAGAAGCAATTGCATGGTCTAGTAGCTGGCAGTTCTTGTAACATATACATGTATTTTCACTTATGTACACTTGAACCACACAGATATACACTTATTGTTGACCTTCACATTCAAGCACCATATCAATATAGAAATGCTATGAACTATATAGTTAAATCACAACATGATAGTTGATCTCGACTTGAGCTGATTTATCACTAGTATGATCGGACTGGTAGCATTTCTCTCAACATACTAAGCATACATCACTCTCAAACACCAATATTTACACTTAACCTTAACTGAAGACTTTAGAAATGCGAGTATCACAACTATTTTATGCTTGTTTATTTGTCTGTTTGTCTTTAGTGATGATTGGTCCATTCTTATAATGGTCACAGGTCATATAACACAATATCCACCACAGGCACTCTGGCCCGCTCCCTGGTCCCCAGTGAGAGGAACGGTTCCTCGTCGACCATCTGTTTCCCATAAACCTGGAGTCTGTATTATCTGTAAAAGATGTACATAATAAATTTACAACTTTTATTATCCTGGCAATACCTATAATTGGTGATTTAAGACTCTAGTGCTTATTATATCAATATATAAGAGTAGCATCTTCGTATTTCATAGTATAATGGAAATTGGAAATACACTTTAATCAGGTAAGAGTGTATCAGTTGTCAGACATCACAAGAATAAATGCTTCACATTTTGCAGTATTTTTATTGGCAAGGACAGACACTTATCTTTTCAATGACAAGGGCAGATAATCATCTTTTCCATCTACAAGGGCAGACAATCATCTTTTCTATCATCAATGGTAGACAATCTGCTCCTGTTGTTTAAGTTTCATAATATTCTGTTTAAGGTATACAATTTTTATACACATCACTTTACCTTTTCTACCAATTCCTCAAAGGCACATTGAACACCTTCTTTTGTTTTAGCACTAGCTTCTATGAACAACATCTGGTGTTTTCTGGCATACTTTAGACCATCTTCCTTTGTCACCTCACGTTTAGCCTAAAAATTACATAACAAACATGCATGTAGTAGTAATTGAAACAAGAGCTTGTTAGGGGGGGGGGGAGACATAATAAAAATGTACTTAAGGAAATATGAAGTCTTAAGTCAAATCATTCTGAAATGAAATCAGTCATGCACCACATAGCGATACATCTGCTTCAAGTGGAAACCTATAACATCTGCCTCTGAATATGCCTGTGATCAGATTTCAAGCAGTACATTTGCCATGTCACTTATCTGAGCATCACACTACCTAAATATATTACTCAAATATTCATATGAAGTTTTACTGAGCAACCCAACGATATGTGCAAAATATTGAAAAATAACAAAATATCAGCAGATCTTACCTGATCAATCTTATTGCCTACCAACATCTTTATGATATCATTTTTTGTTGAAAACGTCTCTAATTCATTTAACCATGCATCTAATTTGCTAAATGAACTTTTGCTGCAAACATCATAAACTGAAACAAAGGCAAACAGTAATCCAACACTAAAGAAGTATAAAGTGTATAAAGGTCATATTACTGCTTTCAACTATGAACCACTGTTATACTCAACAACAACAAAGTTAAATTAGAAAGTTTAGCATTGCTGTAGCATCTAAATTTGTTAACATTTACATGTTATCCTGCTTGATGATCAGTACAATCGTACTATAGCAGTATATTACCTTGAAAGTTAAAACCATAATGGTACATCATGAAACTTCATTTTGAATAGCAAGTAACTTCCATTCATAAATTTATGACACAGTGTTGAAATTTGTTCACAACAAAGTTGTTCTCTTGTTTTGGAGGTAATGAAATATATACACTGCACTTACACGTACTGTACAGATTTATCATATATACAAGAGTAAGCAACTTATCAGAAGTCTTTCAATGACAATAACATCCCACAAGCAGATACAGACACAGGTCTGCAGTTTTCATTATCATTGAGGCTTATGTATGTGGCGTTTCCTGTAACCACGTATTCTCTCTCTTTTATACTTACTCAGACACAGAGCCAAACATGACATCTTGTGTATGCAGACGAGGATCAAGCTACGATAAAAGCTCTTTGTTTGATCAAAACAGACAAGCTAAAAATGATTCCCATCATGCCTCAGTATTACAAGTCAAATGATTCCCATCATGCCTCAGTATTACAAGTCAAATGATTCCCATCATGCCTCAGTATTACAACCCAAATCAGTAATATTGAGGACAATGACTAAAATTTGCAAAAATTAATAATTCTTACCTAAAATAACACCTTGTGCACCTCTGTAGTAACTTGGTGTTAATGTACGGAATCTTTCCTGACCAGCAGTATCCTACAACATGTATGACATTCTATGTTAATATGCAACTTTGCTGGTACCAACTGATAGGAAAATTCATTCTCATATCATATTAACATACCGATAAAATGTAGTCATTGACAACACTAAAACTGAATAATACAGAAACAGTTTGAATAATTAATTTATTACTGATAAAAAATATAACAACAAAGAAATGATAACTTGGGGAAAAAGAGATATTTTCAGCAGGATGACCCATATTAGGTGAAAAGTTTAAATACAGTTCCACAATACTGATGACAATGCCGAACAGACCACCATTACTACACAAAACAAACAGAAACCTGAAGGAAACACATACCCAGATTGCAAGTTTCGCTTTGTTTCCATCTACTGTTAGTGTCTTCACTTTGAAATCGACACCTGGAAAAACAAGAATATTGATATCATAAATGGCGTCAAAGAGGTGCAATGACCCTCATGCATTGTTATTGCATAATTCACAAGTAAAATGACAAATGATGTGACACTACAGTTTATTACAGAGACAGCCTTTCCATTATGTACTAAACATTGTTTTACCTCAAAAATGGTCATTTGGAATTCATGATATAAATAAAATAATACATTCATGTTCACACTTTATTGAACTTATATTTTCCTTTTTCAGAGAACAATATAAACTCACCAAAGGCTTGATGCTATCATTATCAAAAAACTGCTGTGACCATAAAATATATGATAACTAATATTAAATCCTATACATATTTGATAGAACTTGATGACAAATTGATCATACATGTAATTAATAAACCAGTTATGACAAACTATGATACATGGACACAGCACAACATTATTAATTATTTAATACATCATCATAATATTGACTGCTATATAAATACATGCTCATCTTAAAATATGGAATACATTACACTAAAAGGATTCTAAAAAAATAATACACATGTTCCACAATAAATCAGGGGTTCCACAAGGGACTGAATCTCAAGGGTCATTTTGATAGCTTTTTTTATATTGATTTTACAATTTTTAGCCAAATTCCCTATAATTTAGAGAAAAATTTATCCTTCATCCAGAATCCTGATGTGGCTTTTTGGAATTTCGAGGGGTCAAAGGGTCGAATGGAACCCCTGATATTGAATGTAAGTATTTATACATTACCAATAGTGGCAGGTTGCTCTGGATCAAAGGTGTCATCTGTAAATCTTACCAACAAACTGAAAATATATAATTAAACTACTTATTACCTAAGGATACAACTAACATGCTTGTGACGATGTTTACACCCCGTCAATTCATAGTGGGTGTAAAATGTAACAACATTGAATGCCATATGATCATTTTTTCTGAAGACATACATGTATATATTAATTATTACTGTCAGACCTCATTTATTTGTCAACCTTCTATCCAAATACTTGGCATCATCCTTAATAAATATCAGGTCACGATGTTGAATTGAAATGGGCTATTCGAAACCTTGTATTATTCAAAATAAAATTTCGGAATCAATGAATTCAAATGGACAAAGTCCGACTTTATATAGTGTTATAATAGTGTGATAAACCCGGTACCACTGTGTCATTGGCAAAGAGATATACCCTACTTCTAATTGTGTCAGGCCAAAAATAAACATGGTGCAGAAACATGGCATTCTGCATATACAACTACTGTCCGAGTTCTATTACTTAAAGAAAGAATTTATCCATAAAGCAGTTTTGATGTTTATACCCAAGTTAAAAAGTTTATACAATTTATAATAGAAGATTATGGTTTACTTTATCAAATTTAGGCTTTACTGAAATCTGTGACAATAAGATTGGTTTGAATTTCAAGATTCAAGACTATCAATGATTTCATCTCACGGCAAATCAATTAAGTATCTAGCATTAGATGCTTAATGTTGTATCAAATCAAACAGGTCCATCTCCCAATAGTTTGTTAGGGCAAACTTAAGTTTACATTGCTGATATTTCCTCTTCTTCTTCCAGCATAGAAACAGAACCACTAAAGTCATGTAGCCTTGTTGCACTGTTGTGACATTTTACACACATGAGGGAGGGTCCAAAGAGCAAAATTTAAAATCAGGGTAGAAACATAGTGTTCGGCAAGTTATTTCAGGGCCGCTGCAATCCCACTGCAAGGTGGGTGCTGTGACGAGGGTCTCTGGCAGTACCATGGTGGAGGTGAAGAATCTGAATGTCTCGTTCGATGCCAGAATCCTGTGATAGGGTGCCATGAACCACATTGAGCAACCTCTTTTTGACACTCCCCCTGGGTGTAAGAATGGCTTTTTGGAGATGGCAAGTTTGTTGGCAATCGTGTAGAGAATGATGGCCATAGGCATCTACCTCTGCCGTCGGAGACTCTCCCATCCAAAGTATGTCGAGCATGACAGTGATGGTGCTTTTATGTGAATAATCCCAAGAGACGAATCTGACAGGTATGCGTTGCACCGTTTCAACTTTGATGTTGGTGTGAGGGTCCCGAACAGTTGCGGCATCCTCAACTTTGGAGCTTGAGGTAGGTCTTGTACGATACTTTTTAGTGGCCCTTGTCTAGTTCAGCTTTACATAAACTTAATATGCTGACAGCAGGGACTTCCCTGACGCAGAAATCTTGAGTCCTTGACTCTAGGGACTCCCATTTTCAACTTAATGTGCATCCCTGGGAGCCCTAAAATAATTTTTTGTCATGTATAAACTGCATTTCTGGGACCAAACAAATGTACTAAGGACCCCTAATTTATCAAACTTATGAGTGTCAAAGGACCCCTAGCTGAAAAATCCTAGGGAAAACCCTGTGACAGGATATGAAACTTGACCAGTTCTGATCTGTATCTATTTGGGTTCGTCTTATACTTCAATACTGGCACTTGAAAATACATGATATGTCACGGTTACACGTAATGGCATTGCTGCAAGAGGATTGAGATTGGCCTACTTTCATTTTGAAATGTTTTTTCTCTAAATTACGGATAAATACCTCGATTTACCGACTCCACTCTCTCCGATGATCAATATTTTCAAAGTAGTCAATATATCAGGGTCCGCCATACTTTCAACCGAACGCAATACAATCTTTTATATATGTGCGTAAAATATGTGTTGTTGTCATTCGCTTTAACTAAAATGGCGAAAATAATAAACATGACGTCATGGGATATTCCAACATTGCACGCTTTTCATTGGACATCGCAAACGAGACGATATCCTCCACCATACCCTCCACAATACTGTACAGAATTTGAGTGCTCAAGGAAATTGCCACCAACTGGTGAACTATTTTGTAAAACATAAAAAGTTTACAATTGTTTCTTCTTGACTCGAGCTTTTGCCAGCCAAGCTCACGCTACATGCGCGGATGACACTGTCAAATAGAGAGTAATTAACCACAGGGTCTTATATGCTATTTGACGAATGTTTTTTTTTTATTGCGTTAGCATACGAATGTTCCAAGATAAGTCATTTGAAATATCAACGCCAAGATATTTTGCAATTTTTACAGTTTATAATATTTGGCTATGTTTTATAATCAAAAGTGACTTTCTGTTTACTTTTAAAAAAACACCAGAACCTGACATTTGCAGGGATGGATTTAAATGCAAATCCCAGTTTGACTACCATTTCATTAATTTATTAAGGTCTTTCTGAAAAGTAAAAGAATCATATACATTACTTATAGTTAAGTATACAGCAGTGTCATCCGCAGTAAACAAGCGCACCTGAGGAGTAATGGTTTTAAAGTAAAGGCAGCCTATTTATATACAGAACCATTGAGGAATTATCATTAAACAATTAAAGGTACAAATGGGGGAGGAAAGGAATTCCATACAGGACAAAATAAGAACACAAGTAGGCCACGGACACAAAGTGTAGAAATAAACACGAACACATGCCAAATAATCTTATAAGTAGGAGATGAGACTTATTATTTGTTTGAACGAAAAGGAGCGAAATTTGTTTATTGTTGTCGAATTCTAAGATGTGTATTACCATAGTTTGTGGATAGATTTCTTACTACATGCATTTTAAATATTTCGTCAATGTACCATTTACCGACCTGGTTTAATAAATTCAACTGGTCTAGAGTGTCTAGAGCTCTTCGCCAACACAGGTATCGTGCAAAAAAAGTTATTAATATTTAGGTATGTAACAGCGTCATATTTTTCAATCTGATTTAGTGGTCTGTAAATAACATATACTTCTTTTGCTGTTATTTCCCTTTTAACACCTGTCAGTTATTTCCATTGGCGCATATTCTAGTGAAACATAGCCTTGCGTTCAGTTATGGCTAAGGGAAGCCCGCTCACTGTTTAGCCTTGCGTTCAGTTATGGCTAAGGGAAGCCGCTCAGGGTTCGCGTCGCTAAATGTAAATGGTTTTGAAAATTAAACAAATATTCATGTAATGATGCTATTTTAGAGGATCTGGGTAGGCTACCCATGTATTTATATCCTTTTTTAAGCGCTACATTATATACTTGATAAGACTATTGCGTATGCCACGTAACCGTTATGTACGTTTGTGTTATGATATGCATGTTCACCTTGATAACATCAGTCATACAAACTGTGTATCTTATGTAAAACACAATTTATTTGTAAACGGATTTGGGTATAATTGGGAAAATCAGTACAATGTATGTTGAAAACCACGAGGCATGTTTGAAATAATATAATCAACGATTAATTGACCATAACAAACATTAATGGACTGCCAGGTGCCTTGAAAACAGTAAATTGCATCAATATGCGCATTTTAAAAATGAGTTAACATTTTACAACCTGATGTCATGTTCCAATAAATGTGCTATGCGTAATATTGCTATGTACATGTATATTTATCATGCTCTCAGATTTAGAGATGATTTCATGTCAAATTTTGCATGATTGTATATAGTAACATATAGGGTTATGTCGATATTATTCTATATGTGTATTTGCTATGTAATGTCTGCAGTTTTGGAACCAAACATAGATATTGCATATATTACATTGACCTTACTACACAGTACATTGTGTATTATATCCATTGTTACACCTTGTGTATTGGCTGGTGACCTTATATTTCACATTTTTTTCTGGTGGTATGAAGATTTGTTCTAATTTAACTAATGTTGAGTAGTGTAAATATAGCCCAAAGTTATCAAATGTATTTGCAGATTACATATTTTATGTGAAAATCATTGTGTATTTATTTTTCATAAATGTGCAGTATCATTTGTACAATACTTTATGGGACACATGTTTGTTTTTCAGTCATTAAAGTCGAAATGTTTTTTGTAATGCTGCCTATTACATGACTGTTGAAGGTGTCCAGTACTTCACTAATTGACTAGCATGTCTCACAGCCTGTGCCCACTTTGTCCATAAATAACTTCTCAGCAAAGGGTTACATGCTAGTCATTTGCTTTTTTGTATTGACATATACATTTGTATTTTAATTAGTACATCAAATACTCACTAATGTTTAAACTGTTGAAAGTAAAGTCATTTTGTCTGATGAGAACTACAAACCCCTGGTATACATGTAGCAAGCTCATATGATGTATTGAATTGTAGATCTATGCATTTTTGCATATATACTCATAAGGAGATAACTGCGAGATAAAATCGTCATTAGAAACCTACTGCACCCTTTCAACAGCATGGAGATTACTGAGAGTGTGTATTGTTTCAGAATGTGTCTACATTTAGAGGGTTCAGTGCAAGACTATCCAAACTCCTAAATGAAAACATAAGAGTCACGATAGTCTTGCGCTGAACCCTCGAGTTGCAGTATTGAAATTTCTGAATTAAGTAAGCATTTAATGAATAAATACTGATGAAACCAACTGTACTATATGTTATACTTTATTTCATAGAATTCTACAGTAAATTGATAAACATATGCCACCACAGCAGCACTCATATTTTTCAATCGGAATAAAATAATTAGATATATTTAACATGTTGTGATGGCAATCATTAATCTACATTTATTACCTAACAATACACAATTGATACCAACATTTGTGAATTGTCTAATTACATGTACATGTTATTTACAACAAGGAGAACAAAATTAATGCTACATTGCTAGTGACTAAAAGCATTGATTGCATGTATTCAAAAATATAACACAGGAGTGTCATTGTAAAACAAACTAAAGTTCATAGATATAAACCATTTCTGCCCATTGCAATTTCAATAACACTTATCAGTGTCACAAGTGTAAAGGTCTTGTTTGAAGTCAAGATAATTTACCAAACACATTCTTAAACTTGACTCTTCAGGTATACAAAAGTTGATAATTTCGTCACTAACACCATGTGCTTATGAAATATCACTTTTGTTGTACATAGTTGCACATGCTGGTTGTCCCTGTCTACACACACGTCATTTTTCTTGCAATTATGCGTTCGAGGTTTACTTTGTATCACCCATGTAATTTGATGGCACATTAAGTAAACGAAATTTTCAAAAACAAATATTGTGAATGGAAATTGTTGTTATTTGCTTTGAAGTTTGCGATTGGTTTTATTCGTTCACCCAACTTATCATATTTGATCACACTGGTAAGTCTCTTTTTAACTTCAATGAAGGTATATTAACTCTGTCAGGATTTACTGACAAAACAGAATGGTTCTCATAGTCAAACTTGTTGCTGTTAAGCCCAATGAGCAGCGTCATTAAACTATCAGGTAAGATCTTCTTGTCTGTGATGTGCTGGTCGAAAATATTCAACCCTGAAAATCACATGAAAGCGGGTTGATGTATTTATTTGACAAAGTTCCGCAAAGTTGGCAAAAGAGCTGAAGTCAGTGAAGGTATGAATAGTATACGGATTAAAAACCATTCAATACTAGAGTAAACTGACAAAAAATGAACCAAGACAAATAAATCCAAAAAGAAGGATTGCCATTAGTATCATATTCTCAAGAGTCAAGAAATTACAAAATGAAATAAAAATCAATGACTGTTAAATCACTGTTGGATCAGCTACGATTACTGTATTATGTTCTTTAAGAAATATTTTTACGAAGGAAATATGATAAAATTGGAATTGAAGTCGGTCCAGAAAGTTAAACATAATAACTGTTTTATGCATTGCATACACGAAGAATGATTCGAAGTCGGCCATGATTGTTTACGTTCTGGTACTGTTATTTAGTTACGAGGTTTGTATTCCGAGCTCTGCCGGATACCGCCGAGTAGTTACGATTGGTAGAGTACGTGTACAGTTTGACCAATGTTGTCCAGTAAGTACATATACATAATGACTAATGTAGTCCAGCAGAAATCTTATAAAGATTTACCCATGTTATCCTCTTGAGTTCATATACAGAATGACCAATGCATTGGAATTGTACATATGCAGACTAACCTATGTAGTATAGTCCAGCAGTGGGCGTATACAGTATTATCAGTGTTGTACACCTTTGGGCGTATATTCCAATGACTGAGCGTATAATCCAAACAGTGAGCGTATAGTCACTATAGTGTATAGCATAGTGGGCGTATACAGAATGACCAATGATAGGGCTTATAATCCAATGACTAAATGTATATTCTAATCAGTGGGCGTATACAAAATGACCAGCCTTGCGTTCAGTTACTGCTAAGGGAAGCCGCTCACAGTTCGCGTCGCTAACAAGTGTATTGAGCGCCTCGTTTGTATCCTGGTTCTCTGCCTCAAATACAGTAGAGAAAGGGAACCAGCCCTGCGTTCATTTTGCAATTTGGTTCCCCGTGTGCATACACTGTGATACGTTGGGCAAGTGATACAAAACAAAAAACGTGAGCGACAGTTAGCCGTAACTGAACGGCTCTCAAATTCGCGTGCTTCCTCAGAGTTTCATTTTTCGCAAACACACCGGTCAATAGCAAAACTCGCGCGCTGTTTCGCAACGTTTCCGACTGTTCGCCTTTACTGAAAGCAAGGCAGCTCTTCCAGCGCTTCAGAGATTATTCTCAACTAAATGATGTCACATGACATAATTCATTTGGTTGACCATTCCACTGCTAGTGCGTTACGAGTTTTCTCAAGTTTATTTAGCTGTATGCTTTAATTCTTTAATACTTTGTTTAGAGTTTTGGAAGTAATACCAGTAACCACCACACGTGATATCTGTTAGAGTGACCTTTGTGTATAGTTGGATCCACAATCGGACCTGCATTTACTTGGTGTATTCCCATCTTGCCGTATTCTTCTCTTAGTGTATTCATTATTCATTATATACTCAAACGCAAAAGAAGTGTGCACTTTTTATTTTTTGATTCTACAAAGTTGTAATATTTAAACAAAAGAATATCGGTCGTCACGGTTTATAGCCACAACGAAAAATCAGTCAAACTATGGCTAGTTATTACGTTATAGCCCAAATTGCGATTTTGCATGATTTGCACGTGGAACATGTAAACACGAGTACAAGTGGCCAAACTGGTTTTCTCTACATTCGTTCACACATGTATAGTGCGAATATCACTGTACATACACTGACCCAAAATGAAAACTTTACACTTTATTTGTTTGAATATTTGTTTTGTTAGTATATATGTTGTTGTAAGTGTTACACATGTTTATCACTATTTCATTGCGGATAACGATTATGCAATTGTTTTAAAAATCGCCGGTATATTCATGCGTCCAAACAGGAAATATTGCGTTGAAAGAATGAAAAACAAACAGAGAATATTCGAACCGCTACAACCACAATCAAGTGATGACGAGATATTAGTTATCAGACGATTGTATAACTCGTTAACGGCCAGTAACAACTTCAAGAGACGATGCACCTGGATCGCGAAAGCACCGAGTTTAATGCCCCAATTAAGTACAGACATAGCCATTGTGGAGTACGTAGGGACATTTCCCGGACGAATCCCGCACCAACACAACAAAGATGGCAATGGTGCAAATTATACGCACAAAGCCAGATATGTGTCGATAGCTGAAGAAGCAACTTAAGTCTGCATCCGTAAAAACAGTATAACAGAACATGGATAAGACAACAAAACACATGACTTTGTGAAAGGACATACAACCTTGGGGACTTCTTCGTCACCCCTACTGTATTCAAAGACTTATCAGTGCTAAGACTTACAACCAAACAACATCCAATAACATTTTAACCAACGTTTATTCATACAAATTCGTCGGGTAAAACATATTCGTCATTTATGCACGACATTGCAGACAACCTGACGGAACAGGAAATCCAGAGTTTTGTAATCGGGTCGGACGAGGAAAAGGCGTTTAAAGTGGCAATGGAACGCTGCTTTCAAGGAGCTACACACACTTTTTGTACACGACACCTCCGACAAAACACGACAAAGTATTTGGAGGACATGGTAGGTTATCCGAAAACAGACAGGCAGAAGATAACGGATGCTATTTACGGCGATGAAGGCATAGTGGCATCACAAGATACTATGGACCACAGAGTAAATACCGTCAAATCCATGGTGGCAACGTTGGATAACACTGTGGGTGATAAAAAGTTCATGCCTTACTTCAGTGAAAGACTTATACATGTACCAATACTACAGAAGTACGTTATCACCCCCAGTAAACAGCAAGAAAGTGCCACTTAATTGGACTAACAACAACTGTGAGTCTGCTAATCATATCCTTAAAACTGCAACCAATTGGAAGGCGACCGACCTGCCATCATTTATTGCTCTTATTTACGACATGATATGCAGTGAGCAAACGGAGCGTTGTCGTGCTATACGAGGAAACGGAAATTACATGTTAGATCACATGTTTGACCATCACAGAATTGACATTGACAAGTGGGCCAACATGTCCCAATCAGGAAGAGACCAGAGGGAAAAGAAATTTAAAAGTGACAAAGGAAGAGAAAATGCGAACGTAGTTGTATCTACAAATGGACAACGCACCATTCAGCGAACTCCGTCAGCGGAGAGAAAACCGACCCAAAGCGCAAAGAACGCTGCAAAACGTGCACTGATAGTGGTTGATGGCCAGTAGAATTAGTGAATTAGTGAAAAACTAGTGACTGGGTGGCAATGTGATAATTGTTAATCATATTTATCGACTGTTTGCGGTTTAAAATACCATTGTTTGATGTAAATATCGTTAATAATCGTTGTTTTGCTAATGCAATTGTTAAATGTCTAAATTTTTTTTTTCTTATTCAAAACAAATGCTATTTATTCTTTCTATGCTATTTAAATATCATTGTTTGATGTAAATATTGTATCGATTTCTATCCGCACATCTCGATTCACAGTAGAACAGAATATGAATAAGACAAATATAGTCAGTAAACTTTATTTTCAACACATGGGTCTGAAAGTTTGTAAATATTTTTATTTATGTAATTAAAACAGTGTCTGAAAGTTTCAATCTATTCCATTGAGTAATATTGATTTTGTCGTCCATATCCGCACATCTCGATTCCTATCCGCGGATAGGACTCCTATCCGCACTTTAGTCATACCCCCTGTACTGGCCCTATACTGTCCCGAAGTCATGGCACAGCTTCATAATCGACGGCGAAGGGCGCAGTGGAACAGAATTGTCTTTACTGACGAATCCCGGTTTAATCTGAGCCACCACGACGGTAGGGTTAGAGTGTACAGACGTTGGGGAGAGCGATTTGCGAACGCATGTGTCCTTCAGAGGAACATGTTTGGTGGGGGCAGTGTCATGGTGTGCGGCGGGGTCATTGCAAACAGAAACGTTCGTGGCAACCTTAATGCTCAGGGTTACATTGATCAAGTGCGGAGACCAGTAGCCGTCCCTTTTATCAATGCCAACGGTCCGGCTACACTTATGCATGACAATGCAAGGCCTCACACGACAAGGCTTACGCAATTTCTAAATGGGAATGGAGTTAATGTCTTGCCTTGGCCTGCCCTGTCACCAGATCTCAATCACACTGGGCATAATATTTGGTATGCTCTTGGTCGTAGGGTGAGGTCAAGGCATGACGTTAACAATTTAGATTAGCTATGCAACGCCTTGCATGTGGAATAGAATAATATGCCTGCAGACGTCATACAACGTTACGTGAATTCCATGCGGCGATGTATTTTAGAAGTTATTAGGCGGAATGGCGGTCATACCAGATATTAACCCAACATTAACATCATTTTGCAACAAATTACACTGGAACCCCTTTAATCCGGAAACCCCTTTAAACCGGACACTTTGTCCGGTCCCGAGCTCGTCCGGTTTAAAGGGGTTCCAGTGTACTTACCGGGATATGTTTACGAAGTGGTAGTTTTTTTTTTTATATAATTGTAATCATGGTACTGTTACGAAGAACAGTTTTTATTTGAATAGTTGTAGGTTTGATCCCGTATGCGGTGACAAAATGCAATTAAGTTATTAAACATTCTTGCAACTATATAAATTCTTTAAATCGTCCGTAATACTATTGCAGTTATGTTGTACTGCTCTGATATTATATGTGTATTTTTTTCATTATTAATTGTACATTAACAACAAATATACCTCAAAGTCTTAAGGATGTTGGTTCCATTGAAAATGAAAATTGTTGATTTTGTTCAACGAACAATCACAACACATAAAAACACCATTATAATTTTCTGTTACAAACACTCACAATGTGCTAAATGTGACGATCAATTAATTGCAATTTCATAGTAATTATTTTATTAACAAAGGAAGTTGTCTAGTTAATCATCTTATAATGCATTTTGTTCAACCAGGGACCGTATATATTGTGTTCCATGTTCAACGAACACATGAAACAAAACCCATTATGATAATCAGGAACAAACCCTTATAATTAGCATTTGATTAATTCAATGACCAAGTACTGTGTATAATACATTATATAACAACAAAATCACATCGTTTTTAATCAAAATATAAATTTATTAAACAATATATAAAACAACCAACTCAATTGTTATGTTTTTCATTTTATTACAATAAAATCAAATCGTTATTAAACAAAATTATATCTTTTTATATATATATATAATTAATTTCAGTTACATAATACACTATTATAAAGTAGGAGTCGAAACGTCCAACAGGTAGGGGTCGAAGTGTCTTGAAACCAGGGGTCGAAATGGCAAGTGGTCGAAATGTGTAACAAATTTACTAGGGTCGAAAAGTCTGGGGGTCGAAAAGTCTTGATACCTTGTTGACTAGCATGTTACCAGCCCTGCGTTCAGTTACGGCTATCAGTGGCTAACGTTTTGTGTTGTATCCCTTGACCACCGTAGCACATTGGCTGCACGCGGGAACCAAATTGCAAAACGTTTCGAAACGATAGGGCTGATAGCTGTAACTGAACGCAGAGCAGAAGATGTGTAATCAACCACACAATATAAACATCTATTCTGTAAAATTGCACCAATTACAAAAAATCTTCAATGTACAAAATAAACAAACACTATTAAAGTATTTTATTCGCTGTGTTTGGTGCCGCTTTGACCAGCGCGGGTTGTTTTCACTGTCGTGCCTTTGCCAAGTGTAAGGTATAGGTTTATTTGGCGGGTTGTTTAAAAAGGCAAATATTCGCTTTTGTTTGTTAAAACGGTAATATTTATAATTGGTGAGTATTGTTTGTAAATAAAACTCCACGAATTTAATTGTACTCTATTATAGCACTTTGAGACGTTAACAAATCGACGCAATGATTCGAGTTTTAGCACGCAAGCGACTAACGACTTAGTGTCTATATTGTCGGATATTAGATTCAGATGCATATATATTCCATTTAGAAGCCTTCTGTTTACGCTCGTATTTCTTTACACTTAGCAGTTAGAAATTATCTATTATCTAGTGACCTCTGCTTACATTGTTATAAGTGAAGTAAATCAATAGCAGATGATCTGGGACTCGAACTGACAGTGACAACCTGGGTCCCCCGTAACACTAGGTGGCACGATTGACCCAAATATACCCAAATACAGACTAATTTGTCCAAATACGGTCATTTTGGGGGGAAATAAATGTTTTAAATGGTTATGGAAGGTAATAAAGCAGTATAAACTATAAAGATTGATTAATATTACAGTTAAGAGGTATAAACATGGATTGTATACATGTACCCAATTTCCAAATACGTTTCAATGACTTTATAAAATTATACGGCTTTATAAGTTTATTTGTCCAAATGCAGTCATTTTATGTGGGAATATTTGTTTTTGAATAAATATGGAAGGTAATAAATTATTATAAAATACAAATGATGGTCTATATTACACCACGGACCTATATAGGTATATAGGTCCGTGATTACACCAATGATTGCAGGTAAGTTTAGGGTATTTTTTACAGTCATGTCGGATGATACATCTGTTCATCAATGCGCTCAAAGTATTTAGGTCTTTGATGTGCTGGAGTTTAAGATGTATGTCAATTAAAAAGACAGTAAAAGCATGTTCAGTTTCAATATTGAAACATTATTGCAAAATTGCTCAATTAACAATCTGTTGGCAATTTGAGATAATCATATGTCAATATATTGGCTCTCAATACCGTATTTGGGTATATTTGATGAAGAATATTTGGGTAAGTTGTGCTGCCGCCCATAACACTATAATTTTTAACAGATTTTAGGGGTATGACTGAGGCCCGTACCTGTAGACAGTCTTGTATTGGGTAGTCCATATGCTTGTACCATTATTCAGTATAATATCTATTGATAACAATTACATGTGTGTCTTTTTTCAGCTTTCGCCAAGATGGAAGGTAATAGTGAATGTGCTACAGAGCTGGAAATGTTGAAAGGTCGCTTGAAGCAGACGCGGGACAAAGTTACTTTTTGGAGCAAGGATGAAATTCCACATTTACATACAAATCAAAAACTAAGACATGAGACGGCTTTGAAAGATATGAATGGTACTTCAATGTATATACTATATTATTATTAACATGGCATACTTTTATTGCTATCTAGTAATAGTATGTTCATTTATACGTTTAACCATTACTAACAAGTTACAAAGCTTCAAATTGAATGCATGTATCAAAGTACTTGTTGTGCTTATATACATGTAAATTGTATTACATGTTTTTGCACATTTGCATTTAAATGTGAAATAGTATCTTCAAAGATGACTTCTTCAACCTGTGTTAGCTGGGAAAGTATGAACAATATCAATTTGAAATAATATTTTTTTTAAATTAAAGTTTAATGTTTGAATATATTAATAGATGTTTACATGAATTAGATTGATATTAAAGCAATATTAGTATTGCTATATTGCTGATTATGTTTTTGTTCTGAAGTCGTTCATGAATATAAAACCTGCAGACCTTTCGTCTTTCAAATGTTTAGTTATATTACTGACAATTGTAGTTCACATTTGAACCTCGTCACTTGGCAAACAAGAATGACATTTTGATGCCTGTATTTCAGATCAAATAGAAAAATACACAGCAATAGTTTCCAACGAACAGAAAGAAAATGACATGGTTGATAAACGTATGTATTTTTGTATAATTTGTGTGAAGGCCTAAAACATATATGTCTGTTTTCTTTAATCTGTTGGTTACCGACCCCAATATTTTTCCTCAAAGGAAATATTTTATAGCTGAAAATCCTGGTTGTTTCTGTGCTTATACATGTATAAAGATATGAATGATAAGATTAATTAAAAATAAATTGCTATCTACAGACTTGATTGTTTTAACAATTTAAAACATGTTACGCGGAACCGACAGATTTTAATGGAATAAAATTTCAAATCTTCAGTCATTGAAAGGATCTTATTGTATAATTGAATCTTGATTGTATTGCATATTATTAATTACTGTTATCAGTATTTAGCGTCATTTCAAATCCCGGGTTTTCCTAAAACATACTAGATAGGACAGAATTAGTGAAACTCGGCTACTGCTTTGTGTTGGCAAATATTGCTGGACTCTCCAAAAAGAGTTGAAATGTTAAATTATTAAAGTAACAACTTAATATCGCAAGCCCTTTACTAATATGCTCATATGCGACAATATAAGTCATCAAAAATTGCCCTAAAAACTACACTCGACTTACGGACGTGTTATAAGCAAAAACTGATCATACTTGAACATTTTTACGAAGGTTTGTGATGATCAAATATCTGCTTGATAGCTAGTTTACAGAGCATGTTGTGATACTGTACAATACACAGCTGTATGCATCCATACTTTTCATATTGACATTTTGAATGAAATATCATACTTTGTATTTATTCTGATTTTTCAGCTTAAACTCTGTTGCTGTATTCAATGTTACATGCGAGCTCATAAATTATTGTGCTCCCTCCTCTCTATTGCAAAGTTAATTTCTGATGTACATGTATGTGTGATGTTTTTTAAAAAAAAATTCAAATCAGAATTGGAAGAAAAGTGTTTCCAGTTGGAGAACTTAAAGAAAGAGTTGGAGCAGTTATGCGAAGTATCACATGACTTACATGCAAAGAAAGCTACAGAAGAAGCAGAGATTGACACAGTAAAACAAGATATTGACAAATTGAAGAAAGGTATAGTTTCTGAATTTTAGTAAGTACATTTGTAGTTGCATGCATAGACCCAGAGGGGGGACCAGAGTCTCAGATTTGAAACCCCTCAGATTTTGGTTGGATCCCCTCCGTAAATTGCAGGTTCCATAAATGAGTTGTATAAAATTTATCATTGTTGAATGTCAAAACCCAAAAGCAAATATCATATGAGAATGTGATATACATAATAGTGTTCGGAACAGAATAAGCTGATTTTTGTTCTCCAACTTGTGGAAGTTACTTAATAAAACTCCAAATTATGGAATGTTAGTCTCGTTCATTATTTTCTATGATATATATTTGATAGTACTTATCTATATAATTAATTTTAATAAGTCGATAATTCATTGCTGATGAACTTCTGAATTTGATTTACAAGAACTATGTTTAGATATTCGTTATTACGTTCTAGAAAACACAGCATTATCTTGTTAGTTGGGTTCAACAAATGTTTGAATACATTCTTTTAGTTAGTTCCTTGATGTTATAGCTTTTGTTTTGATCACAAAGTTTTAGATATACTGTTTAAACAATGCATATGTGATGAATTACCATTTTGGAATATTATATCTACCTTCTGAAAATCGAAACAGGTTATCTGGCAACAGAGTTGGTTGTGTTTGATTGGTGTCATTGTTATAAGTATAAAACAGGAGAATTATTGCAGTGTACATGTAGTTACTTCTAATTTGTACAGATATAGCTGCCCCAACGGAAGCAAAGAAGAAACTAGAGTATCTTAACAAAGCAAGTGAATGTTTTGGGTCTAGACTTGGTCTTAAATTCAAGAAAACTAAAGGTGAGTGAATGTTTTGGGTTTAGACTTGGTCTTAAATTCAAGAAAACTAAAGGTAAGTGAATGTTTTGGGTCTAGACTTGGTCTTAAATTCAAGAAAACTAAAGGTAAGTGAATGTTTTGGGTCTAGACTTGGTCTTAAATTCAAGAAAACTAAAGGTAAGTTTATGTGATGGAGAAGTTGTTATGATTCTTTTGATGCATCCCTTTGTGTCAGAATACATATTTGTGCAGCAAAATATTTTCATTTTTGAGTCTGTTGTCCAAATAAAGTGTTTGTTAATTATGTGTCTTACGTTGAACATAAAATACTGCAATATTTCTGTATTTAAATTTCTCATGTTGTCAGGCATGTCCTTCGCTTGATTTCTGAGAGAATATTGGACCATCCTTAAAAAATGTTGTTTGACATTACCCAGCATACTTCTGGAGGTTTTAAAGCCAGGAGCTTCAGTTGCCTCCTGGATCCCTGATTTTGAAATTTTGCATTCTCATGGTTGTTATTATGCCTTAGTCTGGTTACTATAAAATGTCTAGGACTGCGTAGTGTAAAATGTTCGACCAATGGATCATTTAATACTTTCGTAGCTATGTGTTAAGCTAGTAAGTGAATGAAGCCTTTGAGAGGAAGGTTTTAATTAGCCTTTTGATTTGTGCAAGTCATAGTTGTCAATTTGACTTAGTTTCAACAATTTATAGTAAGTATTTTAGTTTCTCACCAGTAATTCACATAATTGTGTTAAAATAATGAAAGGTAACAATGCTTTATGGCTTTTTGTTTTTCCAGGAAACAGAATACAAGTTATTTTCACACAGATTGATGAGAAAGATCCTCTAATGTCCTTTTATTTCTTTCTTCAAATTGAAGGTCTTGGTAGAAAGTATGTAGGTAAGTGTTAACCATATTAGGTTTTAACATTTTTCTGTAATATGACACAGGGCACACACAGGGGGCACTTATATTTACCCGTCTGTCCCACAAAACCTGTGTCTTTCATATCTCCTGAACTGTTGGACCGTCAGTCTTCAAACATTTTAGGAATGTATATAAGCATGTGAAGATGTGCTCCTGAGGTTTCACACCTCTCTTGACCAAGGGAAAATAAGAGTTACAGGCCTAGAATGGGTGATAAAGTGAGGCACCTGTGTCCTGCAGACACATTTCTAGTTTTCAATTAACTTGTTGTACAGTTAAACTTCGATAACTCGAGGACGCTGGGGTCCATCCGAAAAGCTCGAGTTACTCAATGTTTCGAGTGACCCAGAGTTTCCATCATGTCCTTTTAGTTTGTGTTTTTTATGAAGTGCCTTATTTTCATAGTTTTCACATTTGTACCAGTTGTTTCATATTTGTTTCATAGTATCATATTTCTATTCACTACATTTCCTCATTAAAATAAAAGTAATGTCAAATTCTTATGTGTCCTCAAGTTACCAGTTAGCTATTGCGTATAGTTTGTGTACTGGGGACCGGCAAGGGTGCTCGAGTTTTCGACTTATTTCTGCTTGAGTTATCGGAGAGAAATTTTATATGAAAATAGAAGAAATTAAGTCCGGGACTCTGCCGTTTCCTTGACAAATCCGGGGTTCTCGAGTTGTCGCCTGCTTGAGTTATCGAAGTTTAACTGTAGTATCAATATGTATATTTGTTAATATTCGGATGTGTATTATGTTTCAGTGAATGACACCGAGCCACAAGTAGAAGTGGAGGATCTGATTACTGAACTCAATCAGTCAAATAACCTGCGGAAATTCATGATTTCTATGAGGAATCGGTTTAAGGAAACGTTAAGTGACAAATAAACTCTACATGGTATTTATGTTGTGTATATATGTAATTTTAGTCTTAGTTAAATAAAACATTTGTATCCAATTCAGTCTTTTTTTGCACAACCAAGTGATTAGACCAAAGCAAATGTTTTTCTGGAGAGGGGAGATTTTCGTCTCTTCATTTAAAAATCTGGCAGTGACTACATACCAAGCACAACATGTTGTTATTACAGCTGTGAAAGTCTAACTTCCTGTCCGTTAGGTTGCTAAAAATTATGACGACCCTGAACGATAGTTTGATACAGCCTAAGCAAGCACCACTTTGGCTGAGTTCGCCATCATAAACTTTTTTATTTCCTTCACATTGTCTTTGTAATAAAAGTGACAGCAAACTTTGAAGTTTTGGAAGAGATCATTGTTGAAGTTCGCTGCCTGTGCATATTCTTGTTGTACACTTGCAAAACATCTACATAATAGTTGTATTGGAGTGTTATACTGTTTTTTTCAACAGTATTTCAGTTCTATTCAGTGGTCAGTGAACCTAACAAATAATGTTCCTTGTTACCAACCAGTACTAACCTGCTCTTCTGCTAGCAACTGCTATCTTCCATAAACAAGAAATTAACAGTAGAACTAATGGATGCTCCCCGAAGTATGTGACAAACCAACGAACCAGAACATTCTATCAAATGCACATCTCTTGGTAGTGAAGCTTCCTATTAAGATTCATAGAATAACAGTCGGTGGTTGCTGAGAAATAGTGCAGACTCGAATGCAGCACTGAGGCAGGGACAACAAACGAAGCGGCCGCTATATGCTCATCATCGGTGGAAGACATGACTTTGGATGTATTATCATCCATCAAATTGAATATTTGGCCCACCAGAGATTTGAACCTACAATCGCACTACTGACTGAGCTAACTGGGCAGGCTATCTGCATAATATCTCAATGATGAGACTGAACGTCTTGCACAAATTGAATCCCAGAATGAATGCAGTTCATAATACCAGAATGATTTCACAACACTCCCATCACAAGGGGCAAATTAACATCTGAGGAATGCTTTTAAAAGTAGGAGAAGTCCTAGTAAGTGAGAAAAGTTAGCCTATGTAGAAAAGGTAGCTGTCTTACAAAAGCTTGACTAGCTACAAAATGGCGTCCGCCAGACCAGACGACATGGATGCCCTTTTGTTTAACAAAGATAGGGGCTACTTGTTCTGTGTTTAACAACCGTCACTGCTACTTTTCCCTAAGTAGCGTGAGGTAGAACTCTATTTTTCCTACCTCTGAAAAATGCGCCTCAGATATTATCACGGTCTACTAGCTATGAAAATGTATAAATACAATTACAACAACAATAGCAGTTCTTTGAAATCTTTAATGAAGAGACAACAATACAACATATCTAGGTTAGTAAATGGATGTATAGTGAAATCTTACGACCAAAATTATGGGGAAATACTTGGAAATAACTGTTCTACAGCAAGTCGAATACAGAGAAACAATGTATATCTACATACATTTTAGACTTCCAACTGATGACTTAAAATCTAGACACCAAGCCACTGTAGATATCTTTCAGTCAGAGATCAAATACACTTAAAGCAACTAAGTAAACTCGTGTAAGTTGACTCACAATTCACAAACATATTTAATCTACATTACAGGTTGAGGGGCGTTTAGGCAGAGTATGAATCCATTAGACTCATTTTTATTGTAATAATTTATCTCTTTTTATCTGATAATATTAAGTAATGGACACAATCAATGCGTTTTCCTAGTAAAAAGAGATTTTTTTTGGTACAATAATAATTTCCTTATCATGCTGAATATAAAGTACAGGAAATGAGACTTGGTGAATTACAAAGGGCATCTGTTCATATCATGCAAAACAATTACTTAAAAATCGTAATTTGAACCGTTACACTTTAGACAGATCTAAATCAAAGTACGCTATTTTGAAAATATTAAATGTGTCTTTCACTGATAATGAATGTATTAAACATTGATCAATGAAATACACAGTTACATGTAGTATTATGCACAGATTGATAGCTATTGCATAACATGTTAGAAGGTCAGTGTACCAAACAAAGTTAATCATACATACAGTGTATTGAAGTCAACAATAAAAGGAATGAAGACACAAGTTTCAGTATATTATAGTATGCAACTGGGTAGACTTCTTTGGTAAACCCTATTACTCATATACCCATTACATGATGAATGTGGTATCTTTTTCTTATATGTATCTAATCTAATGTAACGCTTATGCGTTGTACACTAAATAATGCTATATAAAAACATCTTTCAAAGAAATTCAAATGCTGGTAAAATGCTACACGGACATTGACAGAGATTGTGATGTAACCTAGATTGGTGCTAGTGTTCATAAGTTGGTAGCAGATTTGACATAAAAGTGATGAATTTGATAAACTTGGACACTCTTTTTATGAAAATCGGCTATTTTGCGACAATTTTGTTCAAATTTTATCAGTCATTATTTGGCCACCTACTGCTACTAGCTTCGAATACTATAAAGAAATCTCACCAACTTTCCCAACCTACGAGTCATTGTGATAAAGTTTTCTGCTACAAACTATAAATCCACCAAAAGCAAGCGTTGATTATCATACAATATACATATATGCAAGTTTGCTACAAAAAAAACACATGTACAATGTACTTACATTAAGATAAATTTCACAAAAACTACATAAACAGTCTGAAACAATATTTCATAGAAATGATACCTCCTACAATAAAGGTTCAAATACTGGTCCATTTATACAATATTTCATAATTACACCAAGTGGAATGATTTCACAAGTCCATGAGTTAACATAACTATCAGTAAACATACATTTTCTCCAATCCAAACGAATATTCAAGACACTTTTTAACTAATTATTAAGTAAGACATGCTAAAAAGTAGCACACAAGAATATCATTGTCAGCAAAAAAAGATGAGTCAGCATTAGAGAAACTAATCGCAATGAAAAGTCACAGCAAGCAAATAATTTGTACCAAACAGTACTCCTATTTATAGATTGGCCAATATCTCCATGCAGCCAGATTTAGTCTAAGTATACATTACAGTTTTGACTAAGATGGAACATATTCTCTCCCAGAAATTTATCTTTTCTAAGAGCAAACAAAATCTCGTAAAGGGCATGAAAAAATACCCTTTTGCAACAGAATCAGTGTAGTATAGCTGTAATATAATTACATTGCCATTCCCCTTAAATGTTCAGTAACAGCTTATGTCGGCAAATCATGCTCATCTTGCTAATGACCCGACTAGACGATACACTAATCACTAACAGTTTTCTTTACATACATGGTCAATTTCAAATACTGAACAAAAATGTTGATAATAATTATAAACCTTTGATAAGTGTCATTAAAAAATGGATTTCAGAATTGATAAATACTATTTTATGTGTTTACATTTAGAAAGGAAGATAAAATAATCATAAATGTGACTCTTAGTCAGTGCCCCTACACACAAATCTTGTGAAAAGTTAACAGTAGCTAACCTAATTACAAAAAGAATATATTGAGAATTTTATGTATGTCATATATTTATATAGCCGAACCATATAATAATCGAAAAACTGAACGGAGAGATACCTGTATCATTGCAGCCCTAATATCTAATCATAAATCATATCCCCACATATTAAAATGCAAATACACAGAAAATCAAGAACACTACAAAACATTTAATGATGGAAATAAATATTGCTATACATTTCCCCAATCCTAATACATAGTTTTTTCGACACAAAATATAAAAGTTTTTTCTCAATACCTTTTGTTAACCAGGAATAAAATTTGTTCAGAATCACTCAATTTTATTTCAATATGATTCAAATGAATAATACTATAATGTCATTTACCAGGAATGAATTTTCGAACCATTTGTATCGGAGTAATATCAAGACTCGAGTAAAATGAACTGACAATATAGAATACATAAAACATCACAAAAGTCTATGCAAAACATCATCAGAGCCTATGCTAGCATATATATGTAAAAGTTTAGTAATTAACAGTTTTCAAAAGGTGTGAAAAAATCATTAAAACGAGACAAACTTGTACACAAAAAATATAAGCAAAGATACATCTAGAGATTCAGAAGAGTAAATAAATATATTTGTAGTATGCATATTATGTCAGGTATGAACTATTGCTAAATATATGAATACACTAGTTGTGAGAACAAAGATTCTGTTAGTGTTAAAAAATGTTATTTTGCAATAGGTGGCAATCTGAACACTAAACATTTCCATGGAAATGACCATTTAATGTATTATGTTGTACTGGTGTTTAAAAAATGATAATGAAATTGCAGAATTGTTGTAAAGAATGGGTCACTTCATCGAAGTCATCATGTTCTCCATAGTGATTATTTCTAATGCATTCAACGAATGTGTGTTACATGTTTTACCAATGAAAAATTCATAATAATAGTTTATATATGTAATAAATGGTATCAAAACTGGGCCTCAAAAAAAGGATATCACATTGTATCCTCCAACAAAATAAACATAGCATCATTTCAACAATTAACTGAAGGGTGCCATATTGAAACATATTAAAATATTTCTTGCAGTGGGCACATTGTGGAGATGGGAATAAATTTATTCAAAGCCCCTGGAAAAAGGAAGCCTTTGAGCTCACTATGGTCCCAAAGACCGAGTCTATATGCCATTCTGGCCACTGTACAAAAGCTATACAAATATTATGTAATACTCTGGTATACACTAATAGTACAAATATCAATAAAACTGACACTCACATAGACACACATACAGAGTTTTACTGGATGTTGTGTGTTGGTTTGAAATATACGATACAAGAACCCTATGTCTTGAAAATGGTGTACACCTTCAATAGTTAACACTACCAATGCACTTATATGGCAGTAAGTTATGCAGAAAAAAGCCAAGAATTGGGTCAATAATTAGTATGTTGGAAAGCTAACCTTAAAAAATGTTTGCTTGGCATAACCATAGCCAGCAAAATTTAGTTGGGTAGACAGGCAATCAATTTTTTTATTTTCTTACTATTTATAGTTCAACTACTAATACGCAGTCCCAAAAATACCCCTCTCGGACACCTTTAAGTATTTCTAGTAGGGGCCATTTTCGGGAGTTAGTAGGGTTAGACTAAACCAACTTTTTAATAATGGTCTAAGTTTTCAGGACTGTATTGAAGACATGTCATCAAGAAGGAAATAAATGAAATGAAATAATGCTTCTAGATGAATATTCTAGACAACTTATCAAAACATGACACTAATTAGGATATTTTCCTAAATGTAACATGGAATTTTGCACAAATATGCCGCCATACTTCAACAAATAACCAAGTCATAACTGCAGACATATGACCAACTACTAAGTTATGCATCTGTATCTGCAGTTGGGAAAAAGGCATACAACACAGTCAAGACATTCTCTAAAAGTTTTATATACTGACAGCTTAGTCATCCTGTTCTTGGTCTTCGTTTGCCTGTGCATCGGATGTCCATAAGGTAAGGTTATCTCGAAGCAGCTGCATAATCAGCGTGCTATCCTTGTATGAATCTTCCTTCAAATTGTCCAATTCACCAAGGGCATCATCAAAAGCTTGTTTAGCAAGACCGCAAGCTTTATCTGGTTGATTTCTGATCTCAAAGTAGAAAACTGAATAATTAAGGGCAAGACCAAGACGAATTGGATGAGTAGTGCAGAGCTGTTTAGCACATTCCATAGCTTCTCCGTAGGCATCATCTGACTCTTGTATAACCTTCTCACGAGCGTCCGCCGTCTGTACTTCAGCCAGATATCTGAAATAATCTCCCTTCATCTTCAGGTAAAAGACCTTGCTTTCGAAATCTTCTGCATTACCGCTGACAGATTTTAGCAATTTGTTATCAATAAGTTTCAAAACTTCATTACAAATATCAGCAAGTTCTTTTTCTATTTTTTGCCTGTACTGTGCAGCCATGCTCTTTTTCTTTTCATCATCAGCTCGTTCCTTTTGTTCAACACTAGATACAACTCTCCATGAGGATCTCCTTGCACCAACCTGTAATGAAAAACGGATCAAATGAGTAACAACCATAGCTGAATTGTCTCCATTGTTTAATCATCGGTAATCAATTAATTTAAAGAACTTATTGAAACTGTCCATGATACATGTAGCGCTGTATAGTGATACTGCAAACTGGTTGATTTTTCAGAAACATTGAGCATCAGGAATTTTCCATGTACATGAATATAAACAACTACGTAACAAAAAGTCTCTTACATAACACAAATATTTCAATCATGACTGACTGTTACTGATTTTGACAAGTAAACAATTGTCGCAGCCTAATGTCCCAAAGAGAATAAGTAAACAAATTTGTGAATATATATTGATGTACAGACCCCTAACCCAACTGTCTGTCAAGCATGATTTTGCCCATAGCTTAGCTCCAACTTAGTTGTTACTGGAACATCAAGTTCACAAAACATTGAAAACAGTGCTTCCCACACAGATCCCAGGGAAACATCTGCATATGAATCAGATTCAAGAAAGCATCTGGTTTATTATTCCTAAAAAATCAGGCCTTTTTCTATAGTTCCCATGGGTCAGACTATCTCTCTGACCCATTCCCAAAGCCAAATATGTTTTTTTCCCTATCAGAAAAAAAATCCCAATCAGAAGCACCTACGAAAAATCATTTACCGGAGCGACCTAGTATATCTTAAAGCACTTTTTTAACTCTGGCCATAAATGTTTGTGGACATTTTGTGTCTTTTTGACAGTTGATATAAGAAATGTAGATTAGAAAGCTTGTATATATAAAATTTAGATATGAAAAGCCTGTTCTTTTAACTATGAATATTCCCAAAATTGGGAGTTGAACTTGAAGCGATTAAAAATTTTCCCAAATCGGCAAATTTTACAATGCAAATTTTCCTTATTTATCTAGAGTATTTTTCCCAAAAAGGACAGAAAAAGGCCTGAAAATAAATATGGCTAGATCTTGCATATATATACATGCAAACAGTAACTGACAAGTTTTCATGGGGGTCTTTCCAAACGTATCCAATAGAAGTTTTAAAATTAAGGGCATTTTGCGCTATTAACTTAATATTTCAAGATAATCATTTAATTTACAAAACGGTCCCTCTTATAATGCAGGATTATTGCTCAGTCTAACAAAGGAATTGACAGCAGTTGTCCATTTTGACAACTCTACCAATCGTCTACAACACAAAATTTTGTGAGTTTCCAAAGAAAAGAACCTTTTTTTCCATTTTCTGACAGGATTTTGTGCGGCTATAGGACCGCTCGTTTCAGTGAAAGTTAACAAATCAAACTGGAATGGGCAAATTTTTGGCGTATTTCGATAACATTTAAAAATTATTATTAACTTTAACATTCACTCCTGAAATTCCTTTTTGACGACACAATCAAAGTTTAAATGTCCAAAAGACAAGCGAATGTGCAGACAATCGGTGCGCGTAAGAATATCGCATTGTGTAAACAGTAACGGAGGTTGAAAAGCCCGTCTGATCCATACTGACATACAGACCGACGCACAGGCCTTTTCCATCGGACCTGGCCGTTTTTATAGGACAGGTCTGACTGTCCGATGGGTATTCACCATGACTGCATAACTTAAGGCAAATGTGTGACGATGAAGCGTACCAGTTTGTACGACGAAGCATACCACATATTTGTTATATTATTATATATAGAGAACATGAATGATTTTCATTAATTGTTTGTAAGAGTTGGCTCAAACAGCAAATAAAAATGTTATTCAGCACATGTTCAGGGCTCTCACTAGGCTGAAATTTTTGGGAGAAGTGACTTCTCCCTCCAGTCAAATTAGGGAGAAGTGGGGAGACTTAAGGAGAAGTGATCATTTTTGGAACATCAATATGTGCGTCGTTACCAGTTTGTTTGGATACACATTCTGATTGCAACAAAAATGAATGTTTTCTAATCGGTCCCACGGGTCTGACTATCGGACCAATTCCCCAAGCAAAATATAGCTTTTTTTCCCAATCAGAAAAAAAATCCCAATCGGGAAGTACCTACGAAAAATCTCTATTGGGGTGGGGCCGCGAAATTAACATCAAAACAATGCATTCGGGTATTCTCGGATTTCATCGTGTATTAATATATAACATGTGATGATCGCCGACTTTCGTTTTATAAACGTTTATCTTGATTGAACACCATCACAAAAATGTCGCAAGTAGTAAATATTACTGCGTCAAAATAAGAAAGACAGATTCTAAGGGATCGAAAACGGTAAATTCCATGTTTGAAACAGCGTCGAGTGCCCCTCTGTCAGAACTTTCTGAGCGAGTCCTATGGTTATTCAACTTATTTATGCTGGCAATGAACATCGCACTGATCAAATCCCTCAATGTAAAGTTTGTTTATATTCCGAATCATGTTGGTTTATTTTACGTTTTGAAGACAAACTTTTCTGGCTAATCGTATTGTTTTGACTGCGGGAACGCTCCGCCTACCACTCGATGATTGACAGCGTCAAATTGTCGACGAAGTCAATTTCGCTTTGATCTAGCGAATGGGCGAAGTCTCACCATTTTAGGCGACCACTTCGCTCAAGTCGCCCCCTAGTGAGAGCCCTGATGTTATGATTATTTATTGCTTTATTATTAGATCATAAATGAATGTTTATTATGAAAAAAAAAGAATTTTTTTTTTTCAAACTTGTTTGATATTAATTCATTTTGATTTATCCTTTATATTATTATTCTAAATTATCACCTTTTATTGCAAAATCTAAATTATTTAATCTAAATATGACAATCGGACATAAAAATGTTTGAAACAGTCTGACACCATTTTGCATCACCGAAAACCATAGCTTTTGGATCAAACAAGTTACATATCTTATCTTCCTGATCACAAACTACAAGCCACCTGTAACGTGTAGTAATTGGCAACATTGGTACAGTTCATGGTCACGTTTATCAACGAATAATGAGACTATACAATGTAAGGATGTGTGTATTTCTTAAAGTGTTCGGTACATTATCTTACCACATTTTTATACGCCACGGACAACAAATTCCTCTCTTCATTACTCAGAGCCTCACCCAGATCTACAACAGCATGCATAGACTTGGCCATGTCGTCAAACCGCTCGGCTTCCTCAGCTAGTTTAGCTTTTTGGACCAATACAGCTCTATCAGTTGCCATATTTGCTGGACGTTTAAGGTTCGATTACAAAGAAAATTAATGTTATGATTATGAACCGAATAATTCGGTTTTGGCAATGCACCGCTAACGGAAGTAGTTACTGTCTAGACTGGTTTCATTGCAGAAATATTTTATCCAAAAGATATCTTATTCACAGGAAAGGTGTGAAGGAAAAGTAACTCTACCAGAAAAAAACCCGGGACAGGTTGAAATATTTTTGACAAGTGTAAAGATGAAATGCTTCCCTGGTGAACAAACTGAAAAAAAAAGATTATACTAAAAATTGCACATGATGCCTGCCACCACTGGAAATGGATTCATTTTCGATTAACTCACATAAAACAAGGGCAAATCTATATCCCCCTTTCCTAAAACATAAAGAGCTTATTAACTTATCAGTTCTCTGATTAGAGCATTGTTTCAGGAATAGAACTGTCATCTGACATACCAAACCAAATATTCCTTAGACAGCACTGAACCGAATAGAAAGTAATTGAACTTTTAAGTAAATCGTTGCAGCACTAACAAAGAAAAGCCTTTGGGTTTTGTAAACAGGAATGATATACTGTATAAGTACTAATTTTGACGGCTTTTAAATTTTAGTTTTGCTACGTGAACATAATGTAAGAGGGTTAAAATTGCAGATTTATTTAGGCCGACAAACATATTAATAATAACGTTCTTCGGCACAGTAGTGCATACACGCTTATAATATGATACCCCCAGTTTACATGCTAATACATATACACTACAGGAATGGTGAACGAAAATAACTTGTGAACTCCCATAGTTTATACTGCATTATATATATGTGTGTGTGTTCACCAAACAAAAAACATTAACTTGTTTATTGCCATGCATTTTGTCTTCTGAAGCCAAGTAATGAACACTATATAATTGGAATTATGTTATGATTGCAAAGATAGAGTCGTGATTCTTATTATTGTAAACATGACAATGTTGCATGAAAACCAGATGAACATAATATTGTTTACCGCAACAACTGCGTCTGAAAGTAGATCTATATAGTGTATTTCAAGATTTATCTAGAGTGATCGAGTTAGTTGTTAGTCGGCGTGATAACATGCTAGGTTTTATGTACTAGAGAAGGAATAATTAAGTATCTACTTGGAACGCCACATACATAAGGCAGTGCCTCCCCACACAGACCTCCGGGAATAACAACAATCCATAAAATATAATTTAAGGCACTTGATGAGGTTAAAGGGTACATGTATACGTAAGGTAACAGAGGCGCAAGGAATGGCCTGGCAGATCATAAGGAATAACAAGGAGAATCAAAGAGGGCAAACAGCGAAGGGGGGAATTAATGGATGGAAAATATCACAGGACAAGTTTAGACAGCTGGCAACAATAGGCCGAAACTGGGCAGAAAACTAGGTTATAATTATAGAAGTAAGCTAAGCCGTTGCTTGGTGAAGTTTACTAACAATGCTAGATCTATTAAGCATGTCAGTAAATAACACGTTCAGTATTGCTCTTGAATAAAAAAAGTTTTTTGAAGTGGGAAGTACTGAAAGTTATTTTTGGACGGTACCGCTCAGGCACCGTCTATAGTAGTGGCAATTTTGAGAGGCATACAACAATTGGTTCCCGTTTTCAAAACGCAAAACAGACTGAAAGCCGGTAACATGTCAAAAACGTCCACATCGTCCTAATTACTACGCAACAAAAGAAGTTCCAAAGTTTACCGACCTTGATAATATCATAAACGTTTCAATAAATTGAAATATTGAAAAGGTGACCTGCTAAAGTGGTTTTACTCTCCTTTAGCATCGGGCGCGTATTCCGATACCTTCATATTCACCCTCTGCTTTATAACTCCCGCACAACTGATATTTTCTATATTTAGACAGGCGAGTCGACATGCGTCCACAGCCATTCAGCGAGCCACTTACAACGACTCGCTAATGTCCCAAATGTAGGACAGTAAACGTGTAGATAAACTTTATGCGAGTCTGCATTGAATAGACAGCTTTCACTGTTATAGAAATGCCGCTGTGGCTATGGAAATTGCTAGAAAAACTAAATAAATATAACGTAAATGACTATCGTTTCGTCGGCATGCCAAAATTATTCCGATGCCTGTAAATGTGTAGTGATTTAAGGTAATTTAAACAACTGTACGGGCGGAATCTGTGTATATTTTGAAATGCATCATATCGTTACTTGGCATCTTGTTAATCAGATTCGCCATGTTTTTTTTATATTATCCGTTCAAACCTCGATGAATGAACGAAACACTGCCTTCTGTAAGTGCTATACTTTTACATGAACTAAATGCTAGATACTCAAACTTTCCTTCGACGCGAAAGGCTGTACACTGCGTACACATTTTATTGGTTAAACACTGGAAAATACCCATCTATAATAAACTCAGTAGTCACGTGATCGTGTCGACCAATGGCATTTAGTATCAGGAACGAACAGTGATTTCGTAAGGTCAAATATCAAAATATACTGGGTAATACAGCAGCGGGTGAATGTAACGGTAGTGGAATCAAAGCGCTGTGTGGAGCGTAAAGTGGTTTGTGAACTAATTAGCTGCTTCTGTGGAGTTCAGATGGGTTTAAAGCAATGTATTAATACACACGAGTTTGTTTACAGTTTTGGATTTATCGTAGATATGGTCTCGTTGCGCACGACAACGAAAATTATCAGTGTCATCTTTCTACGTACACCTCACTCTGTGCTTGGAAAATTAATTGGAAAATACCCCACTACAACAAGATAACTCAAAACCTATGGCAAGCTAGTGATATCATAACTTTATGCCTGGGCATACTGATTTTACTCTAAGTTCTGATATCTTTGTATTTAATTTATTTACAATCGTGACAAACATTTCACTTGTTTTACAATTTTAAGGTTCTACCATAATTACTGACCATTTTTCTTTATTTCGGTTTGAAAATCTAGCATTTCTAGAACCAGTCGGATTGAAGATCTCTTGGAAAAAATGTTTACTATTTTCCATTAATTTCTATTCTTCTTCGCATTTCTGTCTTATGTTTTAGTTTCGTTTCATATTCCATGCAAACCATCTTACCTATTTACACATACTTTGATATTATAAAACTGTCTAGTTACAAAACGGAAACTTGTATGCAACGAGTTGCCAGCTGGGCTACAGAGACGACTGGTACCGTCCAACAGCACGTTTGTGCTTCGATTTATCATGTTTTTTTACTTTTTGAAAATTATGTTTCTTTCCGCTCTTAAAACTTTCGCGAAGCAGCCAAGCTCCATTTGATCCCATAATGCAGTACTGCATGGCAACGTATTCAACATGGCGGATGTTGTCATTTTTGGAATTGGCTAATATAGTAAAAATGTGATAATATCCAAATATGTGCTGATTCGATTAATATATTAAGGATAATTGCTTGATATCGTCTATCGTATGATTTTATAAACATTAATTGATTATTTTCGTGAATATTAACAACAAAATGGCTACTACACAAAATATGCAGACTGAAACATTTGGTTCTAAGGGTATGGTGGTCGAGAACAAACCGACAGTACCTGTTGTCACTCATGTCATCACTGATGAAGACATCGGTGCATTACAGGTGTGTTGAAAATTCAAATATCAACTATTTGGTCTAAGCTTTTGACGTCAGTCCTTTGGCATTTTCACTTCTATTGATGTATTGTCTAGATGTTTTTAATTGGTTTCTGACTAAAATTTCTGATCTGTCACTAACATTTCTGAAATTGTTTTTATGTTAATGCCTCTTCAATGTCTGTTCTATTATGGAAAACCCTATGGATTATGGCTCTTTTAAAACACATATGACACAATCAGTGTATGTATCGATATAGATTATAAGATCATTCAGATGACAACGTTATAATATAGGGCTGTAAAGAGTACTCTGATATTTGGGTACTTGCAGTTCACTGTCAGTGATTGAGTTGTTATAGTTGCTTCTGTAATAATTGCAGCATTGCAATCTTGATATGAAATAATAGAAAAAGATAAAAAAGAGGAAATTACAGCATAGTCGCATAATTTAAAATGATGCCAACACTGTCATCATATAAACATTATAAACAATTAAATATATCAAAATGAAAGTACCTGTCTATGACGTCACATCTATTGTGAAGCTAGCCTAGCCCTGTTTTGAATTCAGAATTCACTTTGTATCAACTATGAATGTATAAATTCAAGCAAAATTTGTTTGAGGTAAACAATGGATTTGGTATGAATATTTTTAATATCACTTTTAGAATATTTTTAATATCACGTTTGAAAGCATCACCAATACTATAAATAGAACTGATATATATGGTTGCTCTTTCATCCAAGATAGTATTATATCTGGAACCATGGCTGCTCCCAGAATATATTGCACCAATTCCAGATGCTTGAGCTTTTCAAGATAGGTTTGGTGATTCACTATGAACAATGTTGGAGTGAAATATCAAAGGGGTTACGTCTTTGTCAAAAATGTTTGAAATGATTCGTATGTTCTGCATTTCAGGGTGCCAAGCTTGTCCCAATGAATCTAAATAGGGTTGTGAAGTTACTGACTGATCCTCATTCGGTAAGTGTAAATCTTTTTACATTGTTACAGTAGTCACATGCATACAGCTTGTATTATTTAGCTAATAAGTAATGTTTCTGGACCGAACAGATTTTTCTTGCTGGTAAAATATTAAAGTTAATGTGTAATGAATTTCCGTTTTGGAAGATAAAATGATGTATTACAATATTCTTCTTAATTGATCATTTATATGGAAAATGTTGGTAATAATTTTTTAGCATTATGCCCCTTTGCTAGGCAAATTTGTTGAACGAAAGTGGTTGAGTTGTGGATCAATTGATCAAATACATGATGTTTTATTATCGTTTGTTATCATTTCAGTCTATGCTGTATGACAGACATGTTAATGCACTACAGAGGCTTCTAAGACATTATCCAAATGGATTTGTATCCTTTACTTTCTTGTTTTTTAAAGAGCATTGTCAAAGGAAGGATAGCTTCATATGTTGACCATTTTATACTATATGATTTTAATAAACTTAAAGGATAATTTTCTCTGTTATAATAAGATTCTCTTGATTTTAGTGATGAAGTAAATTTGTATCCAAATTATTATAAATTACTTTGTTTACTGTGAGCACTTCACTTTGAGAGTTTTTACAGAATTTAACTACAGTAGTACATTTTTATTCTTCCTTAACTGCTGTTCAGCCTATGAAGGACCTTGTCCAAGTTTTCAAAATTCTGAATGTTTGCTCTGACCGTGTAAATGAACAGCCAAGATATGAACAGTTTATTACGGATATCTTGAAGATCTGCAGTCTACCATTCCTGAAAGAAAAGTCATCAGATGAACTTATATATGAACAGATTGTTGTTGAATCTATTTCTCAACTTGGTATGAAAATTAGACAGTTTAATATTTCATTTGTTCAATCCTATTTCATTTCAACTTTCTCTGGTATTAGCAATCTTATCTGTGGGATTTAATTCCTGTATTTAAAAGTGAAAATGTAGGTGTTCTGATGGAGGCAGAATATTAATGATTACAATATTCTGAGTATTTACTGCAAATACATAAACACAGCATCTAAATATTTTAGTATGTTTCATTTGATATCTTAGAAAAACGAATGTATGATAAAATGCAGAACTGTTAACTATGGGTGAAAAGATGTCAGAACATGAATACGTTTTTCTCATAATGTACTGTACTGCTTATACCCCATGAATTATTTATCATAATCCATATGTGGATTGTTGATAAGGACTCGTTATATATTCATAGGTTTTATTGAAAATCAAAAAGCCTCACATTATTTCATGTTGAATGACTTGTTTGATTATACATTCAATAAAACATGACCTGTCATGTTATATCCACTATCTAGAGATGATATTAGCAGAATGGTTTGCCTGTAATTATATGGTGTTCTTTTTCAGGCTATTTAATGAGAGTGCCAAGCCCTGAAGTACGTAAACAAATTTGTGGGACACTGTTGGCATTTTATACAGAATCCAATGGCAAAGAAGTACAATGTAAGTACTAAGACAATTGTGTATAAAATCTATAACACAGTCAATAAAATGAATTGAGAGACTAACTTACATTCATAAGTACTGCCTGACAAAGAAAATTTACTTCTAAAACTTCTTGTAATGAAGGTCTATTGGTTGTGCCTGTCATGGTATTGTACAGCAATACAAATTATGGACGTTCATATTTTTAATCCTTTTGAAAGACATTGCATATAACATACACAATATATTTAATCTAAGATCAACCATTCTCCATCTGTGTTAAAATTCTTTATAGAAATGTGTCTGTTATTTTGTGAGAAAAGCCAATATGTGTTTGGAAGCAGATGCACACAGTGAAGATTGACTTAGCAAAAGCTTATAGTGTTTGATTGTAGTACTGGTCAGGAACAGTGCTAAAACAACATATAATGATACACATCCATGAAGAGTTTGGAGTTAAACGTTGACATTAATGAGAGAGATTTTATGGTATGTTTCACTACTTATTTTGATTTTAGATCATAAGGCGACTAATCTACAATACAATCAGAAGGTTGTAGAGAACAGTGATATTGCTGAAACTCTGGTGAAATCTTTAGCTCTTCTGGAACATGAAGTCCCTGTGAGGTTGGCTGTATTAAATGTTCTACAGCAATTCTCAAAAACGTCACGTAAGTATACAAGTATATAAATTAAAATATATGAAATTATTTTAATGTACACAATGTTCTGTATTTTCTGTCATTGTTTAGAGACTTTTGTGTTTTATGAAAAACATTTTTCCGTACTTGATGAGTGTTTTGACCTATGTTTGGTTGTATTTTAAAGCTATAAAGTGTTTAGAAGGCAGTGTAGATTATAAATAGACTTGTTCATTATGTACCTGATGATTTATGTGTACATTGCATGTAGTAGCAAATTTATTCTTCAGTACCCTTAAATGTGGTACAATCAAAGTTTGAATGCTTATTATGTATACTGTTCTCCTTCCCTTTTTATTTTTATTCAATAGCACTTCCCCGTTTCTTGATGTGATTTAGTACCCTAAGGTTTTTTAGGACTGTTTACAGTGTCTGAATTGTGCTTTTGTATGTTACTCTTTCTCACTTATATAAAGTTAGAATATAATAACATATGTTATATGAATGTGTTTACTGTTCTCTAGCTAAGATATGTGAAGCCATGTTGAGAGCAGATGCTGCCCACAGACTATGTGCACGGTTGATGGATCCTGATGCAACTGGACAGTTGTTGTTTCGATCATCAGAAATTTTGTGGAATCTGTTACAGAATGGAGATAATGCAGCTCTAGCATCTCAACTAAACAATCTAACTTGCATCAGGTATGAACTATATAGAGAAAAACACCGATATATCTATCGGTAAAATATTATTGTGTTGTTGAAGTGAGGTTGTTGCCTCAGAGAGAGACTCTCCGGAGAGGTTGCACTGTATTGCTACTGGATGTTATGTTAGGCACTTTAAACCTTTTGTAATGAGGAAATGAAACATTATTTTACTCTGAAATCCTATTGATAATGAACGATTCTTCTCCTGTAAAAGCTCTTATACAGTGCATACCTGTACTAAAACGAGAAGAGGGGGGGATAGTGGTCATGGGGTAGCGTGTCCAAAGGCCATCAGTTTGAATCATGCTGTGGGCGAGACATTAACATTGCTTGATATAATTGATGTAAAATAAATATATTTAAACTATACATTGTAAGGTTGATTCTCAAATGGATACACATGTATATTACATATGAATACGTTGACTGATTAAAACATGAGTTTTATTTTATTTTCAGTCAACTGAGAGATGCATTTATATACCAACTTACTCAAGGCTACAGTCATTATGATCGTCAATTAAGAAATGATTTATTGGTTCTAGCTTCTATAATAGCATCCAAGTGTCCAGATGCTCCATTCGTGGAGACTGGCTTTGCTAAACAGCTTGTTTTGTTTGCTACTTTCCAAGAAGGTAATGCTTTTCAATAATACTGCTACTTTCTCTGTTCAAAGATGAAGTTCAAAGCTACATTTTTTTGTGATATCTTCTGTCAGTAAAATAGAGCATACTGTGTTTTGTTTTTATGGAGAAAAGATGGATTCCAAGCCTGTTACCAAATTGTGCAATATAAGGGTTTTTGCTTTGTGTGCTATCGGTTTCATATTCATTTAGACCTGACATTCAAATCTAAGAGCATTATAATGTTTAGCTTGACCATATTGCATGGGGTGCAGATTTTTTCCATGTTTTTATAGTTTTTTATAAAAAGTTTACAGTTGTGAAAATGTAAAATTCGTCCTTTCATACAAATGAATGTGTTTATCATTTCAGTGAAAAGCCACAATGCCTTGGTGAAACATTTAAAGTTGATGCAGAATCATGAAGATTTTGAATTGAAGAAAATGTTATTCAATATTATGGTCACATTGAGCAAAGAATCAACTGTACTGCCAGTAAGTAATGTTTGCAGTTAAACTGATTTAATATCTGACAAATCCAAACTCACAGCATTATGTGATTTTGTCGTCATTTTTATTAGTTTCAAGTCTTTTCAGAGCTGATATGTAATAATGATGCCGAATGATTTTAGCTAAATTTTAATTGTGAAATATAGTTAATTTGTGATATCGATAATATTCATGTAAACATCTTACTGACAATGATGATGCTTATGAAACAGTGAATTGTAGAATTTAGGAATTTCTCAGAATAGAAAAAAAAAGTTATCTGGCATTGCCATTATTTAAGATTGTTATAGGTGACTAAAATTGAAACTAAAATCACCTGCAATACTTCTCAGTTATTCATAATAGCTGCTCTTATTGATGACTCAAGATCTTCATATACCCGGTACATGTACATGTATTTTTGCTTTTATTTCAGATACTTTCAGAAGGTCATCTAATGCTTGCTCTGTTTTCCTTTGTTCGAGCAAACGAGAGTCAGTCTGGTCCCAGAGAATGGACACCTGCTCAATTTGAAGAGCTCCAGTTGCAGGCAATGTCTTGTTTATGTGCTCTATGTCCAAAAATGCTTGATGATTACATGACAGTTCAGGGTAGCACAAGAATTCTCCTACTGTTGGAATGGTGTGTTGGTCCAGGTAATATCTCTACTTTCATTAATTTATATATTTATATACACCCCCAAAAATATCCGTTGCAGACCTAATTAATCAGAACTTGTATGTTTTTGCAATATTAACGTAACTCATGTAAGTTGCTGTGTATTTTTTCATAATTATAACTCGGATTTAACTATTATAATTGATAATCAAGTAATAATGCATGGCTAAATAAAACTTTGTGTTTAATGTATTAAGGATGTGAAATGATTGACTCTTTGACATTATTTTTGATAGATTTTTGTTTGAACAGTGAATTGGACTGTCGTGTTCATCAAATTTAAGTAGTTTGTAATTCAAAAATGATCCTTTGACTTATTGCTGTAGTTTGAATAATTGTTTCTGAGCTGCTATATTAGAAAAGGGACAAAGGTGTCACACTGGAAGACCTTTGTGTGTTTTGGTGAACAGATCTATCCATATACATATATACATGTATTTGATTTACTGATCAATATTGTTTTGATTTGAAGCATTTATCATGTTTATTGAACAGGTTTTGAAATTTTCTTACAGTTTGAATAAACTTTCACTGTTTGACTTGCAGTGTATGTTTATGTGCCAAGGTTCAAAATAGTTTTGAAAAGAATTGTATTATAGTATAGATTTGAAGAACAGAGACAATATATTTGAGTTAATGATTGGTTTGTTTTCAGTTCCTATTCTTTATCAGAGTATGAGCTCAATATTCAGCATTGATCCATTTCAAAATGACGATAAGGGTAAAAATGCTTATGCTATGATTTACGTGTTGTCCTAGTGCAAAACATTCATCATAGCTTTTGATATTCTTGGCGATTTGTTACCAATATGTTACATGTTCTTCCCACCATGTATAGATTTTGTGGTTGTAGAAGGTATTCCTAGTTGTTTTACACATTACCTGAATGAAAATATTGTACAAATTAGAAGTAAATTGTTTTGTTCACCTGTTCACTGTTTAGGCTTAGTAGTTCACGTGTACGTAATTTGAAAATTGGAACAAAATGTTGTAATCATAAACCTGTGAAAAATCTGCATTAGTGTAAAGTAACTAATTTTAAAACATTAATTTGGTTGATTACATTGATTAGTGAATAAGAAAACGTATTTTCCTTATTACCAAAACGAAAGTAGACATTATGAATAAGACAAAGGGTTCAATATTTCAAAAACACAAACTAGTCATTAAATATTTTACCAGTTTTGTCCATTTATATCATGGTGGATTTGATTTATTTCTTGAAATTGGTTGAAATTGTTTCTTTTATAATTTATTTTACACAATACCCAGGTAGATTCTAAGTTTGAGACAGTGATCTTGAATACTAATATAACTTTAAATCAATGTTTTTGTATGCAATAGGCCAGATACCGATATTCTGAAATGATGAAAAAATCAATTAATTGTCCACTTGTTAGGAACAGTATTGTGTTACTGGTTGTTCTAACTAAACCCGTATACTCCTTTGTTTTCCATTGTACATTTCCCAAAAGCTATATCCAGTCTGGACGATTTGTTTTCAGACATGTCTTACAGGGAAATAGAGAATCTCGGGTTACTGTCCGGTGAGAACAATGTTATCAGGCGAGGTGATATCGTTTGTGGTGGCGAGCTTTAGCGAGTCACCACGAACGATATCGCCGAGTCTGATAACATTGTTCGAGCCGGACAGTAACTTGAGATTCTATTTATCATGAAACTTAATTTTCCGAGCATGTTTTAGTGTGTCTTTACCTAAAATTTAGTGTTCAATCCGCTAATGTGATTATTACGGAGACCCGGCAAATCACATATCATAACTCTACATCCACCAACAAATAGTTTCGAAAACGTTTTCTTTTTGTCATTTATTGCCTTTTGCTGTTATTAATTCTGTTTATATATTATGTTTATAGTTCTTAAATAAAAATGTATGACATAACTCTTGTTTTTAATGATACAACAAGTTGAATGATCCATTCATGAATCATGAAAGTAGTCCGTCAATTTGTGGGCGGAGCTTAAAAGTGTTATCATGCTACTAGCAGCCTATTGACCTGAGAACACTTTATGTTATCAGGTCATGTGTTATCAGTCTGTTACCATGGTAGTTGCATGATAAATATATTTGTTGAACTCCGGCCACTAGTCAGATGATTCACTGATCAGTCACTACAAAGGCAGTACTCAAGCTGGTCACTTGCTTTCACATTATCTACATATCAAGGATTTAGAGCAATATTGTTGTACAACTTCTTTACCAAATCTCACTTACAGTTGTTTTACACAATACTATTACAAAGTTTCTGTATGTGTCCTATTAGTAGTTTCACATTTTATACTACAAAAATAGCTGGGTGAATTATTTTTTTATTATTTGGTTGAAGGATTTTTACTTTTCATCTTCAAACATACAACTACTATCATTAACTTGATTTGTACCATATATCTGTCTTACAAAACACTTGTTTAAACTCTGTGACACACTTTGGGGATTCAATTTTGTTTCAAGAAAGGACCTGTGTAGATTTGTTACGTCCACTTGATTATACTTTGTTTTTATGCCTTGATAGGAAGGCATATAGTAATCAGATTGTCTGTTCATGCATTGGTTTGTCTCCTGTTTTGCAATTGTTGTCTCAACCACCTATAACATGTAAATGATGTGAGGGAATCCTTTACACAAATACGATAAGTAGTTGCATCATGCACAACTGTCAAGATCACAGACCAGAGTGCTTATTTTATTTTTTTGCAGGGAGGGGGGTATTTTTTAGTGGCACCTCTTATTCTTTTGTTCATAATTATGCCTGATTATATATAAATATAAAGTTATTGATGCACCTTCATAGCATAATTATTTCTTTTGTTATTTTGACCTACCATTTACGGTATGTTCTGACCTTATTTGGTTTAACATAAATATGACCAGATTGAAAATATAATTGATAAATAACATATTTTTGGATTATTTTTATATATATTATGATTCCATTGTCACTGATTTTGTTCTGAACAGAGAGTCTATGGTTTATTAATTGTGTGGATGCCTTGTTTGTGGGCTTACTTTGACATTTTATACCGTCCAATTTGTGTCTGCTAATAAACAAATCACGTGATATACACTGTACTGTGTTATGCTTTGTTTTGCAACAAATTGCTGTATGGGTATTAAAGTTGCTGAAATAATATTGCCACAAATGATGCTTGCTATGATTCTAAAACACATTTGAATTTGACGTTTGATTTTTGATAAGTAACAGAATCTTTGTATTCATCATTCGAAATTTGGAAATACCAGTAGGTCCTGGACGGCAGCAAGTTTCCGTTTGAAACAGTAAAACTTGGAATATTTGATATAGTGTGTGAGCATTCTGGTATCATTATAATAGTTAGGATCCATATACAAGGTGAATGCAGTGTTGTAGATAATACCTGATTAATGAACTCACAGCCAGACATATACAAAGAAAGTGGACGTTTGATCTGTATGTATTTCATATTGTAAAGTTTTATGGTAATATTATCTAAGCATTTGGAGTAATGTAATTTTTTTTATTAAATTAAAGGTTAGACTTTAGATTTGTATTTATGATGTGTGATATATCAGTCTATTCTATTTTTACAGAGGATTTTGGTGGTCATGGCAACAGTATACATGGTGTTGGTGGCCGTGGCAACAAGAGAGCTCAAATGCGCTACTGTTTGCGTGTACTTCGTAGTGTGGTATCAACTGGTGATGAGTTGGCACTTCAAGATCTTGCGGATCAAGGAGCAATTAATCAGATAATCAGTATGTATGCAGAATTTGCTAAGTAGAGTCAGTCCAGTCAGTCTGGAACAGAACAAAGTTATATTTTGTTGATCCTTGTAAACTTCCCATTTATTTACCAGGCCAGCTGAATGGTGTATTATGTCGAGCACTTTGACACATTTGGTGAAATCTTAATCGCAAATTTTTATTTCTGTTTCTGGTCAAAGTGTAATATAAATGCTAATGCTTAAAGTTTTTAATATTCTTGTGTATGTTCGGTCAAAGCCATTATTTTACTTTATGTGAAAGCTGCCCTCTTGATTATATAATATGCAATACATGTAGACATTTTTTATTTTGTTATATCTTGCATAACTTGTTTGCTATGAAAACAAAATGTTTAATGAGTTTAATAAATAAAACTTGCTACATGTATGAAATGCAAACCAGATAACATGTGATTTAATCCCCAGTCGTATGTCAGAGTAGGGGTTTTGCTTAAGGTTAATGTCAGGCACTTTCCAGTAGGGATGCTTATTGCTAAGTAATAGTTTTGTTCAGTTCATTTACTTTTATCTTTTCAGCAATTTTAACCAATGCTATAAGTAGTAACACAGAAGATGACTCGATTGATGTAGAGATGCAGTCAGATATGATGATGATATTGTCTTGTCTTTGTGATGGAGATGTCCATAGAAAGGTAAAAGACCATATTTCAGATCTAAAAATTTATTTCTTTTTTGTAACCCGACCACCCCTAATATTTTGCCTCTGATCCGAATATCTTTTATGGCCGCAAATCCAGAAACTCGGCCTCTGTTGACAGTGTATGATGGGTAGGCAAGTGTGCATGATACAGTTTTGTATTTTACAGTAAAACCTCAATACTAATACCACCCTTGGGACCCTTGACAATTGGTCTTAATATTGAGGTGGTCTTAATATTGAGGTTGAATAAAGAGCAAAACAGTGAAAATGGACTGGAAAATTATGTTCTTAATTTTGAGGTGGTGTTATTATTGAGGTGGTATTTAAGTGAGATTTTACTGTATATTTTTTAGGAATTGTTTGGTGAAGTAGGAGTGAATGTTTGTGTACATTACCTGAAGACAAATCCTAAACTGAACAGTAGTGGACTGGGTCATCATAGGTTGCTGCTTACAGCTATAGACTGTGTCTGGTAAGTTACAATATACAGTAAACTGTATGTTACTGATAGAAATACATAAAATAACAGTGATATAATACCAATAAGAACATTGATCAAAATGAATTGCGTCAATATTTGAGGAATTTAATTATTTTGAGATGAGGATTTCTTATCTAATTTTTGATTGAAAAGTAGAAAAATTATGATATTGACATTAATACCCGGTACTTATTACATGTAGTATTTGGAGAGGAATTGTCATTGAGCTAATTGTAGCTCTCCTTCTAGTTAAATAAGATGTGGATGAGAACCAGCTAGATGTGACTATTCTTTGTTGTAGAAAATCAAGCTGGAACTAATAATATTATGACTAGCAGCCATTGTTTCTGAGAACTAGATTATGGCACCTAGAATTAGACCATACATGCATTATACGTGTATGTAATGTAGTTAATGTGTATCACTATTACAGGTGTGCTGTTATTGGTTGTTATTCTACAGAAGATTATTTCTTAGAGAAGGAAGGTGTGTTCTTGTTGATAGATCTGTTGGAGGTAAGACCGCTTACACAAATATCACATATTGCTGAAGTTTTAATAATAGGTAATGAGCAATTCAAAATGAAAAACAAACCTGAATATCTTGATCAGAGTCTGTAATACTATGCAGTAGAATTTGATTTACATTGGTACAGCTTCAAATCAATTTATTATTATACATTGTAGTGTAAAATTGTCCTTGTTATGCCCTTGACATTTGAAAAATGGTGATTTGGTTGTGTCATCCCTGTCTGCCTGTGCAATAAAATAGTTTACTTTCTATAACTCTTGAAAATATAGGTGAATTTAATTCTCATTGTGCACATATGCATAGGATAATAAATCACAGGTCAAGGTCGATTTCGGATACAATCCACCAAATTTTGGAGGAGTTATGGTCATTATTCGACTTAAAACATTTAGTCTTAAATTCTTACATTGATCTAGGTATTTAGCAACAGGGGCTTCATGTAATGTTCTTCATTATCCAAACTTTTTCTACTCTCTCAAATGGGAAACAATATCAGTTACCAAACATTGAATTCCCTAATTATTTATTCATATTTGAAATATTGTTTTTGTCTTCATTTCCAGCAATGTCCAAAGGGAACAGACAACCTGATTTTAGGCTGCTTGCTGGACCTTTGTGAAAACCCTAAAACAGTACATCATGTACTGACTTGGCGTGGTCGTGACAATACATCTGCTGCACATCTGTTCTGTGAAATCTGGAGAAATGAAGAACGAGATATTGGTGTGAAACGAGATAACAATGGAGCTATAGCTGGTGTGTAGATTATATACATGGCTAGTTTGTCTTGTTTTCATGCTTTGTATTGTTTTTGAATGTCAAATTTGTGTGACTGTTTGTATTTGTATGGTGAATGTGATAGTGCAAAATGTGCATGATGTAAAACAGGAATAGGTTGCATTAGGTTTTCTCTCAAACCTATTTCATTAACTGCATGTCCAGAAATCATGAATATCATTTTTAATTGTGTAATAAATCTAGTCATGAAGCCATACAATTTTATTGTTATTGTGAATTTCAGATGTGAAGCAGCCATTGATGGGAAAGTTGCAGGAAAGCCAAGGTGTAATACCTCTTCCTTCAAATTGTATGTCCCAGGCTATTGTTGATGTTTCCGAGAATATGAGAGCTAAAATATACTCCATCTACTGTAAGATAGGTAAATATCTGTCATACTGGATATTATGTCCTATGTATATTTTATATTGACATACTCATATCTTTGTAGAACTGAACACATCTTTATCATGCACTAATACAGTATGTTTTATTTTAACAAGTGAAAAAACATTATGGCCAATGACAAACAATTGTCAACATTGTAAGCAAGTTGTTCAGGGAATATTGATATCTTAATGTTATATTTATTGTTGTCCTAGTAAATATGGTGTACATGATCTACTGATTATTTCCCCTGATGATTTGTCTATTTACAGATATAAGCTTGAAGTTTTAGTTACTCTTAGTAATATTCAAAGCAAAGTTTATAGAACTAAGTTACTGAGAGAGAAAACAACAAAGTTTCCATTTATATCATATATATTCATTATTATTTATAGGATTCACAGATTTACCTGGACTTACAGTTGAAGATCATATCACACTGACAGTCATAGAGAAATATCTGGACTTCAAGGTAATTTACCGAGGATGCTGTACATTTAGTCTTTCCTGTTTGCTGCATCCTTTGTTTATTTATGAACAAACTTTGCATATATAACTTAGCATTTTTTCTGTATTTGAATACTGACAGTGATTGAATAATTATTCATAATCCATTGTTATGTATAATCCTCAAATTTATAGTTTGTCCTTTATTAGTTTCTATATCACTAGATTTCACATATGATTTTCTAAAGTCTAGTGATCACCTGCTTTATTATTTAATTGGTAAGATACAGTGTCCTTACATTCTGTTTAAAGTATGTTACCCTAATATATACCTCACACAGGCATTTAATTTTAGTGATTATGATATTATATTAATAAAAGACAAGAGTTGTCAACTAGATCTAGCCTAGACCAGAGCGAAAATAATCCTTCTTCGTTTATTGTAAAATTTCCAATAGTGAGCAGACTGATTTAATTTAACTGGGCACAGGAGATTGTCACAAGTTCTCTCTGTTTATCCCTTCTATAGTATATAGGGAGTCTGATACTTTGGTAAACTCTATTCTTACATTTCAAATAATACTTGATTGAACAATTAATCCTTCCAGATGGGCGAGGTTTGGACAGAGATTCTGTCAGAACTAGATCAGGAGCAGGTACGCCCTACCACACCTGATATGGAAGCTGTCGAGGCAATCTCTCGTGCTATTGAGAATAGAGCTGAAATTGTCGCTGGTACTCAGTTAGAACTGCTAGAAGCACAACAAAGTCAGGATATGCTGAATGAACAAGAATTCTATGCGGAGGTATATTCTTGTTTTGATTGTCTCCCCCTTTTTAAAGTGGTCTTGTCTTTTCCTTTCATTCTCATAATGTCTATTTCAGCTTCTTACGTGTTTAACATATTTAACATAGATACTTGGTGGTTAATTTGTCCTGTTTTTGAGTTAGGAATACTAATGTTTGTTTCTATACAAATCAACCAGATTTTTGGAAACTATTTGTTATTTTCCTAGGCTGTTGTTTAAGTCTTTCATCAGAATTGTGGAAAATTCATTTGTTAGTCCCACTCATGCATTTACAATTTCATTGTCTATGTGTGATATTTGTTTGTATTCGGCTTACATTTCTTTGATAAAGTAATTAATGCACATTTGGTTAGATTGTCAGTACATTGCATGTATTTAGTTTAAACTTATTTATTTTACATTGATTGTGAAATAATGTTCTTATACTTATCACTCTTGATGACTGCTTCCTGGCTACCATCCAGTACATGCGCCAAGTTTAGGGATCGTAAAGTTTGTGATGAAACCCTGCTTATCGTGGGGCTCGAACTCGTCACCTTCGGATCAGGAGTCATGTGCTCTACCACTTACCACTGTGCCTCCCTTTGATTTGTATTTGCATGTATTTGTAAATGTCTATTATGTTTATAGATCAGAGAAAACTACAGACAGAAGGAGAAGCAATTAAATGACTTCTCAGACTATGTAGCGCGAACATCAAACTATGAGCTCTTGAAGGTAAATATATTTATACTTACAAATATCATAATTTATGCTACAAGATTGAAATGGAAATCTTATGACCATCTAAAATATAGATGTATGTTTATCTAATTATAGGGATTAAGTGATATTCAGATGAATGTTATTCAGTTGCTAGAACCACTTACTTCCCTGTAATGGAACATATTGGGTATGAGTTAAATTATAAAAATATTGATTTTTTTTGGTCAAAAATGTAAATAATAGAATAAAACCTATCATAATCACAATAATAGTTTCAGTTTGTGTTCAGCATATGTATACTTTATATCTTATATATTTCAGGCTGCCAAAGAGAGACAGGAATACTCAATTGAAGCATCAAGAATTCCTAATGAATACAAAAAATCGTAAGTTTTTTCAATATCAAAAATGTATCTTTCACCACAGAAACATATTTTTACTTCTTATATTTGACTTTGCCTTAAGACTATTGTCATTTTTATAAATGTGTCTTCAATTTGTTACAATATTCTCCTTTCATGAAACAATTTGCATCTAGTTGCCTTGCTTTGAATTTTTCACTACTTTGCTACTGTGAATAACAATTTTACCTACTATTCAATCTCTTTGTTGAAACCAAGGAAATCAACTTGTATACTGCTTACATAGTCATTTGTATTGGTTTATTTCAGGGATTTCTTCCATGATACTGAAATGCCTAGCCTGAAGACAACAGTAAGTGACATCTTTGTACTTATAGTGTACTTATAGTTCTCATCCGGTGCCAAACCCCACATGCTAGTACATTTACTTTAAGGAAGTCTTTAGTGTAACAGCACAGTAAACCTTCACTTAAAGACCACTTCAAAATTACGACCTCCTCATTGATATGACGATATATTCAAAGGACCAGTTTTTAATTTTTATGAAGGGGCATAAAGTGTTAACCCTGCAAGTCCTTGTGTCCGTCCATGTGACAAATTGGTTTCCGATAAAAAATTCTTGAAAAGATGGAAGGATCCAAATCATATTGGGCACATAAGCATAGGAAAATAAAATGCAGGTCAAGTTAAATTTCGGTTACAGTCCGCCATTTTCTGTTATGGCCTTTTTCGACTTGAAAGCCCATAGCGGGGCATCCGTGTCCTGTGGAAACATCTAGTTTTTAGAACACCATATCTTCACTGCTTGGTTGCTTTTTCAGAGCCAATGGTATTCTTAGTACAAAATGTATTGAGGTTTAACTGTATTTTTTATTTGCATTACTGATGTATGTGAGTGCAACCTGTGTTATATGGTTTCAACACCAATATATATGTGTACCTCGATGCTGTGCCACACTCGAGGCATTAAACATTATCAATAAAATATTATGTGAAACTTTTTAAATCATGCTTGTAAAATGGTGGTTGTCATGTCAGGGGTGTGGTTTGTCTTTATTACATCAAGGCCTAGAGAGATATATGTTTGTTACCAGTATCATGCTGAAAACATTTGGGTCCGTAAGTCGGGATTTTTTCATACATTAGGAACAGATATTATGATATCTTTCAGAAATTTGATCAGGGTCAACATATAAGGGTCGGTCTGGTTACTGGAAACTATTACATATCTTTTTAGGCCTAATATACAACCCTGTGTTCTGGTGGACTATCATCATAACTCACATATATTTCCTAATTTATTTGACCTTTTTAAAAAATGCCTTGACATGTTAATTTGCAGACATTTAGCAGCAGACATGTTGCAGTTGACAGCACACCTATTGATCTTACTGGAGGACCATTGTCAGAATATGACCCCAGTACTGGTACTAAAAAGGGCCGAAAACAGGTGCAGAAAAATAAAATTCCTGGATAGTAAGTTATTTCCCTTGTGTTACGTTACAAGTTTGCGTACCGAGTAAATGAATGTTATCGAAAAATATGTTTATTGGCAATTTCAGATATTTCATGAGCAGCAATGATTGATAATCATCTGACTGAGTATTGTTATTGTTTTAATAGTAAAATATATATATGTACTTATGTGCACAGGAGATTGTCATTAGTATCTTGTACTATATAAACATATACTTTAGCAGGGATAAAGAGGGAGAGAACTATGGAAGGGATAAAGTTAGAGAACTTGGGACAATCTTTTGTGGTCCCGTGAACAAGGAAAATTATGCCGACTGAATTTTTCACTTTTGTTTTGATTTTGTGAAATTGGCAAACATTTCCTCATGACAAACTTTACTGTATTTAACATATACATGACATGCTCAAACATAATATCTGAGCTTGTAAATGTGCATCTAGTTGTGGTCAGTTAATGTCACACTTCCACATTTCTAGAATTAGTTACTATTGTTTAATGAGTGATTTTATGAACAAATAAGAATTTTATGTATTTATTCTGCACCATTTTGTAACTCGCACTCTTGTACCGGAAATTACAGATTGATATGGGTTTTTTTCTCAATTTCAGAATCCAGGAACATGAAACATTTAAATTACGACGAAGAATTTATATACCATTGGTTCAATGTATGCAACAGATTCATCAATATGATTATAATTATCTATGTATAAGTGTCATATTGTGTTTTCATTTGATTGTTGATAAATGGACACTTGGATCATCCTTGATTATTGAACATCTCACTGCAGAAGAGACTATACTTTAAGTTTATATGTTCCAATGGAATCAAGAAACAATGTGTTGACTTAGTCTTTTGTTCATTTATCATATTGTGATTGTTTGACAGTATTTTGTACCCATAAAAATGATATGAGCACCCCCATGGCAAAACCTGTATTAGTGACGTTGGTTCTGACGTTGAGTATTTCCCATTAAAAGTTTTGACGTCACAAACTAAGCACTTTGTCTGAAGATGTTTTGGAGGCTTAATTGTGAGTTATAGAATGAATCAAAATGGGAAATATTTCTAAATACGGTATAATTGTTTTTTTTCCATTTGAAGAGCAGAAGTTTTGTTTAAGAAGAAAGTACATTCTGACGCGAAATCATCATATTGTAGCTGACTTTCACATCTTGTTCTTAATTTAGAATGGCTATCAATAGAAAAGCAGACGTTCCATTTTATACTCTTGGAATTAAACGAAAGTTGAAAAATGTATCCGTTAGAAAATGTAAAAACCTGAAAATGGACTTTTTGGTCACTAATACAGGTTTTGTCCTCGCACGGCTCATACGTATGTTCCTGTGTTTAATGCAAGCAATGTTAACTGAATTAAAAAACGTACCTTTGGGAACAAATATATTTTGTACATTTAAGTTTATGGATAATGATATGTCCTGAATAGGCATTCATTTAAATAGATCCCAAAATTAATATCGCTACTTGAATTTGATGTTTATTAGTATCTGATCAAGTAATAAAATTCTTGATTGAAAGTTAGGTGGTGTGTTTCTTGTTTTTGTTGAGATAGCATATCATATGTTAACTTGTGCTCTGTTTTCTTGTCTAAAGCTATGTCTGATGGACCCTTTTCACATTGACTTTTGTAAAAATGTTTATTTATTTACATTGATTGTTAAACAAGTTTTAAACTTATTGTATTGCTGCCAATGACTACTTTCTGGGTAACTGACCAGTACATGTACTTATTTCTGATTTTTACAGGGAATTGGGTGAAAAAAGGGGATCTTTCTGTCAAAACAAATGAAGACATTGCTGTTATATTTCCTATATATGAACACACTGTTGATTCAGTTTCTTGCTATATATAGTAAAGAACTGTGAAATCAAATGTTGACTTGTTGCTTTCAAACTCCATTGTCAGAGACTGAACGAACAGTGCAAGGCTATGATCAATAATTTATTTTCATATTAGATGACACTTGGCATCACTGCTTAAAGTTTGAATTTCACAATGTTAGTGTATGGCAATGTATTTTTTTCGCATTAAACTGGTTGGCTTATGTAGGTATTATGTGATATTAATAAATAAATGCATATATATAATGTTAATATTGTTTTGATGTATTGAGAAAATGTGATATTTAATTAAATAGCTCAATACATTGCATAAATGTGTTTGTGATGTTATTTTTGAATTTAATAGGTTGGTCCATGAGGACAACATATACACCAACGTGACACCAACGTGTGCTCACAGATAAATCAAGAATACGTTCAGAACATACAGGAAATGTGTTACATATTTACATCAAGTTGGCGAGAAATTACCTGAAGTATGGTGATAGAATGACATTCAGTTGGACCTAGTTCATTTGAATTCATCGGGTCTTAAATTTTATTTCGAATAATACACGGATTCAAATAGCCCATTTCAATTGGATGTGCATTTATAAGAAAATACATCGGGACTGAATAAGCTAGGTCCGACTGTATTGTTTTCAATATTAATTTCAAACATGCAAATGACTAGTTGTAAAATAGTTGTATATTCGGAGTATTTACATTTAATACGAGTAAAATTATCATATCAGTGTTTGGGAACATTTGCTGTCCAGATCTAACGCCAGTCATTTTAGCTCTTACGTAAAACCAAATAACAAGCATGTATTTATATCATGTAGTTCTTGGGGGATAAGATGTTGTGCAAAATTTGTGACATTTTTCATTATTTACTTATAAGTTATTTCTATTATAACTGTTGCTCAATTCTGATGAACCAAGCAAGCTTAATGTGATGGTTTCCTTACAGCTCTGGAGACCGTTTGTAAACTGACTGAAACTATTGACTCATTAATCATTTCTTAAATGAAAACACAACGGGATTCGTTCCTTCTGGACCAATTAAGGTCATTCTAGCAGACCTCAGTTAAAAGTAATGCTGTTAAACAGTTGATATTGACTTGCATTATCAGTTGTTAGAAAGTTTGTATAGCATAAACTTCAGTTGTAATAGGCATGAATGGATTATATACTTAATCATTAAATATCAGGTCGATCAATTAATGGATCGCCAATATGGTTTCGACATATATGAGTACATATTTGAGGTAAAGAGCAATCTTTATTGAATACACAATCCTTGTAAACTTGCATATCAAAGCTCACCTACTCCTCGCTATCTAAATACTTCGAATTGCATAGAATATTCAATTTAATTGAACATTCCTCCCGCAAGTACATACATGTGTAAATGGCCCGTTCCCAACAGCACTCGCAGTGCTTTGATTTGTTCATGAGAGTCATAAACTACATTCTACATTGTCACAGGAGATTGTCACGAGTTCTCTCCATTTATCCTTTCTAAGACTATATTATACATATACTATAGTAGGGATAAAAGGAGAGAACGCTAGAAGGGATACAAGAAGAGAACTCGTGACAAACTCCTGTGCTTTGCATTACGTAAATATTCTATGTATTTAATGTAATATAACTATAATGAAATAAACAGGATATACTGAATATATTATTCTAAAATAGACTTGATCATGTACACATACAACATGTATAGATAGATACATAATCAACAAGACAATAAATCAAAACACGGACATATATGTCCGTAATCAAAATGACAAATGCCGAATAAAAATGTGAAAAGGCAACAAATTACAGGTAAATATACGTAATATATGTCATTTTGAAGTATATATGATATTATCACGCTTCCATTGACCTTGCTGAAACCAAAATACAAGGTCAGCGTAATGGTGTTCAATTTGACTGTCTTAAATTTGAAATTTAAATAAATCTATCGTTAATGGATGGAAATCCGCCGAACATAAAATGATATGCTAATGCACCTATCAATATTTTGCCCCAGGGGGACGGACAGTAGGCTGACCCAAGGGAATTTGACAATTTGTATTTTTAGGGGTCTGATAACCCACCTAGAGCCAATCATTTTGTCTAAATCCCTACAGTGAGAGTGTTGGAAATCATCTCGTCTAAAGACCTGTGTGTCCACACGAGAAAAATTATTGGTAAGTGCATTCCTGACAAGTTTACACATACTGTTTAGTATATTGGCTTAATTGTACATACACAAAACATATAACATAAGGTCTACGTGTTACAGAACCAGCAAAATAAGATCACATGTGTGCATTTAAAAACAAAAAGTCATATTAATTATTGATTTCTCAGTAACTATAGAAACACACCTATGTTAGACCACTTTACTGTCTTTATTCATAGTCATGATCAGTACTTATGCCAAACTAAATCCTCGTTATTATCATGGATTGTCGTAAAATAGCCTAGAAACATAGTTAACCAATGTGAATTAATTTGATAATACTGTATAACTTATGGTTCACATCCACCGTCTTTTTCACACGTTCCATTCGCCTCATTTTCACTTGCTTCACCAGATTTGGTACAAACTTCACCTTTTGCAATCTTTGGCACAATATCTGTCCAAAAATTGGCTCTACGTGAATTCCAACGTTGTTTAACGTTCTGTGACGTCATGTCACGTAATATGTGCAAGTAATGTTGATGTTTCTCTGAATACGGTAACCAGTCGAGTTCAAGACTTACAGGCATATTTGGGTTTCTGGAAAAAAAATGTAACTGGATCTAATCTGCCGCGCAAATGGAGCAATGATCTGTGCTAAATAATAATGTACATTTGTAAATAATCAGAAGTGTAGAGAAGAAATCGTCAGATTCGGAATAGTAAAAATGTTTAACACTTCAAAGCAAATCGATAGTTTTAACAAGAATAATCGTTCGAGATACAACACTTTAAGTCATAATTGGATAATATTTCTCTCACCCTGTTTTTGCGAAATTCGTCCACAAAGTCATAACATCCTTGGCCAGCAGATGTTCCCAGGCCATACCTATTGTATCGTCGTCACCAAGAAACGATTTGTAGCCAAACACAAACGGTAACTCTTCAGCATGCGCTACACCATCTAACCAGGATATATCTGTGAACAGCGGTATAGAAGGCCTTTCGTCGAATACGTACATATAAGTGTTTGCAGCAGACGACTCTTGCACGTGCCTATTGATAGTATTGTACATCGGTCCGACGAACGACATGTCTCCATTCATGTCCACATATTCTTTTCTGATATTGACCGGATCATTGGGGTTATTCCAGTTTGTGTATTCGGCTACCACTAGATCGCTTAATAGCTGCTGCATATTGCTATTGTCACTGTAATATCTATTTACTAAACCTACTACCAAGCTTTTCTCAAACTCATTCCTACTGGGCAAGAATGCTTCTATATCTGATATCCCAAAGAACGGTGACAGCGAGATAGTTCCTTCTGCTGTATTTACGCCTGTCATGACATCAACGCTGCGAAACATTTCCAGCGTTTCGGGAGACAATTCACTAGAACCGTAAAATGCAGACCTCGGTTCATATGTTATAAATTCACCATCCTTTGTAGGCGAAAACGGAAAAGGCAGGTCAAACAAACCGTAACTTGCGTTTGAGACAAGTTCAAGTAATCTATCGGACGACACCAATTGAAGGCACTCAACTGTTGCCTTTGAATTGTCATCGTTACAGTCTGTTAGGGAAGCTACACGCTTTGTAAACTCGGGAACATTTTCATTGCTCCCCCAAGTTGCATCTACAGTTCCACTCTCTCCTATTACACGTTGAAACAATCCTTTATTTCCGGGATATAAAGCTTGATAAATAACACTGGCAGACCCTGCTGATTCTCCAAACAATGTTATACGCTGATTATCCCCGCCAAAAGCTGCTATATTGTCATATACCCACTTTATACCCACGTGTTGATCCCATAATCCAGCGTTTCCCGGAGCATTTTCATTTCCGGTACTGAGGAAACCCCATACTGATAGACGATAGTTCAATGTGACCACAATCACGTTGCCATGGGCGGCTATATTGTCACCAAGGTAACTATCAGAGAATCCAAAATTGAAGCCTCCTCCGTATATCCAAACCATCACGGCGAGTTTTTCTTGTTTTTTAATCCTCAAATGTGGAGCATATATGTTTAGAAACAGGCAATCTTCTGAATATTTGTAACTGGTGAACTTTAACATTACCTCCATAAAACGCGCTTGCATGCACATAGCACCGTGAGCGAATGCATCAAGGGGTTCACTGAAGGGCACTTTTGGTAACGGTTTCTGAAAACGTCCTTCCCCAACTGGTGCCTCTGCAAATGGTATTCCTTGAAAACGATCAATTGAAACGGTTTTATCCAGAAAAGTGGTTTCTTTCGCATAACCGTTTATAGTCCCAATATTGGTATCCACGGTAACAACTTGTCTGTCTGTAGCCGCGCACGTTGCTGCCATAGCAACAGCAAATATGAGAAATACTCTTCCCATTGCTTTGCTCACGGTACGGTGTAAATACAGGGCGAATAGTTCCTTAAAAAGAATGGGATTTTGTTTCTCAATATCTTGGTCTGAAATAAAAAGTAAAACCCGCTTGAGGTACTAAATCGATCAGTAGCAGTGTCTACCCGATGTGAATTCAACAGAGGAAAGCATTCGTGGTTTTAATGTTCAGACCTATATTTCGTAATTTCGATGTTTCTGTAGGATCTTTTATCGTGTGAACGACCATGAATGTCTAATTTACGATACAAAGAGATATATTTGCGGAATAAAGCCGATATCGTCTGTTTATATTTGACGTATAGAAAAAACATGAAACATGGAAAGTACTAATTATTGGTCTGAAAATGATCACCACTTCTCACCTGTCTAGCATGCTTTACTCTGTTGTAAACGCATCACTCGGCGGAGTACACACTGGGTTATAGGGCCTACATCGCGGAGTAAAACTTAAATTCAGACAGAATTCGAAACAATGAGTTGAGGTACAAAAACATAACAATCGGAAAGACGTAGACACCCCAAAGCTAATTTTGTTATATGTCTACAATTATTGCATGTTGCTGTATCGAAAAATAGCATTCCCTAACATGTCTGTAAATACGTTTTTCAAAAGTGTATTCGTCAGCAAATTAAAAATTCAAGTACACGTGCGTGTATTCTAAAGTTGGATAAATTCATTTGGCTGAAGTTCAATGTCCTAAATATTCATTCGAAGTTTTTGAAAATATTCATAATTTTCCCTAACAAGCAAACTCTACCTTAAAATTACCACAATCGTATGAGGAATATATGTACCCCACCACTCTGATTCAACTTAATCCGTTATTTTACAATCACTACTTTTAAAACCCGGTCGAGCCGAGAATCTTAACTTTACATATCTGTATATAACTTAGTGCTATTTATTGACCTTAAAATGGACATCACCATGCAGGAATGTATCCTGAATTTAATAAACAGCCTGAAAAACTGTGTAAATCTATATCTATGTTCTAATGTCACACAGTACGCGCAAATATGACTGAGTATGGAAATAATTCGCACACAGAAAACTACAAAATGTGTAAGCTATCACCAATCGTTCATACCGATCAATATAAATCCAATATTAAGCGACTTTGGTCGTATCCACTGATAAAGTTTACGTCATCAAAATGACTAAGTAATAAATCCTGCCTAAGTCATCTTGAAACTGTAGCACAGTACATACTTTAACCATAGTTGTTATCGTAATCTAAATGAATATTATGTACTAATTACAGGATCATTACGAGAATACATGTATAATTTTACCTCTCGAGTGAAACATCCTTTGTGACACCCAAATTTCGGTTGTTTCTCCAGAGAGGTTAAATTGGTTGTAAATCTTTACAACTGAAAACTATGATAATGTTCCTGAAGAGAGTTTGATGCTCAAAGTAGGCTAGTTCCGGGCAGGTTCTTGTCAGCGAACGATAACTATTTCGAGGGTTCAGCGCTAGACTATCCTAACTCCTATGTAATTATATACAAGTTGTGACAGTCTTGCACTGAACCCTCGAAATAGTTATCGTTCGCTGACACACAATGAATAGAGCACACGTTATATCTGACTGCATGCATGTAGCAATCTGCTTATTGTTGATCCGTATGTGGCAATAAATACACGATGCTTGTCCAAGAACGTTCTGACATTTGATACGATGTAAACTTTCACAATAATCTTAAAATATACAACACAACAAACCTTAGGAGATACCTGTCGTTGTAAACGTGACAAGGGCTTCTTTCAATAACCGTCAAAATCCAGAACGTATATATGCGTTCAAATGTTTTTCATGAACAAAATTCAGAACATAGATTAACTCAATTTTTCTGTCACAAAAAAAACACATAAATGTACGAACACAAGGTTGCATATAAACAACATCTATCTTATACAAGTATATGTAAGAGCTTGATCCAAGGTGAACATTGTATGTTCAGTCGTGTAACATTCTATATAGTGAAAATGAAAACTTGACGTCTGCTTCAACTCTACGTTTATTTGAACAACAGCTTAGTGAGCCACACATAGAAGATAGAAAATGAGGGTTTGCATAAGTATTGAATTTACCTAACGCGTTGAATTAAATGTCTGTCGGGCGACATATTCTTTTTATTTTAATACTAAATAATACAAAAGAGGGTATGTTGCTGAACCCTCGAGCTTGCTCACATCGGTTACAAGACTGTATTGACAATCATACCAAATATTCAGGAACACGATTAAACAAATGTGTACTTTTACAGAGCGAAATAACCAGTTTTTATTTGCATTTAAATTAGCAGTAACACCAATGATAAACTTGTCAAGTCACCGATGCAGTGCACCAACATCAAGTAAATCAAATAAGAAAATTTATTCCTACCTTTGTGTCAGTTTATCACCTATATAGCACGAATCAACAGCTCTAATGCTTCATGTACAGAACTTTTTCGTCAATGGTAAAGAATATTTTATCAGCTGAGATAAAGCATACTATAACACCCACGTACCCGTACAGATGATAAATACGGTCTTCATACACAGGTATATATCTAATGATGTATTTATTCAAGACTGGAGAGGACAACTTAACAATTCGACAAGAGCTAGCTCATATGTATTATTTTCTGAATTCGGTTTTAAACAATATTTAGATTTTGTAAAAATTCGTAAGTTCAGAATTGCTCTATCTAGACTACGCGTATCGTCTCACAGATTAGAAATTGAGACAGGTAGATGGCATAAACCTTATAAAATTCCAAGGCCCGAACGCAAATGTCAACTATGCAACACATTAGAGGATGAATTTCATTTCATGTTAGAATGTCCTTTAGTCTACGATTTAAGAAAATATCTCATTAAAAGCTATTTTTGGAAAAGACCGAACATTCCTAAATTTATTGAACTAATCTCGTCCACGAACCAATATATTGTTAAACATTTATCGATTTATGTATTTAAGAGCTTTGAAAGACGAGATAACGTATGTTATCTTAACTAACCTTTCTCCACTCATGTTCTGTACTGTAAATTACTAAACCTTTTCAAAACGTTGTAGTACTTTTATTGATACAAATCAGATATATTCAATGTTATTACGACATGTTATCTTACTAGATTTATAAATGTTTTTCTAGTCTGTAACTGTCATTCACCGGAATAGATCAATAATTATAATTACTATTGTACAATTTTATGCTGAATACTATATGTACTGTGTATACATGTTTTACACTTTATACTATATTCTCTGTATTATACATGTGATTCATGGGCCAAAGGCCTACAATCTTGAAATAATCTATCTATCTATCTATCTATCTATCTATCTATCTATCTATCTATCTATCTATCTATCTATCTATCTATCTATCTATCTATCTATCTATCTATCTATCTATCTATCTATCTATCTATCTATCTATCTATCTATCTATCTATCTATCTATCTATCTATCTATCTATCTATCTATCTATCTATCTATCTATCTATCTATCTATCTATCTATCTATCTATCTATCTATCTATCTATCTATCTATCTATCTATCTATCTATCTATCTATCTATCTATCTATCTATCTATCTATCTATCTATCTATCTATCTATCTATCTATCTATCTATCTATCTATCTATCTATCTATCTATCTATCTATCTATCTATCTATCTATCTATCTATCTATCTATCTATCTATCTATCTATCTATCTATCTATCTATCTATCTATCTATCTATCTATCTATCTATCTATCTATCTATCTATCTATCTATCTATCTATCTATCTATCTATCTATCTATCTATCTATCTATCTATCTATCTATCTATCTATCTATCTATCTATCTATCTATCTATCTATCTATCTATCTATCTATCTATCTATCTATCTATCTATCTATCTATCTATCTATCTATCTATCTATCTATCTATCTATCTATCTATCTATCTATCTATCTATCTATCTATCTATCTATCTATCTATCTATCTATCTATCTATCTATCTATCTATCTATCTATCTATCTATCTATCTATCTATCTATCTATCTATCTATCTATCTATCTATCTATCTATCTATCTATCTATCTATCTATCTATCTATCTATCTATCTATCTATCTATCTATCTATCTATCTATCTATCTATCTATCTATCTATCTATCTATCTATCTATCTATCTATCTATCTATCTATCTATCTATCTATCTATCTATCTATCTATCTATCTATCTATCTATCTATCTATCTATCTATCTATCTATCTATCTATCTATCTATCTATCTATCTATCTATCTATCTATCTATCTATCTATCTATCTATCTATCTATCTATCTATCTATCTATCTATCTATCTATCTATCTATCTATCTATCTATCTATCTATCTATCTATCTATCTATCTATCTATCTATCTATCTAAAGCAGGCAACTATAATCGATACCTCTGTACCTCACAACTACCTGCACGTCGGTGTACCCCAGTACATGTGCGTGTTCATTCATTCAAAACATGAGGGTTGGGACTGAAATCCGTTATCCGGGATCGAATTTAAAAATTGTTCGAGTGTAACTTATGTTAACTGAAAGGATGTGAACGTTAAACAATTTTAAGTTTACGAAATAAATATAATTTGAGTTCTTTTTGTGTGTATATTGTTTTAGCAATAAAGATTTTAACTGGTTTATATTGATAACAACTTACGCTTCAGTTTAAGTTATGCATACTGTTTTGCACTTAAATTACACCAGGGCTAGTAGATCTAGTATCTTAATAAGAAATCCGTGAACCGGGGTTATCCGGGGTCGGTTTTTTAAAAATTGTTAGAGTGGAACATATGTTAACTGAAGGGATGTGAACGATAAACAATTTAAGTTTGTGAAATAAATATAATTTGGATGCTTTTTATATTGTTACTTTGACGTTATTTTAAGATTGTAACATATGTTAATTGAATGGTGTGAACGAATGTTCCTTTATAACATACTTAGTATAATACATCCCGGGTACCGGCTATCCGTTATTGACCGTTGATAACTACGATAGAGTCCAAAATATCGATCCCGGATTTTCCCACCAAAGTCCCGGATTTTCTTAAAAGTCCCGGATTTTAAATATAATAAGTAATGTAGTCCATATTTGTTGTATATTGTATGCAAAGATCAGCATTAAAAACAATTTTGATATGCTTCATAACAAATACTTACACACATTTACAAATCAAGTCAATAAATGTTATTAAGACACAGTTTGCATATGTATATTACAGAACATAACTGAACTTTATTTTCACACAGGTATAGGAAATATAAAATACACATACATCAATAACAACAGGAGCCATATTCATAAAGCATCTTAGTAAAATATTTCTTAGTTAAGTATAACTTAAAGCTTTTGACTGAAGTGGAAAAAATGACTTCTAAGTTAATTTTTTTACTAAAATGCTTTTTGGATATGGCCCCATTACACAAATATTTTGGTTCTGGTTTACGAAATAATAAATTACAATTTTATTTGTAAACAAATACAAATTAGGAGAGATGTTTGAAGTGGGGAGACACTCGATGCACATTATATGATATCAAAGAATACATAACAGTTGTTGAGTATAGGAAAAACCAGGGCTAATGTATATGGTTGCAGTAAATACATTGCCATTTCCATTGCTTAATAGCTCGACGTTCATTTGTTCTACCAACACATTTTTGGTAGAACCAATTTTACATTTCCTATTTCCACATGCTATCGCATTGTCTACAAAATCGGGCATACTGCAAACACACCATGTTTTTAGTTTAATTAATTTTGGGATCCCGCTAAATGCCGTAGACCGACTTCGACTAATATTTTCCATAGGAAATGTTGTCATTTTTCCATTTTCAAAACACGTAACTAAATGTTCCCTCATATCATTCATTATGAAATGACTATTGAAATTAAACGGATTTTTGCAAAATTCGACAGCACGTGCAATAGCAAACAGACAACAATCGTAAGAATTTGGCTGCTGCTGAACTCTTGGTATTTTAATCGTTACCATATTAGAATCACTTTTGTAAATCTGACTTAGTTGAATCTGTATATTTAATTTTAAGCATTTCAAATGTTCACTTAAACTATCTAGATAATATGCAGTGGATGGTTCTTTGTCTGTTTGTATACTTGTTACCCAATGACTGTCACCATCAAAATGAATTTGCACACTCGGTGCTTTTTGATGAACACATTTTTATCTGTACTCATTTCTTCAACTTGATTATGAATAAATGATTGATAAATCGATGCAATTAAAAATTAACATTCTATTTCTTATAACTGAAGTGTGCAAGCTATGAAAATAAAATCGCACTTAAGGGGATTGTAAAAAGGCAATTTCAATTATTTAAATGTATGTCAAATAATTGTATACTATAGCCTTTTCTTTTGATGTCCTAAGTTTGACTAGAGAACAGTTTCGTGCTTCTTATTTCATCAAACAATAACATACTTAGTATAATACATCCCGGGTCCCGGCTATCGGTTATTGACCGTTGATAACTACGAATTCCCACCAAAGTCCCGGATTTTAGTCACACCCCCAATACGGAGAGTGTGCTCATTTCAATTTTAAAACTCATTTCTTGAACATCATTTTAAGTCAAATCATGCATCAATGGTTTACCATTGGTAATTTGGAATCTGTGTTGTAATTAGGCAGACGACATTTTTTATCGATTCTTCAGTGATTCAACATTGAAACTCATCGCAAGATACACCAGCTCAGACAGATTTTGACTCCATGCTGTAACCGATTATATATACACTATTTTAACGTCTTCTGATCATTGTCATTCGATCATATGTAATATACATTCGTAGCACATATTGTTACCTTGTTCGAAAAAATGATAACGAATTATGTAATTATGAACCATTAAGTTTTGCCTTATATTTTGTTTCGGCACGGACTTATATGTCCGTGGTTTCGGCAAGGTTTGGGACAAATACATGGATACTAATTTCAAACAAGGAATGTTAGAAAAGCATTATGCCCCCAAAGATACACCGACAATGAGATAATTTAGATTAATATGATGACCTGGTAGTGAGTACGGATGAACATGTACAAAGGTTTGATCATCATATGGTCTAAAAAGCTCAAAATCTAGTTATCGGATGTACAAGGATTACCACCAATTGGTCAGTTTGACCGTGGACTCCAAATTCAATAGGGTTCATCTGCAATCCACAGATAATCTTTCTATCAAGTTAGAGCCCAAGAGGCAAAAGGGTACTTGAATTATCACATGGAAACGGATTTCCATTTCATGGTCAGTTTGAGCTTGATGTTTGACCCAGTGACCCCAAAATCAGTACGGTTTACTACAACACACAATCATCCTACCAAGTTGGGACCTAAGAGCCCAAAGGGTATTTGAGTTATCTTGCGGAAACGGATGATCTACGGAACTACAGACCGACATGGGTATAACAATGTGCCCCCTATTTTTCAAAAAGAGATATGACGCAATTGAACTAGGCAATGCTGCTGCCATTTTGTGTACATATTGCAGATCTTATAATACATTTTTTACCAAATCAGTGGGAGTCATTTGCTAGTCATAGGCAATTATTCTACTTTTTAAAAAAATTGATGACCAGAAGCTCAAATAGTCCCTGGTGACTGACTAGTAACCATTTTCGGTCTAACGGTCAGTGACCTTCACCATCGTGCAACTGTCCCCAAAACAACTAAGGAGCTTCCACTGTACACGGGAAATCATCCTATATAGTTTGATGGTCATAGACCCAAGTGTTCTCTATGTATTGGATGAAACCGGTTTTAGTCCCATGGTCATTATGACCTTGACCTACTTAGCATATTTGGATAGAAAATAAGAATATCTACCCTCAAGTCAACTAATGCGGTACTCTCCCGATATTATTTACTATCAGCAAGAAGCAACAATAAAACATGATAAATACAAACTTTGAAATATTTATTCATAAATATCAAATCATATACATGTATAACAATTCTAAATGTAATATTACTAAAAATAACCAAATAAAAATATCAATATACACAAAGCACGGTTTCAATCCAATTGAAATATCAGCATAACACATAAATTAACTGAATGGTTATTCACAGATAGTATTTCATAATTAGAAATTCATTTCATCACAAAGTAGCCATGTCTGGGGTATCTCTTGATCATACACCAACTGTTAGGGGTATTTTATATATTTAATAGCATTTAGAGATGAAATATAAATAATGTATAATATAATGGTGTATTTTTATCAACAGGCAATTGGAAGGAGAGGACATAATTTTGCAGTTTGTTGTCTATCATAACATCCAGGCATCAACTGAACATAGAGGAGTCTGATTTCAATTAAAAAAATACATATACAGTTAAACCTCGCCTAACGAACACCTCAAAATTAAGAAAACAATATTCAAGTCCATTTTTGACTGTTTTGCTCTTTATTCAACCTCAATATTAAGACCACCTCAATATTAAAATCAGTTTTCAAGGCTCCCAAGGTCAATATTAAGATAAGTTTTCAAGGGTCCCAAGGGTGGTCTTATTATTGAGGTTTAACTGTACACACATTTCTTGTTATCCCTCTCCCAAACAAAAACACGGGATATGTGTACTTCACATTTTTTCTCATAGGGCGTCGTTTTTTCTTCGAGAAAATGCAAGATGCTTTTCTTAACCATATTGATTACTACATGGTGAAAAATAAAAAAATAACCTCAAAAAAGTCAAAATCACAAAGCTAATTTACCCGTACAAAACAATCAACTGAAACTGAGGAAGTCACAAAAAGAAACCAGATCAGATTGTAGTTAATATATCCCTGCATATATCCCTGCTGCTCTCCCTAAATAAAAATAAAATGTTTGCGCTCAAATTGTAGAACTTCAATGCACACATATATCGCATTTTGTTAATTCAAGGGGTGAAAGTGCAACAAATCTATTTGCTTTTTTATTTATATGCAGATATACCCGGTGCCTTATTGACAGAACATTATAACGCTGAAACACAGAGTTTAAATTTGCGAAAGTTAAATTTACCTTTCATTTCATTGAAACTAAACAGATGAAATTTTGTCTGAATAATTGTTGTTACTCACTCTACAATGTCTGGCAAGTTTGATCAAAATCTATATTGCTATAACAACATGTGAGTAAAGAGAACCCTTAACATTTTAAAGTCTAAGTTTCTGTCTTAAAATGTATGTGAATAAGGCCCCTGTGTCAATGCCATTAATCCAGTCACTTACGTAACTCAACAGTGTCCACAATTTACAGGCAAAACAAAACATTCAAAAACGACCACAAATAAAAATACATGAGATAGTAATAACTTCTGTATCATGTTTTATTTAATGAACTTAAGAAGTAATCATGTTATTTTGCCATTCAAAACCATTAAACAACATAGAAACAGTGTGTTTTATTACCAATCCTGATTAGTAACAAACAAGCATATTTATATTCTATTTCTTAACAAGCATCCATGAAGTTGCCCGATCAAATCTCCTGAATGCTGGTAAGCATTGAAGAGTGTAATCAGTTTTGATTATCACCAATCGATGCAACAATTGTTTTCGCATATAACCTGGTAAAGAGCAATATCACACTTTTATATTGTTTGATATGCAATATTCAAAATAAATGCTTGTAGGGTTATGAAATTTTTTATTTCAGTGTTTATCTGAGGTATAGTAAGTATAAATACTGTATACATACACAACTGTATATATCCACAGATGAATATACCAGATATGATAAATAACAAGCACAATACGTGTTGGCTAGAAAATGTTCAGCACCAGAAACAGCTAGTGTCTTGACAAAGAACAACAACAACAACTATTCACATAATGTAGTAGGGCAAAATCAGAGGCTGATCTTTCCTTCAGCAAATTATATTTAAACCCATGAAAACTCAAAACAAAGTGGAACTATGGGAGTACATGTATTTGTAAATTGTTTTATAGCCGCATTTTTAAATATAGAACAATAATTCATCAGTGATATATTTTAGGGAGCTAAGTTCTTTTCATTCTTTCACTTACTACCATATACATTTAGGTCCAAGTCACAATCAGCAGTAAATGACAGGTCACTGATTTCAGTATGTACCTGAGAGATGGTGCTATAAGCACTAGAACTTTGTTCTGGGTTCATGTTCATGTACAAACCTTCAACACTAGTAGCACAGGAAACTTAAACACTTGTGGGAAAATAGGAGTTGATAGAGTTGAAACAACATCACAGCTCAATCCAATGTCTGTTCATCCCAGCAAACCGTACTAAACTCTATCTACAAAACTAGCAACTATCAAATGATGAGTTTGAACTCCATCTAATCTCATATAAAGTATCTACACAGTCAGTCCCTGCAGACAACTGACACTCCAGTGAAAGTATCTATGAATGAACCAGTTTAAGCCGATGATTGGCGTTTCTTCGGTCCTTTCCCCTCTAACAAATCAATAACTTCTAAAGCAGCATCAGGGATTCTTGTACCTAGAAAGATAATATCAAGCGTAAAGTCTACAATCAAAGTAATATAACTTAAACATCTCCATTTTAGATTATAAAATAAAGACAAATGTTATGTACCCATATTGGACGTAAGACAATAATATATTGGAAACAATTGAAATGTCTGGTCCAGTCTTCTACTGGCTTTATTCATTTTCACAGTAGTAACCTATTCAACAAGCTGGCTATTCTTCAATAAATGAAATACGTCTCACAGTCTTCATGCTAACCCATATGCTCACAGCCCAGGCTAAATGAAATCAAATTTGGATACTGAAAAATCGTAAACTTGCTCTTCAAAAACATCCCAATGAGAGATGAGTAGAATTGATTTGGTATTCAGGCAAGTGCTTATAAAACTTTCTCGTGAAGACGCATCTCTTTACACTAGTATTGTTGATATCATATTTCTTAACCAACTTCAATGTTTTCTGAGAAATATAAGGCATAGAACTACATGTGTTTGAGACAGAATTTCTATCACAAACCTTTTTTGTAAATGTTTTGAGATTGTGACAAATTATTTGCTAAACCTCTTTTCTAAATCAGTACTCACCTGGCCCAAATACTGAGGCGACTCCTGTGTCGTACAAGAAATCATAATCTTGTGGTGGTATCACACCTCCTGCCACAACGAGAATATCTCTGTAATACAGGACAATAACAGGACAATCAACTAGTACAATAACAGGGCAATCCAATGGTACAATAACAGTACAATAACAGGACAATCCACTAGTACAATAACAGGACAATAACAGGACAATCCACCAGTACAATAACAGTACATAATCAAAGGGCCATAACTCCGTGCAAAATAGTCCAACCAAAACCGTTCGATAATATGTGCATCTCCTTTTGGTAGTGAAGCTTCCCATGAAGTTTCGTTGAATTCCAGTCAGTGGTTTCTGAGAAGTAGTCCGGACAAGAAAAGTGGGACGGACGGAAGGACGGCTGGACGGACGAAGCAGCGACTATATACTCCTCCCCCCCTAGAGCATAATAACTTTTCTTTCTTCCTCTTTTATATACACAGAGCATCAATTATCACATATTACTTTATGCTTTCCACTGGTTTAAGGCCGAATAATGGTGAATAATAATTGTCCGATACTTCTCAGTGAAAATATTACAGCAATAACGACATCATATAAATTATGTCATATAAAATATTAAGACATTCAAAGGGAACATTTGATGTAATTAAGGAGTAAAAAAAAAGCATAAAATAAAGAGAATATTTGTATGTTTCAGTGTAAGTTGGAGTTAATTCACCTTGATCGACACAATGGTCGAGGGGTAGAGCGTCTGACTCCTGAGAGTGATTAGTATAATTAATATAAGTTTTAAGAGCTTGTTTCACAATCGATATACAATAAATAAATTTAGCCACAACAAGAACAAGAAAATCAAAATCTTACGGTCTTCCCATGTCTTTTAATTCCTTGATAAGTTCTGGTATGAGAGTTTTGTGTCCAGCAGCCAGAGAACTGACCCCTACAACATGAACATCAGCATCGATAGCTTGCTGTGCAGCTTCTCTCGGTGTCTACAATAAGAACAAGAGAATAAAGTGGAATGTCGGTAAATAGCCATACATGGCCAATTATACATTTATGCAAGTATTCAACAATAAATACATTTTGACCTATTTTGCATGTTGTTGTTTGCCAGTATTCCTGTTACTGTTCCAGTTATGTGTATTTCAGGTTTTTTTCAAGGTCGTACCTTTTCTGTGAAACTACATAGCCATTTCTAGGTGAACCATATGTGCAATGGATATCACAAGTCTTTATGAGAATTAAATTAGTACTATAAATAACTTGCCTGATAAAGAATCACTGTAATGATACATGACTTTCTGAGAGTATGTCTACATGCAACCTGTACAAGAGCGTAGAAAAACCAACACATACCCCTCATAAAATTATTATATTATTTCTATGTTTGTGTGGTATGACATGGTAAAATTGTGACAATGCAAGCGGTACATCAGCCCTGCATTCAGTAAAGGTATTTGCGGCTCACGTTTCGTAACGCGTTGTAACATTTTGCAATTTGGTTCCCCATGTGCAGTCAATGTGATACGGTTGGGAAGGGATACAATACAAATGTTCGCAACTGTTGGTCGTAACTGAACGCAGGGCAGATTTTTACCGCACAAATCATGATTTTTCAGGGGCCATATTCACAAACAGAAAAGACTGAAACTCCCATGTTGTTATAACAATGTCGTTTTTAATAAAAAGTGTCATAAGTGTATACAACACTTATTCAGACAAAATTCATTTGTTTAGATTCAATGACAATGAAATGCTGGTAAATTCAACTTTTGCAAATTTGAAGTCTAAGTCTTAGCTTCAGTTTCAAAATGTGTCTGAATAAGGCCTCCAGGCTGACTGAAACTTGATACACGTAACAACAATCTAGATCACTTACAGCAAATAAGGGCCCGATATCCACATCAAATCCCATGTCAGCAAAACCCGTAGCAATAACTTTACCCCCTCTATCATGCCCATCCTGACCAACTTTGGCCACCAAAATCCTCGGTCTTCTCCCTTCATTCTCTTGGTATTGCTAGAAATAAAATATAAAACTGTTTGGAACAAAGTAAAAATCATTTAACACCAAATAAAGTGAAGTTATAACACAATCGGTCCAATTCTATGACCCTTCCACTATTAGGACCATTTTTTTTAAAGAATCAATCATTTCTCAATATGATTATTTCAATGGTTATAAGGTACAATGCTCAAGACTGGTATGCTATTACATAACAAACATTGTACCATTTTATTTTATCCCAATGCGTTAAATACTGTTGATTTGTGTTCCAGTATTATGAAGTGTTTATGTATGTATTTGACAGCTCTGCCAGGCTTGAATCATTCTTCACCTACTAGCGCTGTCATAGACTCAGAAAAATGCATATCATCGATATTCATATATCAGATGAGAAATATCAACGATACATCAATATATCATGTATTGTTTACTAAAAGGCCATTTACATGTTTCCAGTTCATTATTTTATACATTTCCACTTGCAGTATGTCTTTTACATGTTTATGTATTACTTTGTCTATATTATTTCCACACTGCTATTATGAAGTATGAGCTTTTTGCAAAAAAAAAAAAAAGAAAATATGGATAATCTTCAGTTATTTATTTTTCCTTGAACACATTCGACAGGTACCGCAAAGTTTTAGACATAAGCTTTAGACAGCACACCAGCTTCCATTTCTGCTTTGGGTGTTTTTTCGTCGTTTTAAGGCAAGTATTTATTATTCACAAGTATTGATTTTTTAAAACATATGTGGATAAGCGATCGACAGAAAAATATCAAAGATACATCAATATCGTTTCTATGGATGACAGCTCTAACCTTTACAAGAGATATCTTCGCTATCAAATAAAGTTGGTGTCACATGCTCTGTATTACACATCCTGATGCTTATCTGATGCTACAAAGGGTATGTATAATTTTGACACAATGATTTTATTTTAGTTTGAATATTTTTACACATTTTGTACTTGTCAGTAAAACTTTACCTCGACCCTCTTGATAATTCCTGATATCTCATCTTCGGCACCATACTCTGTTTTATATGCACCACTAACCATCCTGTTACTAGCCACATGTCTACCATATACCTGATATATCATAAAATAATTAGCAACCCTTAATGGACATTTAATTGAATGCTCTAAGCATTTTGGATATCAGTTATCATAGATTTGCAACAAGTCTACCACACACCAAAATTATACAGTATTTACAATCCTATGAAAAATAAGCAGCCAAGACAGGAAGCTTCAGATACTCCTGTCATTAATTTTAATTTTACTGTTGTATTAAAGGTCATTTACAACCAGATGTGTGCATAGGGTATGGATGCCCCCGCTACAGTATGGGCTTTTAAGTCGAAGAATGGCCCTAACTCCTCCAAAGACTAGACCTGTACTTTATCATCCTATATGCTTATGCTTTCAATACGAACTGAGTTCATCCATCCTTCCAGGTTTCTTTTCCTTCTTTAAGAAAGAACTCCTAAGCAGGTGGTTTTATGTGGTTTTCATATAGCAAACAGAACAAACATGCCCCTAACCCTGATGTCAGTGACACATAAACCCTAAATGTTTGCATGAACAGACAAACAGGGGTAACACTTTATTCCCCTCAGCCATTATTTGAATGGCATGGGCAGAATAAAACCACAGGAGATCATGTAAATGCTTAGACCACTGTACAAGCCCAGTGGTGTAATGATTTAGGTCTTGGATTGTGGATCTAGAGGTCCTAGGCGAAACCCCAGTTGTTCCACTGAACTTGGTGTGTGTCCTTAAGCAAGACACTTTATACTGCATTGCTACTGACACGAATTCTTGAGAAGGTAGGTAACTGTTCTTTACTGTAGATAGCTGATTTTCAAATTGTCTATATGTTCATCACCAAAAAGCTCTATACTATAGTATACAAATGTAAGGTATAATAAATCTCTCGATACCTAAACAAACCCATTAGCAAAAATAGAAAGCTTTTGGATACTAAATTCAGTACTTAACTGTTGAAATATAAACAAGAAATTTACCTTTTCCATAGCACTTGTAATTTCTCCCACAGTACATCTTTGTCTGGAGGCTTCAATAGACAATGCCAGCAAGTTACCATCGTTACTTTCACAAGCCTTGGTAATATTGTTCAGACATTCTTCAGCCTAAAACATACAAGTACAGACAATCATTATAAACTATTGCAGGTTAGTGCAGAACTGGATACTCCTGCTGAATAATATGATCATTTCCATAGCTGATAATTCCAATGCTAATAAACCACTGCAAAATATATTAAGTAGGGTGCAAAGTAGCCCCGCATACGTGTCTCTGTACAGCGACAGTATAGAGATGTGACATCCGTGGCTGGACTAGGTGCAAAGCAACTTCATGACTACTATGTTTTATTTGACATTTTGAAGATGGTTATTTAAACTATTATCTTTGACAATCAAACAATGTGGGAGTGTTAGCTAAAATTTGGATTTTTTACTGAAGGAAAACTTACCATTCATAGAAAATCCATATGGCAAAATAGTCAGCAATTTGAATTTTGTATCAGTCAGCTTATTTGTTAAATTAAACATCTTTGTAAGAGAAATGGAAACTTTTTAAAGGTCTTAAAAGATGTAGAAAGACACACACATACTTTAGCAGAATCCCGAGTCTCTTTTGTTTTCTTCAATCTGGCAAGCTGCTTTTCTCTAACTTCAGCGTTATCAATACACAATACATCAACCTGTTCCTGTTCTGCTAACCTGTGTTTGTTTACACCAACAATAACCTCTGAAGATATAACCACAGTATTTCCCTGTAGGTCACTTTTCAAAGTGAGAACTTTCCTTCAATATATCACCTAGTATACTAAATGATAAAGGTACTTGTGTTTAACTACTCTGTAAACAGACTGTTCATTGATTGAATAGCTGATGAAGCAGATAGTTTTATCTATCAATTTAAAGTCTTATTTTGTTCTTATGAGGATTAACACTGATTTACAACAAATTTTTGTCAGTTGACCTAGCTAGTTTTTGTGGAACTGATTAACAGTCAGTACTATCTTGCCCTTCTGCAAGCAGTTGACATCTTCCCACATTTATCAGAGGTGGGGTACAAATGACCGTCGCCAAATGTCACAAAAGGACAAGACCTTCCCAAGTGAAGGAACCTGGACATCCCCCCCGGGCGACATCCTAATGCTCCACTGAGCTAACTGGCCGGGCAAGTACAAAGTCTAAATAAAAAGTGGAACATTATCCACATAAAATTGAGGGACGCCCTAAATCTCATTAGCAATAAAGGGCCCGAAAAAGTTACCTCAAACCAATTATTCATTCAATTCAGGCCACCTAGAATGTAGGATACCACGTAATACAGGAGGCACATACAAGAGTGGTATTGCAGGCCAGCTATTGCATTTAAAGTTGTTTACTAATCTAATCAACACATACCCAGACCACTGTCAATTCTAGCTTGTTTCTTAGCAGCACATTCTTCAATTCTAAGTTTCGGCATACCCGACGCTACTGCTTTGGCCATACCACCCATCTCTTCAACCTACCGGTGATAGAAAACATTGTGATCTTATGTAAAACCTGTCTTGGAAACATAAAATGTTACTGTCGTAGATCAATATCTATTCCGCACTAAATAATTTTCACTACAATTTGCCATAAAATTATTGTGCCTGCGCTAAAGGTAAAAAAAATAAGCTATTTCCCAAAATATATGTCGATTTTGTTGCAGCATGAATCAAAGACCCTGGGAAACAATTGAAAAGGGAAACAACAGCCAATGTTTCAAAATAAAGTACATGTGGCTGATATCAACCAATGAAGCCTTCGATACAAGTCATGTAAGAAATGGATGTTAAAGCTGTATGTTACTGTCTAGACAATCTCTTAACATTCTCTAAATGTTTGACCCCGGAAATGATTGTTTCCAGCATATTAAAAACACTGAGTAATTCATTAAACAACTGGACCATATACCTCATTTATAACTTTCATAGCAGCTTCATAAATATCGTCTGTCAAACTCTCCATCATATAAGAACCTCCCCAAGGATCTGCCACCTGAAATGTATCATTTATTGTTATAAAGGGGATTGTCACGAGTTCTCTGCCTTTATTTCATATACGTATATAAAGTACAAGGAGCGTAACGCTTTTCAAACCAGAAATTTTTCCAAGGCTGAAATCACACTTCAAACAAAAAAAAGTGTTACACTGAAACTAAAGGAAACAGAAACATAAACAAAATAACATGACAGCCCTGAATCGCTCATCTAGACACCTAAAAATCTAGTGTTATGGTTCTGTGTCACAGTGTGCAAAATTTCATTGAAGTAAAGATGCTGACAAAGTTAGCCAACACTTTGATTTCCAGCAAGTTAAGAGTAAGCATTATAATTATAATGTATACCTATCGGGTAAATGACCCACCCCCTGGCTGCCATGTTTGAATCACAAAATTTGAAAAATCTTGGTAGAGGGTCATCATAGCAACATTTGCGTGAAATGATTTCAAAATTAGGCCAATGGTCTTTTAAAAGAAGATTTTTGTAGTTTCCATTATATATATGACTGCCTTTCCTTAACTCATGGGTTTTCCTTAACTCCTGGTTCTCAGGTTAGAAGGATTGAATCATCAAACGTTCTACCCGGTCATTTGTATAGAAGCGTTGTGTTAATGATAGTTATTTAAGCTGTTCTTCTCATTTGTTAACATTTTTCCACGACAAGTTATTGTTATCGGAGCTTAACGCATGTGCGACTTCGGTTTATTTTTGTCTCACCAAACTATCGTTTATGATTAGAATAGAGAATAGAATATTTCATTTCGCCAAACGTGCTGGCATGTGAAAATATTAAAATGGAATAAAGTTTATAATCATTTCCTTTCATTTCATATTTCATACATCCATAAACCTTATTCCTTTTTCCCTCAGGCAAGTTCTATTTCTTAACGTAATGAAATTGTTATAGTTAAGTGTGTTGAGTGTACGAAGTGTGGACACTGGTGTCACTTTAGATTCTGTTCTACATTGAGGGTTGTAAGAAGACATGGGGAGTTCCTTTGTCCATAAAGCTGTTAATTATACCGACAAATACATAGACAATAAACTTGTTAGTGTTTTAAAATGTTCAATATTTGCATTTCTTTGAATGTTTGATCAACATAATAGTTTGGTGAGACTTGTATTCATGTTTTCTATTTGACCGCCTCCAGCCCATGAAATAAGCAAAAATCACCATTCACGTTTATTTATTACAACAGATGTTATAAATGACTTTGAATTATTATAAAGGCCACGAGAGATGATATGCAAATCATAAAAGATGTAGATAATGGGTATTTTGTCTTTTTTTGTAAAATCACATACACGTTCCGGTGACGTCATCATGCATTCCAAAGGCTATTTTTAGAATGGGCCCACAAGTTTAGGTAAATAAAGCATATACATGGCCGCCAAGGGACGTGGGGCTATTTTATATAAATACAGTTAACTCTCGTTATGTCGAATTTTTTGGGACTGTAGAAAAGTTTTTCTCTTAACGAAAATCGACATAAACGTCGGAAAACAAGTTTGTGAAAATTGCTTAAATTGCAATTTATGTACAATTCACTAAGATCAATGTGTGTATATGTTGCCTCTTTTAATTCAAATATAATATGGTGTAATCATCGGAGACATAAAACAATTGTTAAAGATGAAGTGTTTTAATTAAAGTATAAGCATTATTAAATCACTCATTTTGGCACATTTTACTAACTCTTGGTTTATGATCGCAGTTTTTAACAATTTGCATTAATAGTTTAACATTTTGCAGAGTCGACTGTATATATATATTTAAATTCATGAGGCCTAATTCATACAACATGATCAGGTTACTACGAATGTTTAAGTCCATATTCACATGCTACTTACCTTGGTAATACCGGATTCTTCTTGTAGAATTATTTGAGTATTTCTAGCAATTCTTGCACTGAAAGGTGTCGGCAAGCCAAGTGCTTCATCAAAGGAGTTTGAATGCAAGGACTGGGTACCACCAAATACAGCTCCCATAGCTTCAACACATGTACGTATAATATTGTTGTATGGATCCTGGAAGTCAAGTGTTTATCTATTGTAAACTAAACCACTAGCTGAAGAGCAACATGCAATATTTTCAACAGTGTTACTTCAAAAATAACCGAAACAAGAGGCCAATCATCTGACACATAAAACAATTTTTAAAGATGAAGTGTTTTAATTAAAGTATAATTCCTCAGTATTGGCCTCTCTTCAGAAACATTATAAATATTTTCTGTAGTAAGAATTTACGATAATTTTAACCTCCTACAGCAACAACCACACATGGCATCTCCCAAAGGGGGTTCATATGGACAGGTTGCACTGTACTATTCACTTTTGATTAATAATTCAAGTATTCTGAGCCATAGTGTTGCTATGTTAGAAATGTTTGCAATAAGCTTTTATACATTATAGAGTGGTGAAAGACTCAAATTATCTATTTCCATAATCATTAAAAGTCTAGCACATACACAGTTCAAAACAGTTCAATTGACAAACCTGCTCAGTCAAAGACCAGCCTGACGTTTGTGAGTGAGCACGTAGCAGCAACGATTTTGGATTTTTTGGTTCAAACTTCTCCTTCACAAGATGAGCCCATAATCTTCTAGCTGCTCTCAGTTTGGCAATTTCCTGCAAGACATAAATTTTTTAAACTAAATAATATTTTCAAGCTAATAACATAGTTACATAGGGTACAATTAACATTCTAAATTTCATCATTGTAGGTCAAAAGAAGCAACTAAAAAGTGGCAGTGTGTGTTTATGCTTTAAACAATTATTATATCATAAATAATATAACTGAAGGTACTTGTAAAAACTTTTTCTAAATGATAAATACAAAAAAATATAAAGATAATTATACGGTATATTGTACCATCAACTAAAACTCACGGACAGACAAACCACAGGTGATTGCATTTCTGAAGAGAACTTCGCAAATTCTTGACAGATTTGCATAAAGTAGATGTTCATTGTATTTCATGAATATATTTATATGTTGGAAGCTAGATTCAGTGCAGAAAGAGGTCAGGTGTAAAAAGTGTTAGCCTCCTTGTACTGTATATACATATACTATATAGAAGGGATCAAGGGAGGGAACTCTAGAATGGACAAAGGGAGAGAACTCTAGAATGGATAAAGGGAGAGAACTCTAGAATGGATAAAGGGAGAGACCTCTAGAAGGGATCAAGGGAGTGAACTCTAGAATGGATAAAGAGATAGAACTCTAGAATGGATAAAGGGAGAGAACTCTAGAAGGGATAAAGGGAGAGAACTCTAGAATGGATAAAGGGAGAAACCTCTAGAAGGGATCAATGGAGAGAACTCTAGAAGGGATAAAGGGAGAGAACTCTAGAATGGATAAAGGGAGAGAACTCTAGAATGGATAAAGGGAGAGACCTCTAGAAGGGATAAAGGGAGAGACCTCTAGAAGGGATCAAGGGAGGTAACTCTAGAATGGATAAAGAGATAGAACAATCTCCTGTGACACAAACCAACTTACCATATATAGGTTCATACCAATTCCCCAGAAGAAAGATAATCTTGGAGCAAATTTGTCCACATTTAATCCTCTGTCTATACCTGTAACAAACACACTATGTTATCTTATTGTTCTGAAGGTGTACCTTGAGGTTTAATACTTAGGATTTTGTTTACAGCAGAACAAAAATCAACATATCCGCATTTCAGAAGTTCAAATTGTCTGTCTGACTTTTACACAAGGCAATAAACTGGATCTTATATATGTTCAGTCACACTTCTTTACTTATTACAAGTCGGTGGAAGATCTATGTATTAGCTCAATTAATCAAATGTGGATCTACCTAGCTGCCTAGCTCTCCATCCTAATATCTGGTGAACTCACAATATGACCCAGGCTGTTTATGTGTTTACTTTATGTGTTTACTTAAGACCCCTTTACTAAAGAGTAGGAATCATGTGGATAACAACATATGGAGCTGACATATGTATTTGACTGACCATCAGACCAAAATAATATTCTTCCACCAGAAATTTGGGGGAAACATTATAAGCTTGAAGTTAATTTTGTCACATGTTTAGCAATTCTTATTTTGATAGTCCAGTCTCTGAAAATGTAGGTAATTTTTTATTTTAGCCAGTAGAATGTACAAAGGCACATCAAATTTCTGCTTAAAGTGAGTGGCAGTGTTAAGAATAAGGTGTCGACTTCTCAACCTTAAGGTTGCGGGTTCGGGCCCCCTAAAGGTCACAACCACACATCATAAGACAGCAGTGCTTGTTTTACCAGGAAGTACACTGACAAGCAGCTTCAATAATGCATAAAGCCTTCATCACAATCAAAATTGAATACATTGGCAAATATATGAATATACATTTTCTTAACATACCAGTACGAATGTACTGCAAACCATCAGCAATTGTAAATGCAAGTTCCAATACTGCGTCTGCTCCAGCTTCCTGCATGTGGTATCCAGAGATCGAAATAGAGTTAAACTTTGGCATGTTCTGAAAAATTAAATGAAAGTCATGCAATTAAAAGCACCAAAGCTTCAAGCCTTAGTTAAGTTCTCCCACTTCCAGTACCAGGTTTATTCTCATCTCATACTCAGGTTGTTAAATTTATTCTGTAAATATGGTGTAAACTACTTCCATGGTTTTGAAGTTACACTTCCTGCGCATGATCACAATGAAGTATAGATGTTCAGGGGTTTCACTAGGTGCTGAATCTCAATTGTCATTCTGGTAACTTGACTGGATTGTACCATTTAACAACAAAACTACCTATATTTTAGACAAAAATGTGGCTTTTTGGAAATTCCAGAAGTCAAAGGGTCAACTCCAGGTCAAATAGAACCCCTGTTACATGTAAATAATATTTATTTCCTCTTTTTGACGGTAACTCAAATTCAGTGCAAAATCTCCACTGCATCACCCATTGGAAATTGGACAAGTATATTTCCCATCTGAAGACTAACATTATCGTTTTTTGTGAAGTCCTTCACTCTATTAACAAAGTTAAAATACGCTAAGCTCAGGTAAACATAATATATTTATTGTACCTTGGATGTGTATTCGAATATGTCTCCAATCACTTTCATGGAAGGTTCAGGAGGAAAGATGTATGTGTTCCGCACCATGAACTCTTTCAAAATATCATTCTGTATTGTACCTGCCAACTGTGCTTGCTTGACTCCCTGTTAAATACAACAATATCTATCAGTCAAATATCCAATACAATAATATCTTCCAGACAGATATCTAATACAATAATATCTTCCAGACAGATATCTAATACAATACTATCTTCCAGACAGATATCTAATACAATACTATCTATCAGACAGATATCTAACACAATACTTCTATCAAACAGATATCTAATACAATACTATCTATCAGACAGATATCTAACACAATACTTCTATCAAACAGATATCTAATACAATACTATCTATCAGACAGATATCTAACACAATACTTCTATCAAACAGATATCTAATACAATAATATCTTCCAGTCAGATATCTTATACAATAATATCTTCCAGACAGATATCTAATACAATACTATCTATCAGACAGATATCTAACACAATACTTCTATCAAACAGATATCTAATACAATACTATCTATCAGACAGATATCTAATACAATACTATATATCAGACAGATATCTAATACAATACTATCTATCAGACATATATCTAATACAATACTATCTATCAGACAGATATCTAATACAATACTATCTATCAGACAGATATCTAATACAATACTATATATCAGACAGATATCTAATACAATACTATCTATCAGACATATATCTAATACAATACTATATATCAGACAGATATCTAATACAATACTATCTATCAGACATATATCTAATACAATACTATCTATCAGACAGATATCTAATACAATACTATATATCAGACATATATCTAATACAATACTATATATCAGACAGATATCTAATACAATACTATCTATCAGACAGATACCTAATACAATAATATCTAACAGACAGATATCTAATACAATACTATCTATCAGACAGATATCTAATACAATACTATCTATCAGACAGATATCTAATACAATAATATCTAACAGACAGATATATAATACAATAATATCTATCAGACAGATATATAATACAATACTATCTATCAGACAGATATATAATACAATACTATCTATCAGACATATATCTAATACAATACTATCTATCAGACATATATCTAATACAATGATATCTACCAGACAGATATCTAATACAATAATATCTACCAGACAGATATCTAATACAATAATATCTATCAGACATATATCTAATACAATAATATCTATCAGACAGATATCTAATACAATAATATCTACCATACATATATCTTATACAATAATATCTATCAGACAGATAGTTTGAAGCACCAAGCTTTCTTTTCACACAAATATTACAAAGGTCAAAGGATGCATTTTGACATTTGTAATTGACTTCAAAAAACCAACACTAATCTGCATCCATGTGTTTGACATTTTATCTCAATACTAAAGACACAATTGATAAAACATGTTGCTCACAACATTGTGTTTTTCTCTATCCAACCATTCATTTAATTGCCATGCAAACCCCACTTCACTTTAAACTTCACTAATATTATCAAACAAGTGCTTTAAAGTGTTTATTGACAATTCTGATGTAACAACATACTCTCATTTAGAATGAACAGCATGTTTATATTCCCAAGGAGATCGCTATACTAATGCTTCAGCTTGAAACTGACAAATTAACACACCAAATGGACTAGATTAAAAGGCAATGTAAAAATTATATAAACCCGAACACCTAAGATTCTGTATGCACCTAACTTTCCAAATTGTACACATATTAGTACTGACATACTTGCATATCCAGATACATTTGTCCTTCATTTTACTATACTTTGTTAGCAACCTCTCACATAATTGATCCTGAAAACCTCATGAAAATTCTTCATTCAACTGCAAGCAATTTGTACAAGAGACACAAACTCCAAATCCAAAGGTCATATGTTATAATCCCACCACACTAGAGATACGTCAATAATCTTCACATTCCCTGCACGAGACCATCCTTAAAAGTAGTTGTTTGACGTAACCCTACCCAGCAAAATTTAGGTGGGTAGGTAGGGAGGTAATTAATTTATTATTTTCATGATCATAATAGTGTTAACAATTAGTACACTGCTAAAAAGATTTCGCACTCAGACCCCTGAGTAGGGTCCATTTTCATGGGTAGGTAGGGTTATGCCACACAATCAATTTTTTAATTACAGCTTGAGGTGAGAGAACCAAGCATTCAGCCAGAGTGATTAATATTAACAGTAATAACCTGTTTCGTATTTCATGTCATATAAATAGTACAGTAAAAACTCACTTAAGGACTGTGACCTCAATAATAAGACCACCTCAAGGTTAAGAACACAATTTTCAAGCCCATTTTCACTGTTTTGCTCTTTATTCAACCTCAATATTAAGACAAACTCAATAAGAAGACCAGGCTCCGGTTTCACAAACATTCTTAAGTCCCTTATTTTTCTTAACTCCATAACAGTCTTAGTAACAGGCTTAAATTAACAGGATTAATTTTTGTTGCGTTTCACGAAAAATAGCAGACTTAGTAACAGTCTTAGTAATTGCTATGTCGTCACGCGCTAAATAACTGAAACTCGCCTCCAAATGAAGAGTAGCTACAAAACAAACGAAAAGAACGGCAAGTTAAGAACGCTATTCGTTCTTAGCTTAGCGATTACTTAAGAACGTTAGTGAAACGTTAGTGAAACGCAAATATCGTCAAATTCTTAGTTAAGAATGTTAACAGTCTAAGACTACTGTTCATTCTTAGTTTAAGGAATTACTTAAGAATGTTCGTGAAACCGGGGCCAGGGCCTTATTCTCAAACATTTTAAAACTGAAACTCAGAATTAGATTTTAAAATGTTAAATGTTCTTTTTGCTTTTACATTGTTATTACCGTATAGATCGTAATAAAAATTGGTAAAAGTGTAGAGTGAGTGACAACAGTTAAGATTCAATTAAAAACGAAATGCAGGTAAATATAAATTTCGCAAATCTAAAGTCTAAGTCTGAGATTTAGACTTAAGGTGTTAGTGAAGAAGGCCCCTGTTATCAAGGATGGTCTTATTATTGAGGTTTTACTGTATTAAACTTAGACAATAATGTTACCTGTTCCTCCGCAGCAACGACATACATGGCTAATATAGGTAGGACAGCTCCATTCATTGTCATAGATGTTGAAATCTTGTCGAGTGGAATACCATCAAATAACAGTTTAGTATCATCAGCGGAGTCGATAGCCACACCCGCCATTCCAACATCACCATGGACACGGGGATTATCTGAGTCATATCTGAGAAATTAAACAAAAATTCCACACAATCACACCTGTGATGAAACCTGTATTTACAGAACAACATATATGAAACTTATAAAACACAGGTTAACATTACTTTACACAAGAAGTATCACATCTGGACTAGTCTATAAGTAGGGCTGCAACGATTAACCGTAGTTCTATGATTTTTGGTTCTTTTTTCTCATGGTTTGGTTTGGAACTGTCTTACAAATATTCAGTTCAATACATCAGATAACCTTTTATTCCAGAAGCAGATAACTGGTAAGTCTATACTCATTATCTTTTAGTTACACAGCTGTTTGAGCAGTTTGCGTTTATTACGGCACATGAAATTCTATCTCTAGTCATTGCTCTACTTAATTTTATATTATAACACATTGTTCTAATTCTACTTACCTACTTGATATTTCTGGTCATTACAAATTATCAACTACAACTGTCAGTTATTGAGAATTATAAGTGTTTCATATAATTGTATAACCATTAAAATAACCAAACACCAAAAGGGAAGTAATCAAAATTGAACCAAGGGACACCTGAATAGTTGCAGCCCTATCTTTATGTCCACTAATTAACATTTTCCTGTGCAAGTGGGTTATAGGAGAGAAATACAAACATACAATAAAACGTAGATAGGACGAATGGCAAATGGTTGAAAAATCATTCATTAATTGTAGGTAAGAAACAGAAAAGGGGCCACATTCTCAAAACCTATGAGTAAAGTATTTATTGGATGATGCTTACAGAGAGTTTAACTCACCCTCTATGTGTAGCAAGATCAAAAGCAACACTTAAGCCTTGTTGTCCAGCTTTAATATTATTTCTGTAGAATATGTTACTTTCTTCCACTGTACTGAATCCTGCATACTGAAACAAAACTTTCCAAGTCAGCAATTCTATTGTAAAAAGAAGTGAATATGTTTAAACAATTTATGATGGAATTATTAGAAAACCTGAACAAACGGAGATACTAGCTAACACTGTACCAGACTGGATGTGTCCATAGGACACGGACGCCCCCGCTACGGGCTTTTCAAGTGTTATCGACCTGTATATCTGTATATTATTATCCAATACTTATGTGCCCAAGATTAATTGAATTCATCCATCCTTTCAAGAGTTTTTGATCGGACACCAATTATTGCAATGGTGTTTTGTTTGCAAATAGAACATTTTGACCATTTTTTTACTTAGAACACGTCCATAAGTCGAGTGTAGTTTTCAGGGCAATTTTTGGAGACTTATTTGTCGACTTATGGCTGTGTATATATGGTACTTGAAATGTTATCATGGACAAACAGAACAGAAGTATGAGAAATTCAAGGAGAACTGAAGATAGTGAAATACAAGCAAATTAAATTAATGCACCTGTCGGATTGTCCATGGTCTATGAGTATACATAGTGGCATATGGTCCTCGTGTGAAGGGATAGGATCCAGGTATCTCCTTAGCCTTACTTTTGGTGTCATCTGTTGTATACACTGGCTTCACATTGATACCCTGAAAATAAGTGAGAAGTAGAGCATTTTTAATAAACTTTTTCCGAAAATCAGATTGTGTAGTTGGACAAATTGCAATGAGCAATCCATCATTGTCTGAACTATAGAAGGACATCTGGGTACACAGTTTATCTGAAGCAATCCATCATTGTCTGAACTATAGAAGGACATCTGGGTACACAGTTTATCTGAAGCATGCTGTCATCAAACACTTTCCTCTGCAACATTTTAGAGATATTCCTATGAACAATCTAGGTGGTAAGTTTTTAAGTTATTTGAAGTGTTCTAAAAGGAGTATAAGCAGGGGTGTCACTAAGTTTTGAATTAGCAGGGAAATCATCAAAAGTAGGCAGGGGGTTACTCCCCTTAATTGTTATAAAAAGTAGACGAGTGATGATGCTTAAGTTACCAGGTAATTTTACCGGCTACCGGCTCTTATTGACACCCCTGATAAGACTCGATATATTGGTGTAAAGAAAGTTTTGCCACTGCAAACACGTATGCTTACTCAGTATTGTAACAGTATTTATGCAACATTTCAATGATACCGAGTTAGCTGGATGAAAGTGGTAATCTCTCACCATTTACTTACAGGCTACATCACAAGTTTCAAGATAAGCGGTCATACAAGGCAAGAGGCTATGATAAGAGATAGGACCGAATAAGCTTGCAGAAGGTATTGTTGTATGTAACTGTCATACAAACACTAAGTCAACCAAGTATTTAGGATGGAGCATTAACATGGGCTGTAAGCATGCGGGTAGTATACTTATTTATTTTATAGCAATTGTGAAACAAGTTCTTACAACTTACACTAATGACTTGGAATTACTGGTTCCTGTGTTACTAATCAGTACATGCACCAATTCAGCAATTGAGAACTGCATGATCATGCATGCATTTGTTGACAAATAAATCTATGGTCTAGATACAAAGGTAAAATTATGACCGCGACCTTTTGCATGATAATGATAGAACTGAAACTATTGACGAATGTTTCAGATTAATTAAATCACCTCTGGAGTTTTCCAAGTTAAAGTTTCATCTACATCCTTTCCTTTGAGTTCTTTTCCAGCTGCAGCTTTCCACTGTTCATCTATTGGTTCACGGTGTAAAAATCTACATCCACATGCCCGAAGTGGCAACTGTAACATAAAATAACAAAATTAAAGTATAAAACTAACATTGACTGCAGACATAAAACACCTTGATACGAGCCTTAACAAGTAAGTTAAGTCCCGTAGCTTATTGCAGGGTCCCTAACCAAATGTCCAGGAAGTTAACAAGAAATTATGCATTCAAAACCTGCATGTCAGATAAGTCTTTTGTCAGTTTCTCAGACTGAATGTCAGGCAATATGAAAAGAAAATTTGAAAAGCCTGCGACCAAAATCAGGTATTAAAGTGTAAAATATTTAACTGTAATTGGAAGTTTAATAATTCTCATGGTATTTGAATGTATTAGTGAAAAATATGATAATTTTCAATATGAAACAAAACATATGCATTAGAAAGTTGTATAATGTACAAATGATAAATACCGGGATAGATACAAAAGAAAAATCAATGCATCCATGATTATTAACATGTATATTGATAAAAATATACCAAAATACTATAATTCAATTCGAATAACTTGAGTACACAATATTTTGCATAAGTTTTTAATGTGCAGGTATTCAAAGAGTATCACTAAAGTTATGTTGCCACAAGCCAAAGTGAAGTTAGGTTAGTTTATAGATTTGTCAAAGTCTATCTTTATTGATTTATCAATTAACGCTTAAAAATGAGATTTTATTTACGAGAAGCAAATGTCATATGTCATCTCAGGTGAAAGTTTATTGACGTCATAGCATGTTAATACAAGCTTTTGAGTTCTAACAATTATAACTGACCAAAAATTCCAGAGAAAATACACCAGCACGCAATTATCAACCTTTGTTTCAAGTTAGGAAAGTCACCATTACAAACTGAGCAAATGATAAACGAGACAAGACTTGTCTACAGTGGTACAAGCATTTAAGTGCAGGAGATGTGTCTCTGGATGATCATCAAAGACCAGTTACACTTGTTAGTGCACAGTCAGTTAACATCGGTGATGTGCAGCATATGCTGATACAATGTACCATGTTCAATATATTTGCTTGAAATATTAAGACAACGTTGCAAATAGCGTCAGTGAAATTATTTCTACATCAATCTTTGTTTATCTTCAATGTTAATTTTTTATAACTAAACTCACCCCTGTAAGAGAGTGTCTACATAAATCATACACTCTAGCCTGAGATATTCCCCACATGTTTACAGGTGTTCAGTCTGAAAGAAAAAGTAGATAGAATGTTAATGCCCTTTAAATGTTAAAATTGAGGACTTAGAGGGAAACTTGTCTATTTGCATACATATTAAAAATACAAAGATAAAATGGATTCTACAGGGAATGGTTATCATATAAACAACCTATATTCTCTGTCACCAAAAATCACGCACATACAGATGCAGACCTGCATCTTTCAATATTCGGTCTGGAATTAACAATGGCTGCAACAAAATAACCTAGTTGGAAAAATATGTTTGCATCTACAATTATTTGCATAAACACATTTTTTTCATTTAAGTGTAGAAAATATTCCATTATTGGACTAAACAAACAGTCAGACAGTTCCCTTCACACCATGTGCAAGGTTTAAATGATTGCTGGGATGGAAATGACTAGAAGGGTCAACTGACAAGAAATAAGGATATATAACGAAAGTTTGACCAGCATTTTATGTGTTTACAACATTTTGGATGTAAGATTTTACGCACAATAATATGCAGATTTTTGCATTTATACGAAGAATGATAACTTTATGTCTGACCATGTAACGCCTAAACGGGCCCTGTGCAATATGATGCAGCATTTTTGAATCTGCAAGTTCTATAACTTACTGACATAGAAACATGACACAGTAAGCAGTGATTGCACTGTAGGTATTGTATTCTCTGCTGATCACATTTGATAGTTCAAAGCTAGTGGGAATATGTGTGACAACTATTGGTGTACAGCAACTGCTACATGTATGATATTGATAGGAAGCCAATAAGACACTACAAAACCTAAAACCTCAAAATGTGAAATAAGTTATGTAGGGTCTTATTAATCAATTCTACTACGTTCTGAATGCACTGGCTAAACGTCTTGCTTAACTTCCTTATCTACGATATAAATGCAAAATGAGTAGCAAACAATAAAAATAGCATTTTAAAAATTAAGCATATGTAACATATTGAAGTTAATCAAGGGGGAAAAGTGTGCCTGATAAGGGGCTTGAACCTACGACCCCCTAAACACTAGTAGTCAGGGCTCTACAGACTGAGCTCACCAGGCGGCCTTCTAACCCCACACCTCTTAACTCCTCCCCCTTCCAGCATTTGAGACTCAACCACCTAGGGCCGTCAAACACCGCTGTCACCATAGAAGTAAATCAAGGGGAAAAGGTGCGCCCGATCTGGGGCTAGTACCCACAACCCCTGAAACACTAGTACAGCACTCTACAGACTTAGCTAACCGGGCTAACCCCACACCACTACAATATTTATAAAATTTCAAATCACCGACTTATAGTTGCAGTCACAAGAAGTCAGTTCTTGTGTTTTCTAACGAGAGGTGAAGGCCGTTTGACATGTTCGCGGAAGGTCAACATTATATAATAAAATACGCGAAAACAACTTGACAATCATTGATGACAGTGAGTAGAAACGGTTTAAATATGTGTCCACAATCATCATAGAAATAAAAATAATCATGCCACTGCGATTTTGCACGTTATTACCAGATAAGTTATAATATTTTCTATTTTCCGTCCATTCAAAAGGGAGCTTACTCCATCGGTCTGGTGGAACAGTGTAAAATCTGTAATCCGGAATTAAAGGTACCCACTAAATGCCTGTTGTACCGTTTTGTGAAACATTGTTTCAATTTTAATTTTCTCCACACAATCGTTAGACCGTAAACTGTAAAATTCTTGTATAGACGATGTATTGTGTTTTCAAACCAAACTTTACTATGCCACATCTAAACTGCATCATAAACAAGAAAAGTACGCGATTATTGCGTTGAAGAAACTAGTTAAAGTTATACGTGTTAATGTTGTGGCTAACTAGGTCTAGTAAAGTATCGTGATAATTTGTTATCCCAGATCAGGGACATATATATATTGTCTTGATATCTATAGATAGTTCACACATCTACAATATTTACCTCCTTTATAGTATCACCCAGCCGGGATACTTTTCTCCTTACATAGATAAACTACTGACAGTACAGTAGTGTCATCGGAGTATCTTCTAATTTGATCATTAAACATATTATTATCCTCAAGGTTATCTATACTCGTATATATCATTATTATTCACATATTACTCACCAGCCTTATAGTCATATCATCATCAGACGAGTGTTTCAAGCTATCACTCAATTGTTTATCCATGCCCTACTAAAACTAAAAGTACATACATTTGTTAATTAATACATCATGATAAAATGTTTAATCACTAACGTTATTTGTTTCAATGAAATGATTATATACGTGTTTGCTTAAAGAACGCTGTATAACGCTGTACAACACTATCAAATGTCACATGTTTTATTTACATGTTGTATATACATGTATATTTTATCGTATTATAAATATGCCACCGTAAGGAACATTATCAGCACAACCGTCGCGCAGATATATCTAAATACATTTGTACGTATAGTCATTTTCTAATTTGTGAATGGGCATTCCCTATTCCAGTTTTTCACTTTAAACATATATTTCTATGTTTCATACACACATGCACGTCAGTACATCATTTATTTGCCGAGACGACGATGATATATATGTAAATTTTTCATGTTAAGATATTAATCTGGGATGAAAAGTATGTAATTTTCTAGTTAATTATGTAGTTAAAAGGTGGCAGAAGTATGCCACCATACATAATCTGTCCGGACACCGTGATACTTGAGCTCTCGGAATAATCCACTATTGATCAATGCTAGTGTATGTGTGGATGTTTTCAAACTATGTCAGAGGTTTGAGGCAAAAACATAGACATTTTCTTTGTTTAACATATACCGCTATACCATCTTATAAGTTATTTTATAATTTACTTTACCTGCTTTGAATGCATGATAACATAAGAAGGTACCAATAAGAAAAGCATTGGAGTGTTTTCATGATGTAGCCATTGACAGAGCGACTCTTTAAAACACTGACTGTTGCATGATTGGGCCGATATTAATCGCGGATAAAAGGGGACGCACAGCCCACGTCCCCTCTCCCTCATGATCCGGGCCTGATGGATTGGCTGTACTGCTTTGCCAATAAATCTATGTGCTTACATTGCATAACATAAATTACGCTGTTGAAAATCTACTAGATATACACGAACAGGTGTTATCAGTTATATGTTTATCAACGACACATAATTCATGCAATGTTAATATAGGATCTTGTGTAGACCAGTAAATAGGTTATCTTTAAAAAGTTTGAAACATTTGAGTAAACGTTTGGTTAGTTTGTCTCCCCAATAAAAATGGCTAGACAACTTCTAGATGGGAAAGTCTGTCTTGTAACAGGCGCAACCAGAGGTATCGGAAAAGGTATAGCTTTACAACTGGCGAAAAATGGTGGAAAAGTGTACATTACCGGGCGCACGTTGGACCCTGTTAGGGATTCTCAAGTGGGTGGATCTTTAAAGGAAACATCCCAAGAAATTAAAGCTCTTGGAGGCTTGTGTATTCCGGTGCAATGTGATCATACAAAGGATGAGGATATCGAAAAGCTATTCGATCGGATTTCACAAGAAAATGACGGACGTCTGGACATTTTAGTCAATAATGCATACTCAGCCGTCAACGCAATCTTCGATCAGTTGAATACATCATTCTGGGAACAGTCAACAGAAATGTGGGACACAGTGAACAATGTTGGACTCAGAAATCATTATATATGTTCCGTGTATGCTGCTAGATTGATGGTTCCTCGGAATAGTGGTCTAATAGTAAACATTTCGTCTAGTGGAGGTTTAAGGTACCTATTCAATACTGCATATGGTATTGGAAAAGAGGCGTGTGACCGTATGGCCGCGGATTGTGGATTCGAACTTAGGGAACACAATGTTGCCTTTGTCAGTTTATGGCCTGGCGGTGTTGGGACCGAAACTTTACTTTCAAAGTTCAAAGGTGGGGACGATGAAGTCGCAGATTATGAATCACTACCACCAGGATTAAGAAAGCGTTCTGCAATGTTTGAAGAGATTTCAAAAGGAGAAACAACGGAATTTGCTGGTCAGTGCATTGTTGCAATTGCTACCGATCCTGAAATGATCAAAATGAATGGAAAAATTGTACAGACTTATGATTTAGCTACAAGGTACGGGCTTAAAGACTCCAATGGGCATGCTCCTGTGGGTGTTACCGCACTAAGTGCTATATTACGTGTATTAGGTTATTCCTGGTTAGCAAGACTAGTACCAAACTTTATACATCTACCTAAATGGATTATTGCACTTGGTGGGAATAAGTTCTATTGAACTACATGCATATATATACCGTCAGTACATTTAATAACGCATAATGTGGTATTTCTAAATTTTCATTTTATGACTTTAAGGTTACAAGAAAAGAACTTGACACGATATAATTACATGTATACGCAACATGTATGCTAAATTGCATGACAATCGACAAGTATTTTCATAAAAAATGAATTTCAAAAGTAATAAAATGAAATTTAATGAAGTACGGATGGTGCGTTTTTAAATGTACTGAGTATAGTTGTAATTGACCCTCCCGGCCTATACACATACAGCTTTTACAATTCTGATATAATACAATATGTGTTTATTGTTACAAGGGTCATTTTGAAAGATATGAGTGTGAATATTTCCATATAAGAAACGATTAATTTATTTCTAAGTGCCATTGTATAACAAATGTACAATGCCAATATCCATAAACTGTTTTAGCCGCTACTTGATTATGTATTCTAATGAAAAAATGAAACAGTCGAAATCAATTTTTTGTCGTGTTTAACATTTCATCTATTGCATATTTCATTGATGTAATCCCGGGATGCTCATTGTCAGTTTCATTTGTTTGTTATAAACTTATATGTTTTACCGTCGATTTTGAAACACGTTTATAAGAGACAAGATGGGAGGTTACGCTTAATGTAGACTTCAGCCATTTTATAAAGCAGGGATGCTAATATTCCATTACGAATGACGGTCAAGGAAGGTTGAGTTATGTCCCCTGATTTTATGAATTGGACGTCGTTACCAAGAAAGGTCACTCTTGCTGCGAATGTCCTCCATTTTGAAATTATGGGATGTAATTTCCCGCCATCTTGAAAGCAGGGATGCTTATGCTTTGAAAATGGCGACCAAGCAAGGTAGAGTTACGTCCCCTGTTATTAAATGGCTGCCGTCACCAATATGAGTAACGTCACTTTATTTAAAAATGGTGTCAAAGTAAAACAGGAGTGATGTCCCCTGATGACCAAATTACTGCCATTTTGAGCCAAGATAAACTACTCTTGCTGCGAATGTCCGTCATTTTGAAATCTGGGGAAGTTACTCTTATTGTAAATTTCCGCCATTTTGAAAGGCAAAGAGTATCATGTCTCCTATTGGAGGCTATTATGATAAGAGTGATATCCCCTGGGTTTAAAATGGCCGGTATTTTCTCCAAGAGTAACGTATCGATTGAGTCTGAGTAACAAAATAGTCATGTCCTTTGTTTCAAAATTGCCGCCATTATCACAAAGAGTAACGTCTCTTGATTTCAAAATGGAGTCTAATTAAGACAGGAGTGATTTCCCCAGGTGTGAACATGGCCACCATTATCAACAAGAGTGACGTCCCTTTATTTCAAAATTGAGGCTTACTAAGACTAAGTAAGACGAAGAGTGATGGGATAAACATTTTATTGTAGTATGTCCTTACAATCATACAATGCTATTAGATGTATGATGGTGGGTGCCTCTAGTATTGTAAGCCTTCGATGCAGCCCAACTGACAAGGGTACAGGAAACCCATGGTATAGTAAGCCGCTCGCATGGGCACAACGTGTGACATGACGCTATCTTGAAGTCATACATGATACAACTGTGTTTAAATTCAAGCCTATAATTTGTGTTTAGTTAAAATTCAAAATTCCACTATAGATACAGGATTGTTGGTGTAATCTTCCACATGACTTCTCTTGTTGTTTGAGTCACTATACAATTACACCAGGACCTTGATGTTTTCTTTTACATGTATTTTATTTGTTTGTGTCTATGTTTGGTCCATCTTTTCTTATATACGGTCGGACCTCGTTCATTCGAATTCATCTGGTCCGAACGTTTATTTCGAATAATACATGGTTTCGAATAGCCCATTTCAATTCGACGTGCCCAAGAAAATAAATTGGGACCTGATATTTATTGAGTGAATGAGGACCGACTGGACTTACACGTCGTGTATTTTCTTTAAATGCTCACTATGACGCTTTAAACTTAGGACAAGGAGAAATGAAACAGGATGGCTTGTTTCATTATTTTGTTATTTTAAAATTGTATACAGCAAAAAACCTCATTAGAAAGACCACCCTTGGGACCCTTGAAAACTGGTCTTCTTATTGAATTGGTCCTAATATTGAGGTTGAATAAAGAGCAAAACAGTGAAAATGGACTTGAAATTTATGTTCTAAATTTGAGATGGTCCTATTGTTGAGGTGGTCTTTAATTGAGGTTTTACTGTCATTATAGGTCGGTTTCATTATAATTACCATAAATATTAGCTGAATACCTTCGTTGATTCATATAAACATTTGAAGATTAATGAGTGTCAGTTCAAAGTTTTCCAATTCTACGTTCATGTATACAAGGCAAAACATAATTGTCAGTGGTTTATTTAATGATTTCATCAAATAAGTCATTTATACATCTATCGCTACATTGCTAACTAACTTGCTTCTATGCGTGTTAAACATTTTAACACTTGACGTGTACTTTTGCCTAAAAGAAAAATATGTCTTTAAATATGTTTTCGTAAGATTATACTATCGTCTCCATTGACCTAGTTCTATCTCAAGTCTAAGGGAAGAAACCATCAGTCTAGTTTCTACATACCAATATTAACTACGTAACTACAATTATTAGATTCAAATACAGGCAGTCCTCGTTTATTCGAATTCATTGGTCAGACATTTTATTTCGAATAATACATGGGTTCGAACAGTCCATTTCAATGTGACGTGCATAAGAAGATACATCGGAACCTGGTATTTATTTCGGATGAAATCGAGTATTCGGATAGTAGGTTGTCGAATAAACGAGGTCCGACTGTATGTTAATTGTAAAACTTTCTGTAGAAGATGCATTAGCATTAGGCAATCGAGTCCAGTATAATGGTACATGTATTTTGACTTAAACATAATCAATTAGCATGGCCAACACATTGCCAACATCATATGAAACCGACAGCTGTGTTAAAACGATTGTCAGTAGGCTGATACATAGATATACATATTCATACGTTATCAAAATAGAATTGAATTAAATATAGCCAGGCAACATACGGTTTTGATAATTGTATCTTAGAATAAATGTCATTTTTGTGATGGGAATTGGTTTATGCAGTAAATGTACATTCAAAACATATATGTCATGTAATTCTTATGAATTGTAGAATCAAGAACATACATACGATATGATATAGAAAAAAGCAAATACATGTATAAATGATATAGACAAACAGAATTTTACATTATAAGCGTCCGCGATGGTAAAACAATAAATGAACAGAACAAATTCGTTCCAGACGATGGAATCAACAGATCAAGCTTATCAGCATTATCGTAGGCAATAGCACCATAATGTCCGAGATAATCCGGTTGCAATCATTCCTGTTCTCTGAAATGTATAAAGGAAAATGATATGAAACAGCTGAAGATAAGTTTCGTACCATGGCCTCCCCAAGCAGATCACAAGGGTACTAAACAATAAGACGTCTGAATAAGCAAACAAGAAAAGAAACATAAAACCACGACAATACCATGGCTTCACATTCCATTGGATTGATTTATAACTGAATTGTTCAAAACTACTTTTTATTGTCATTAAACAATAAAGCTAAATGTTCTTACTCGCATCAGTTGTCGGGGTAGGAGTTGGAACGGTGGTTGTGTCCACATCCGGTGTAGTGTTACGCACAGTTGACGTATTCTCATCCGATGTGACACTTGGAGTCGGTGTCGAGGCTAATGTGGTTGTCTTAGAAGGATTGCGAAGTCCGGGTTGTGACAAATTATAAATCGTATTGGTTAAAACATCAGCTGTTTTAGCTAGGAATTTAATTTTGATGTCTGTAATACCTAATAGGTTGTCACATTCTTGTTGATGGCATTTTTGTTGCATTCCTCTGCTTCCAGCTGTAAAACACATAGCACTAACTAAAGACAAAATCTACTGGTAATGATAATTGTGCAAACTTTTGTAATCAAATATTTCATTTTTATTTTTCATTGCCCCAGCTTAGACCCTTTTTTCCTTTGACTGATTGATGTAGTTTCAATTTACAATACATTAAGTAGTTTTATAATACAAAACATTAATTTTGAAAAACAACAACACTAGTTTAATAATAATATATAACCATAACTATCATAAGCACCAATTTTGGCTATTTTTAGAGAAAAAAGTATTTCGTTTTTTACATGGTCAGTCTTTTCCGTTTTGTTGTTGATGATTCTGACATGATGACTATAATTATGTTTACAAAAAACATGAATAGTTCCTTACAAAGACTACCAGCAGAGAGACTGTATGTTCTCCGTGACAATATTACCGAGGACAAAACGCCCTCCATCCCCAGAGAGACTGTACGTTTTCCGTGACAATATTACCGAGGACAAAACGCCCTCCCTCCCCAGAGAGACTGTACGTTCTCCGTGACAATATTACCGAGGACAAAACGCCCTCCCTCCCCAGAGAGACTGTATGTTCTCCGTGACAATATTACCGAGGACAAAACGCCCTCCCTCCCCAGAGAGACTGTATGTTCTCCGTGACAATATTACCGAGGACAAAACGCCCTCCCTCCCCAGAGAGACTGTATGTTCTCCGTGACAATATCACCGAGGACAAAACGCCCTCCCTCCCCAGAGAGACTGTATGTTTTCCGTGACAAAATTACCGAGGACAAAACGCCCTCCCTCCCCAGAGAGCCTGTATGTTCTCCGTGACAATATTACCGAGGACAAAACGCCCTCCCTCCCCAGAGAGACTGTATGTTCTCCGTGACAATATTACCGAGGACAAAACGCCCTCCCTCCCCAGAGAGACTGTATGTTCTCCGTGACAATATTACCGAGGACAAAACACCCTCCCTCCCCAGAGAGACTGTATGTTCTCCGTGACAATATTACCGAGGACAAAACGCCCTCCCTCCCCAGAGAGACTGTATGTTCTCCGTGACAATATTACCGAAGACAAAACGCCCTCCCTCCCCAGAGAGACTGTATGTTCTCCGTGACAATATTACCGAGGACAAAACGCCCTCCCTCCCCAGAGAGACTGTATGTTCTCCGTGACAATATTACCGAGGAAAAAACGCCCTCCCTCCCCAGAGAGACTGTATGTTCTCCGTGACAATATTACCGAGGACAAAACGCCCTCCCTCCCCAGAGAGACTGTATGTTCTCCGTGACAATATTACCGAGGACAAAACGCCCTCCCTCCCCAGAGAGACTGTATGCTCTCCGTGACAATATTACCGAGAACAAAACGCCCTCCCTCCCCAGAGAGACTGTATGTTCTCCGTGACAATATTACCGAGGACAAAACGCCCTCCCTCCCCAGAGAGACTGTACGTTCTCCGTGACAATATTACCGAGGACAAAACGCCCTCCCTCCCCAGAGAGACTGTACGTTCTCCGTGACAATATTACCGAGGACAAAACGCCCTCCCTCCCCAGAGAGACTGTATGTTCTCCGTGACAATATTACCGAGGACAAAACGCCCTCACTCCCCAGAGAGACTGTATGTTCTCTGCGACAATATTACCGAGGACAAAACGCCCTCCCTCCCCAGAGAGACTGTATGTTCTCTGCGACAATATTACCGAGGACAAAACGCCCTCCCTCCCCACACTTGATTTATGGTTAGACGTCATTAGCTTGCTGAAGAACAAGGACGTACTAGTTGATAACCAAGGAAATCATGTTGACGAACGGCGTAAAAAATCTATAATTACATTGAACAGGGGCAGATACATGATTTTTAGATAATTATCGTGATAAATTTTCATACCAGATACATTTCTTAACACGAACAATTGTCTGATAGTGCCCACATCCGCCATCTAGTTAATTAATTAGTTATCTAGTTTTTTTAATGTGATAACCACATTATTATCTAGTTAATTAAGTCGTTAACTGGTGGCAGTATATGCCACCATACAATTCGTATATTCTATATTATTGATATCATATCGACTTTTTCCATAGGCTTGCCAGATTTTAGTATATGGCAAATATATGGGTTGCTTTTATACGTAGTAACATGTTTTAGAGTAACAGCAAGATGCAACCTGATTACAATATCCCATAGTATCACTTGATATTTCCCAAGGGATCAATACGTCAGTTACATTGTGATATACGATGTATACTAGTAAAACCTCACCCGTGTCTGTCAGCAGCACACATGGTATGATGTCGTTGTACCAAAATGTTCGATGTCCATTTCTAAGTAAAGACGAATATGGGGCCATGTAATGTTGCGCAACATCTTTAAGCTGATCAAAGGGTAGTGGGAATGTGACATTCTTGAATTTTCCTTCAGGTGCATGAGCCCATTCGTCGTAGAAACATGAGGCCAATTCAAAATCAACATCCTCACGGTGCACTATAGCAATAAAGTTACCACGTGATCCGTCTGATTTAATTATCTTGACTGTTTCAGACAACGATTGCTGAGCCTGATAATAGAACGAGATGTATTGCAAATATACAGTAGTATCGTCATCAATTAAATACCTTTAAAACATGTGTGCAATTAAAGAATAACATTCTCTGTTACATTTGCCAAATGTAGTTAAAGCGAAAACATTTTAAGCGAAATGTACCATTCATTTTCACTTTTGTAAATTCTATATCGTAATCGTAATATACATGTCGTTTTTTTATCATAAGGTATGGATATTTCAATATAATATACATGTACATGTATTACAATGTAAAGTTATGATAAATACGCATAAAACATTATCTTGAACACATATCAAGGTTGTTATAATGATACCAGAGTCGCTCATGCCTTCGATATGAAGATTTGTTCTAAGTATGGTTGGCTCTCAGGGCTCTAGACATTTTTTCGTATAAACTTGTCCCGGACATATTGAATTTGACTCGTCCGACATGGGAGCCAGATAGTTGTTCAAGAATATGATGGGGTACGAACTATTCATTAATTATGTGCGCATGAACTACTCTTGTACATGTGTAACATGTCCAATGTTGATTAGATATACATGCACTGGGGTAGATGTTTGCAGTGGGCAAAAAAATGTGTATCTCTAGTTAGACAGTTTGTGTCCATCACAGCATGGATCCAATAAATAGGGTCATTTGTGGGGGTCATTTATATAATATTGTGTCGTGACATTTAAAACAAACTTGTCGTGGACTAACTTGGACTCAACTGTTGGTAGTACGAATCCACAAATTAGACTTGTCCGGGACGTCGGGCTAGTGATTGCTTGAGCCCTGCCTCTGTTAGACGTTACAGCGATTGCCTAAGGTATCATGTTACGTGGCTATGGCGTGGTATACAGTGTGAGAGCACGATATCTGTTACAGGTATACAGTGTGACAGCACGATATCTGCTACAGGTATACAGTGTGACAGCACGATATCTGCTACAGGTATACAGTGTGACAGCACGATATCTGCTACAGGTATACAGTGTGACAGCACTATATCTGTTACAGGTATACAAGTGTGACAGCACGATATCTGCTACAGGTATACAGTGTGACAGCACGATATCTGCTACAGGTATACAGTGTGACAGCACTATATCTGTTACAGGTATACAAGTGTGACAGCACGATATCTGCTACAGGTATACAGTGTGACAGCACGATATCTGTTACAGGTATACAGTGTGACAGCACGATATCTGTTACAGGTATACAGTGTGACAGCACGATATCTGCTACAGGTATGTAGTGTGACAGCACGATATCTGTTACAGGTATACAACTGTTGGATCACTATATCTGTTACAGGTATACAAGTGTGATAGCACTATATATGTAACAGGTATACAGGTGTGGCATCACTATATCTGTAACAGGTATACAGGTGTGGCATCACTATATCTGTTACAGGTATACAAGTGTGGCATCACTATATCTGTTACAGGTATACAAGTGTGGCATCACTATATCTGTTACAGGTATACAAGTGTGGCATCACTATATCTGTTACAGGTATACAAGTGTGGCATCACTATATCTGTTACAGGTATACAAGTGTGGCATCACTATATCTGTTACAGGTATACAAGTGTGGCATCACTATATCTGTTACAGGTATACAAGTGTGGCATCACTATATCTGTTACAGGTCTACAGTGTGACATCACTATATCTGTTACAGGTCTACAGTGTGGCATCACTATATCTGTTACAGGTATACAAGTGTGGCATCACTATATCTGTTACAGGTATACAAGTGTGGCATCACTATATATGTTACAGGTATACAAGTGTGGCATCACTATATCTGTTACAGGTATACAAGTGTGGCATCACTATATCTGTTACAGGTATACAATTATGGCATCACTATATCTGTTACAGGTATACAAGTGTGACAGCACTATATCTGTTACAGGTATACAAGTGTGACAGCACTATATCTGTTACAGGTATACAAGTGTGGCATCACAATATCTGTTACAGGTATACAGTGTGACAGCACTATATCTGTTACAGGTATACAGTGTGACAGCAAGATATCTGTTACAGGCACACACTTGCTGGTGACACGAATGCCAGACACACTCACTCACTGAAATAACTGTCGACAGGAGAGACATTAACAAGTTAGCCCGTGAAAATAAAAGAACACAGACTGATTCACAATGATGCTAATGACTGTACATTCTGGGATATCCGAACTTTTCAAGGCAACACTACAATTCAAATAGGACAAAGAAAATTTATAGGACTGGTCACCTCTAATTCCACAGGGATGTTTTGCGTGTTTGGCTGGGAATCATACTGCATCAATCCATCTAAATAATACAGTCCGTGCGGTCTAGGCTTTCCTGCATAGTTTCCTGATATCCAAGGATTGATCCAGCGATTTATAAAAACCTCCGTGCCCTCACCATGGGAACCATCTGTGAAAGTACATGCACTTTGTTGTTACATAGTTATAAATACAGTCGGGCCAAGTTTATTCGCCAATATCATATCCGAATACGCAGTATCATCCGAAATAAAGATCAGGTCACGATGTTTCTTAGCCACGTCGAATTGAAATGGGTAACTCGAAACTACGTATTATTCGAAATAAAATTCGAATGAACGAGGTCCGATTGTATACAGGGACGTTTATTGCAGTTTTTTTATGAGAAAAACATATGATTTGTCGTCATATTGTTTTAAAATGTGTATTTTATTCAAGGAGCACTATTGCAGCCCTTGACCGATATTAAACAAGATTGGCCATGTGACGGGTCAATTACCTTTATACATGGTATGCTTCATCTTGTTACAGTGACATTATATTCACAAAAAGTTCAAGATAAAAAAATTAAACAGTCAAACTGATGACATTAAACCTGTCCTCTAAATGCATCGGGTACAGGGTGCTTTTACTGTCCTTTTAAAACTAAACATCAATTCGTAGATAAAAAATAGCAATGTATTTATTTTCTTATAAAAAGTTTAATTACCATGGGCTTCGTCGTCAAAGGCAACAAACAGTAATGTATTCCTCGGGGGTTTGTCTTTGAATTTGTCATGAAGTTGTCTGGCCACTTCGAGCATAGCAGTCACACCAGAGCCGTTATCGTCTGTACCTAAAAAAACGGACTCATTACAAAACAATTTTTTATCCAACATATATAAGTGGTAAAGCTCAGACGGTGGGACACTCAATTGCGTATCCGTAGGTTTATATTCGAACCCAGTGTGAGGCGTATGTGCTTCGTGACAATTTAACTGAGGATAATACAGTTGGACCATGTTTTTTTCGACAACCTTCTATCCGAATACTTGGTATCATCCGAAATAAAAACCAGGTCCCGACGTATCTTCTTATGCACGTCTAATTGAAATGGGGTATACCAAACCATGCTTTTTTTCGAAACAAAATTTCGGACCCGATGAATTCGAATGAACGAGTTCCGACTTTACATCTAATGCCATTTATGCTCCGCCCCTGAGTTATGTGGGGAAGGTGCCAGTTTCTTGTGGAAGAACATATTAGTTCTGGTTAATAATTCCAAGGAACACTAGTGAAGTGTATAGTTTGCACGCTTAGATTACTCACGTCTTTAGATTCCTTCTAAATAATGTGTCTAACTGTCTGTATAGTGTCTTAAAATGGATGACAACGTGATCGATGTTTTCTAATCCATCTATTTTTGAAATATTGGACGCGCGCAGGAATAAGAGGGTTAAGGTCTTAAAGGACTATTGTATGCATTCAAACACTTACATTTGGTATTGTACATTTTATTTTGTCAATGGATGACACACACATAAGGATACTATTGTAAGTGGTTTTGCATTTGAACTGAATATGATGTCAGTAGACTCATTAACATGACTTGACTCATACCCATTACACAAGGAAATTAAACATTTTACATAGCTGCCTTTTATGGTGGCATATTACTGCCACCAGTTAGCATGATAGCGTTCGAAATTGTTTCGTGTTAACCACTTAATTATTACGATAATTATCTAGCTATCTAGTTAATATTCGTGTTACATTTTCGGTAAGATAAATATCATACAACAAGAAACAGGCTTGAAAGTGCCCAGAACTGCCACCTCTTACCTGTTTATGATGTATTGCACTAGATTTAAGTGGCAACACGAATCTTATCTAGTTGACCACTTATTATGTTACTTAATAACTCAAATTCGCGAAGTGTAATACATCATAAAAAGGTAAGAGGTGGCAGTTCTGGGCCTGTTTCTAGTTGTAGGATATTTATCTTACCGAAAATTTATCACGAATATTAACTAGATAGCTAGATAATTATCGTAATAATTAAGTGGTTAACACGAAACAATTTCGAACGCTATCATGCTAACTGGTGGCAGTAATATGCCACCATAGCCTTCCGATCAAAATTTCTCTCGCATACCCAGCTTTCATTTCCTTTCAGCTAGCTTATCATACCAGATTGTTCCCATGAATGGTCCGAAAAGCAATATAGATTCCCCAAACTGTATAAATTTTGGGCAACCAATTTTGCCAGATATTATTCAACACAAGCATCAAATTAAGCGAAGAGTATTTCGGAAACGTGATGGAATAACTAACACACGTGTTTCCTTGCATTTTCTTCCAAATGAAACCTTTTACGTCCATCAATGTTTTTCCAACCAAGAATCGTTCGCGGATATATGATATACCTGCACAATCGTATCAGCAACATGCTTTATCAAATATTTCAAGTAAGTTGTGTAATTTCAAGTGAAAAAGACTGACATATGAAAATAAATTCCTGTCTACTCACGTACCTAACATTTAAAGGCTTGAATCGTGGGAGGGGAACGGACATATTAGGACAAGGTTAAAGCAATACAAAAATTGAACTTTGTGAAAAGCGTTATACCCCTTGTGGCAATGTATACATGTACATATTCTATAGATAGCGCAAAGGGAGAGAACGCTAGATGGGATAAAGGGAAATAACTCGTGACAATATCTGACTCATGTCGGTTTGTCCATGAAGCTGGCTATTTTATACGAATTCATAGTAGAGTTTTACCTGGAGAGTTTCTGCTTGTGTCATAGTGTGTTCCTATCCCAACAATATGATCATCCGTTCTACCGAAGTTGACCCCTTCTATGATTCCAATAACATTATGAAATACAGTCTGAAGGATAGAAAATAATGTTATTTGTACATTATACACTTATACCAGTACAACAGGCGACTTGGGAGTTTAACATTTTGTCTTTTATCTACACTCGACTGACATGACTACCACACCCCCCAACTTATTCCGTGATACAAACAACAATGCATATACCATTATACATGTACAGTAAAACCTCAACAATAAGACCACCATTGGGACCCTTGTAGTCTGGTATTATTATTAAGATGGTCTTAATATTGAGGATCATTAAAGAGCAGAGCAATGAAAATGGACTTAACAATTGTGTTCTTAATTTTGAGGTGGTCTTGTTATTGAGGTGGTCTTTAAGTGAGGTTTTACTGTATTTAGTTTTAAACACTGAAGTACAAACATTTCCATTTTACAGTACTGTAAACACTTTCTATGAAAAGTACATGCCTGGTCAAAACATCGAACTATAAAATCTTGCTCGAATCGCAAGTAAAACAAACACAGGTTTTAAAGTCTGACTGAACTTCAATGGATCTAGATTCATACTTTGTGTGTCACCATGGAAACATACATAGCGAATCCCGGATTTCATCTAATATTTTGGAAATCGCGGAACGGAGATACTTCGCCGCGACGTGTAAGCCGCAGTATCATAATTAAAGTTTAGATTGTAGCAACAATAGGCAAGTTTACGCAGTAATCGCGGTATACAATAGATTGATTGAATGTGAGAATTTATTTATTAAGCAAGGAAGCTTTAGGCTGGCATACCAGAAGGTCAGTGGTTCTATTTAGATGTTTATCGCGGGTCTTCCTACACCCTTATAGCGGGAAAAACCCTGTGTGTTTTTGTGACTTAAAGCCTTTCATAACAAAAAAAGTATCGAGATATTTCAATTTTTTATGTTATTCTTCATTTCCATCTTACTCTGGGAAAAGGTTCTGTTATTTTGAAAACCCTTTTGGTTCGGTGCTTAATGTGCGTGCCTTATGCCTGCGAAGAACTAACGGTATGACAAGTTTGATATATTTTGTAAATAAATATGACATCTAACTCCTGTATAATGTGTTTGCTATATAAACATTGTATTGAAACCGGTACTTGTCACCGTACTTCGTGTTAAATCTTTTTGATCGTAAAAAGCGTATTTATTACTGTTGACTTTGATTAACCTAACACTGTTTTTAGTTTGATTATTTGCATAATATCCTTATTGTGATGTTTAGTCTAGTTACTGTACGTATGGACGTGGAGCAATATCATAGATGTACGTATGTTAGCAAGCATTCAATCTATCATTTATTTCTTGAGCATATACACATTTATTCAGCGATGCGTAAACCAATCAAATCTAAGGATATAAAATGTCGAAGCCAATTAAAGTTGTGGAGACTGAACACTGATTTGTTTCAAATCTGCAAGTTGTGAAATCATATCAATCGGTGTAATGACGCGACTGTGCATTAATATTTTAATCGTCAGTCAAAGTATACTTACTTCATTTACGATGAATACCTGTTCTTCTACCTTGAATCCAAATCGTGTCATTTCATTTAAAATAAACTCTTTAGCTTCGTTTTTGTAATCACTGCCAGTCACGTGATGTCGAACGTGCCCAAATGTGGACAGCAATACGTTACGCAGGTAGGCAACATTTGCTGCTGTTGTTGTGTGATCTAAAATATAAAATACATTGTAATTACCAACAACACGGGGCGGATACAGGATTTTTTGTTAGGACGGTTGTAAATTATAGATGTGGTTACAAGAGGCAGTTGCCCATAGTTCAGGGTGTCTGGAACGAAGTCGAGGGCGCTTTCTTAATAGTTACAGTACGTTTTAGGTAGACTATGGACATAATCCGTAGATCATATATGTAACAATGTCACTGTCGACCCGCGATCGTATACATTTTGTTATTTTCGGTGCATCCGTACTAGAATGGCTTTGCTCATGCTTTGCATATCGGTGCAGTGTAAACCTAACAATTTCTACGTTAACCACCAAACTAACTTCTCTTCAACCGAACAACGTTTGAAACATTAACGCAGATTCAATTGGTTAAGGGGTACGTTACCGAAATCCACTGATTTCCGCGGTAAATTTATAAAAATCCATTTTCCATTGCCGAAATCTATTTCTAATACAACATCGGCACTATATGTTGCTATGTTACTGTTATAATATTAAATATTAGGTTGATTTAAATATACATTCAAAATAATCTAAGGAAAATATTGCATATTAAGAAAAATATAGATTACGTCTCCAGTGGATTTCGGTAAAGTAACGTACCATTCGATAAGGCCTATGCATGTACGTGTTTACCAAACCTAAACACATTAACTGGTTTCTTGTTATGTATTTTGTCTTCCGAAGCAAAGTATTGAACACTATTATGTTTGTAAAGAAAACATTTTGATCACGATAGAGGCGTTATTCTTCTTATTGCAATCATGCCAGTGATGTATGAAACCCATAATAGTGTTTGCCTTAACAACTGCGTCTAAAATGTTAAATAAAAACGTACGCATACTGAAAGTATAGAAATCAATTAACTTACCTGATGAGATAACACAAAATACGAGTACTACACTAATTAAAGCTGTCAATCCGCCGTTTGCGTTTATCGTCGGCATTTTGTCAAAGTATAACGACTTTAGTGAACAAACAATTCATATGCATGTTAGCATCGGACTCTTAACTACAATTACCGGAAATGTGGTTCACTAAGTCGTGCTCGTTTGATTCAGACAGCAGAATTAATTTCCTTAAAAATCATTCAAATAATTGACATACGAAAGCAGTAATGTCATGGAACAAATAAACCGAAACCGATGAGTAGACGTGTTTTATAAGATTTCTTGGTTAATTTATTTATTTCATAAGACATTGAGCAACTTGACCGAGATATCATGTCAGCACACATTCACAGCCAGTTTGGACAAGATTGGATAAAAATGTGCAAAAGTTAGAGAGTGGACAACATAGTGGACTGGAGGTGAAACTATAACACAACCCGTCTTTGATGGAAGAGGGGTGTCAATAAGAGCCAGAAGCTGGTTAAATTACCCAGCAACTTAAGCATCATCATCCGGCTACTTTTTTTGTATGAATGATCATAATTAAGGGGAGTACCACAACACCACCTACTTACGGAGATTTCCTTGCTACTTCAAGAATTCGTGATACTCCTGTGACGGGAATATAATAAGAATTATTCAGTCAAAATGTATGTATATGGCAATCATGATGACTTACCCAATGAACTTTTACAGTAAGCCATTCACATCATAATGACCACAAAAACATGCCATTTGAACTTGGGAGAACTGACCCGTGTAAAAATAAATAACAATGAACAAATAAACCAACTTCAAAAACACATTGAAATAAGTGACAGCAAAGTGATGTAACCACTAACCTTGGGTATGTCTGACCTCTAAACAGCATATTATTACAAGTACTCATTTTGATTAAGAGAATGGATTACCATAGTCAGGGGCGGATCCAGGATTTTGTCTTTGGGAGGGGGGTGTAACTTTTGGTCATTTTTTTGGTTTTGCCCATGCCTTATAGAACATTATCACGATAGAATATAATGCTACAATAAATCAGAATCGCTTATTTGATAATCTTATAGTTTAAGATATGTGTATATTTTCGTATTTATACTCACATACACATGTAAGGTTGGGGAATTATAGGTGCCCCCCTTAGATCCGTTAGTGATAGTTCAATGTTACTACCTCATGTGTTCCTCCAATATGCTACTTATCTGTCATTTATAATCAGTTGGTCCCTTCTGGTCACCTTACTGGAATAAAAAAATGCTTTCCTATATTCAACCCACTTCCCTGAAAGAGGATACAGTAGATTAAAGCATATTGAGCATATGTGAGTCGAGCTAAACATGCGAATACGGAGGCGACCGACATCCCCTCGCAATCTGCGTGAACTGGAACAGGCATTTGCGCAGGAGTGGATTAATATTCCCATAGGTTTCATCCGAAACTACGTACTGTCGATGAGACAAAGGTGTGTGCATGTCGTAAGCGCCATTGGAGGACAAACGAGGTTTTAGCTACGCGGTGTACGGATTTTATTGCGATTTTGTTACTTTTCACATTGTTGGGATTTCGTGTTATGTCATTTCGTGAATTCGGATTTTACAGTGATATTTTTATTTGTTAAGTTTTATATGTATTTGTTGATCAATTGCAATTAAATTTCTAAGAAGTACGTTACTATGATGTGTTGAATTAATTATATTCCAAATTTGAACAAATCCACTCACAAATAATCCAGTTATACCGAATGATATAAGTGTCGGGTTAGAAGTGGCTCTAAGTGTATGTGTATAAATGCTCAGAATATTGTTATATTGTGCTATTTTGCATGACAAAGCCGTTTTACAGCAAACTATGAAACATTGTATTGTTTCTAATCACTTCCGGTACACATGGCATACATATTGGAGGTCCTTGTCAAAACATTCTGGAGGTCTCAAAATGATATTAGAGTAATTTGGTTCATGGGACATATGATGATATACATGAATTTAGGTATAATTGGGTATATATTGAATGTTTACACGAGTAAATCATTACTACCATACAAGTAATACAAGGATTTGAATTATTCAAATAGGAAAAATGACTTTCTAGTTAGATCTACATTAGTCATAAATACATGTATGTTAATATGATGGCTAGTTGTGAACATTTGTACAGTTATATAAATTGTCCTCATGTGCTACTAATAACATATTGATCTGATAAGTTTGCCATGGCATTATGATGATTTGTATACTGTCAGCTATTCGATTGTATGATTGTATTGACAACTAGCAACACTAAAGTAATGGTTAAACATTTATATGATTTCACAAGATGTCAATATTACAATTGTATTGCACCTATGCATAAACTACATTTATTTTAGTTAACCTAAACTGTTAAGTTATCAGATTGTATATTGATGCTTTCATTTGTAGGTAAAACACTATATACAAAAACATCATTATTGATTAAAAAAAACAGAAAACAACAATATGTCATTACTACTATGAAGTGTTGGGTAGTGTGTGGCAAATGGTGCTACCCCTGATTGACAGGTACCGGAACTGGTTGAATTGGGTACTCTACTGGCACAGTTTTCATAGTTTCTGGAGGTAGATTTTATCCAAATGGAGTTTAATTTTTTGCTGAATAATTTATTTTTCACTCTATATCACCCAATGCATAATTTACGCAGCAGATGGTGAAAATGCAGTTAACAGTCGGAAAGTGTCCCGGATCTGGACTGTACATAATATTTTTACATTTTTTATGGTTATGTTTGTGTTCCACATTTCTTATCTCCATTATTCATCAGCTTACAGCATTCGACATTCATGTGTCCAAGGTACACAAATGTGCGTTCGCATAGCACATATTTTGGTCAGGCGACCCAAATTTCCGGCGGTACATGCACAGGTCGAATCAAAGTGGGTCGGCACATTAAAAAATCCACTACCATCATATACTATATAGCATATGATAATTTTTATTCCATTTATAAATATTGTTGTAAGAAATCTGAATTTTCAGAACTGATATGACCAACTCAAAATAAGTTTATTTGTCTGAAAAAATAAACTATTAAATAAAACAATAATGGCTTCATTTACACGAAGTGCTATTGTTTGTGTATGGCTTTACCCACATCGTGCCCAGTGAATTGTATTTAAAACATTTGTTTATTTGTTTTTGCAGTTAATCATGTCATCTCATGCCAATTTGTGTCAGCTTGTAACAATAAAGAAGTTTTCGCAGTTGTCAGTCCGATTAGAATATTAAGTAAATATAGGATCATAGTCTTCAGTGGTCATCATTTACAGTGTCAAGTTTCGCGATATTTAATGTTACTTCTTTAATACACAAATTATATTTTGGCATTCTTAATATATCGACTGCCATTCTGCCAACATTATAGCGGTACCAAGTTCTGGTAATTTTTTGATCTGACCTATGAACTATCCACTATATGTGTGATTTATACTACCAAGGCAATGACAACACGAATCATTTTACAACAATTTGGTATTTTATTGCTCATAATAGATACATAAATAGGATACTTCAAAATTTTATTATAAAAATATAATTTAAAACATTCATATCGACAAATTAACACAAATAATTACAAAACACTGATTATTACAATTATATCAATTAAATAGATTAAGGCATACCAATGTTACATTCATAGTCATGTGCAGTGCATACTTATCATAATGTTAAAGATTTTTAAAATGGCCTCCCCATCGCCACTCACAGCCATCCCTACACTCTTTACTGACATGCTTTGATGGCAAAACTGATATCATTCCTCAAAATACAGGATACGCGGACTTCCGATCCAAGCATGTACTACATATAATGAAACATTCGTATTGTAATAAAATACTAATAATATTAGCATTTAGTAGAGATCTACAATTCATTTCGTTTTTCAATTAACAATCTTCGAACCTGAATAACTCCTTATGATATTTGGATTTAAAGAAAGTGGACGTATTGAAGTCAAGCGTAGAACTGGTATTTTCGGTTGGTTTGGTTTGGTATTACTGTTTATGAGGTCGCCCGTCGCCGCGCACATTTTATAATGCACTTTATGGTATTTTGGTCGACCCGGTATGACCCCCACACACCATAAATATACTTTTTGAAACCGAAGGGGGGAATTTACCTGCCTGTATAGCAGTATAAATCAAACAGACAATTTTTGAAGCCAAAGACGGTTACTGCACAGTGCCAATGAGACCTATCGTACAGTTACCATTTTCCTGGCACCTAACCAGTACTTTCCTGGAATCTACCCAGTACTTTCCTGGATACATGCCAGAACTATGTTAGGTGGGAAACACTGAAAAGTATTTCTGTTTTATCCCGCGAGAAGAGGGATCGAACCCACGACCTTCGGATTCGTAGTCAGCAGCGTTAACCCACTGAGCCACAGGGCCACCTACAACTAACTGGTATTTTCCCGCGAAACATCTCTATATATCGACATAATTATATACCACGTGATTCAATTACCCATCACGTGACCTGCATGGTTAAAACCAAACACGTACTCTTTGTTCGTTAACCGCGTAAAGACATAAGTTATGTACTATACTCCGTAACGTCCAGAACTAATAATTATATAAAGTGATACAAACAATACACATGGCAATTAACATACATTATATAAATAACAGAAATAAGAAAATGTTGAACAGTTACTTCTTATAAATTAGCAGCTTCATTTTGCTTAACTGATTGAAATAAATATAGTGCAGTATAAAGATTACAAGACTCTTTCACTGGCTTCCTATACAAATAGCAATATCCAGCTGAAGGGTACGCTGTATTGGCGGGAACGCGCTCTGCTAGGAGACAGGTATTTCAATCTGCACACAAAACCAGTGATATATTCTTTTCTTGCATACCCTTTTAACGAAATCAAGGGGCAATACTATAAGGCGGGGTGGGAGTTTCCAGCATTGGTGTAGACACAGGAAATCCTTGTCTTGTATGCAAGAATATTTCTAAAAAAGGGCCTTACTAACAACCTGGCATACAACTGATAAAAAGTTGTTCCCATTGCAAATCTGCATATTATAGCAATACGAACTAGCAAATTGAATATTTATACAAGCCAATTTTATCATTACACCCACAATGAATATTACAAATTGTGACACACATAGCCAGTACAACAAAAGCTTATGCCTGTACAACCTATACCATCACTTTCCGAAGTTTGCGATGTAATTTAAATATGTATATTTGTGATTTTGAGTGGTACTCCTTCTGGAAAGCATGTCTTGAAAAAAAATTTCTTTCATTCTCACAGGTATTCGGTTATAAACATTTTTAGAAAATCTAATTTTTATTATATATATATATATATTAATACAAGAACAAACAACAAGCATATATATATATCGATATATATGGTTCTTGAATATTAAGTATGTACATGCAACGAAACTAACACCAACTTGTAGACATGAACAAACACATATCAATGTACTAGAATTTGTGGTATAGAATTTGAAGTTATGAACAAAATGGAAAAAAATAATTTCTTAAAAAATTGGTACATCCAAGTTTCCAATGCATAATAATGGCTATTGTAAACACAATGAGTACAACCAGTTTCATGTTGTATAATTGTATTGTATATCAAGAAGCAAACTTTATTTTTGACGCTCACTGCAGACAGTAAGATGGACCTACAATGTATGTACATGTATTACACTGACTGTCCCTTTATGGACCTACAATGTATGTACATGTATTACACTGACTGTCCCTATATGGACCTACAATGTATGTCCATGTATTACACTGACTGTCCCTTTATGGACCTACAATGTATGTACATGTATTACACTGACTGTCCCTATATGGACCTACAATGTATGTACATGTGTTACACTGACTGTCCCTTTATGGACCTACAATGTATGTACATGTATTACACTGACTGTCCCTTTATGGACCTACAATGTATGTACATGTATTACACTGACTGTCCCTTTATGGACCTACAATGTATGTACATGTATTACACTGACTGTCCCTTTATGGACCTACAATGTATGTACATGTATTACACTGACTGTCCCTATATGGACCTACAATGTATGTCCATGTATTACACTGACTGTCCCTATATGGACCTACAATGTATGTCCATGTATTACACTGACTGTCCCTATATGGATCACAATGTATGTCCATGTATTACACTGACTGTCCCTATATGGACCTACAATGTATGTCCATGTATTACACTGACTGTCCCTATATGGACCTACAATGTATGTATTACACTGACTGTCCCTTTATGGACCTACAATGTATGTACATGTATTACACTGACTGTCCCTTTATGGACCTACAATGTATGTACATGTATTACACTGACTGTCCCTATATGGACCTACAATGTATGTCCATGTATTACACTGACTGTCCCTTTATGGACCTACAATGTATGTACATGTATTACACTGACTGTCCCTATATGGACCTACAATGTATGTATTACACTGACTGTCCCTTTATGGACCTACAATGTATGTATTACACTGACTGTTCCTTGTATGGCATCACTTGTCTATAGAAATAAACATTTGTATGATTGGTCTTACCTAAAAGACCAAACCATGTCTGAAATATGGCTACGGACAGAACAATACAAAAGTCAAGTTTTCCAAATGGAAAAAGCAAGACAATTGTATTTACCATGTGTAGGTGCAGCATTCACCAGGAATAGTGTTAACAGTTATAAGGAAGGACATACAACCTTACTTATTTGTATTGTACCCATGTTCACAAAAAATGGAACATTGCAATCACCTTTTCTGTCTTTTACAACATTGGATCAGTGACCAAATACATAGTTTCCCCATCTACAATATTACCTCCCTTGTTCTTAAGTGTCGTCCATTTTGATAGGCAAAACTGATAAGCGCTAATATGAGTAATTTCCAAGTGTGTGATGATTAAGAAAATACCACAAAAATTGCATGTGACAGCCATTTTTCTTCAACTTAGCCATAATGAATAAGTTATTTTTTATATATTGGAATAGTTTATCATCGTTTACATTATATTCCCCATAAACTTTAAGGAAATTTGCCTATCAAAATGGCCTACAATTCAATCAAGGGAACTATCTATAGGAATAGTATCCCAGCTTTATGAATGGCGGAAATTTACAGCAAGAGTGGCCTGCCCTACTTTCAAAATGGTTACATGTATAGACATTCGCAAGAAGAGTGATCTCTCTTGGTTTTAAATTTCTTTAAGCAGGTGGCATAACTCTCCCTTTCATGCCACCATTCGAAATGGGAGTAACATCCCTGCTTTCAAAATGACGGAAGTTTACAGTAAGAGTTACCTTCCCTAATTTCAAAATGGTCTATGCCGCAAAAATGGCAGCCATTTTGAAATCGGGACATTTCTCATGTCTTACAAGCCTTTTTCACATCAGGGGAAATTACTCATGTCTTTGATTGCCTCCATTTTGAAACATTGTGACGTTACTCTTATAATTAATATCGGCCAATAAGTTTTTTAAGCAGGGGGTATAACTCTACCTTGCATGGCGACCAATCGAAACAGGAGTAGCCTCCCTGCTTTCAAAATGGCGGACATTTACAGTAAGAATTACCTCTCCTCATTTCAAAATGGTGGATAACTCGCAAATATGGCAGCCATTATGACATCAGGGGACATTACTCATGTCTTAAATTGCCTCAATTTTGAAATAAAGGGACATAACTATTATTCATAATAGTGGCCATTTTATGCAGGGGGCACAACTCAACCTTGCATGGCGACCATACGAAACAGGAGTAACCTCCCTGCTTTCAAAATGGCGGAAATTTGCAATAAGAGTTACCTCTCCTCATTTCAAAATGGTGGATAATCCGCAAATATGGCAGCCATTTTGACATCAGGGGACATTACTCATGTCTTACATTGCCTCCATTTTGAAATAAAGGGACCTTACTCTTATTCATAATAGTGGTCATTTTTAAGCAGGGGCATAACTATAACTTGCATGGCGACCATTTGAAACAGGAGTAACCTCCCCTAATTTCAAAATGGCGCAAATTTACAGTAAGAGTTACCTCCCCTAATTTCAAAATGGTGGGTAATCCGCAAATATGGCAGCCATTTTGACATCAGGGGACATTACTCATGTCTTACGTTGCCTCCATTTTGAAATAAAGGGACATAACTCTTATTCATAATAGTGGCCATTTGAAGCAGGGGGCATAACTCTACCTTGCATGGCGACCATTTGAAACAGGAGTTACCTCCCCTAATTTCAAAATGGTGGATAATCCGCAAATATGGCAGCCATTTGACATCAGGGGACATTACTCATGTCATCCATTGCCTCCATTTTAAAATAAAGGGACGTTACTCTTATTCATAATAGCGGCCATTTTTAAGCTGGGGCATAACTCTACCTTGCATGGCGACCATTTGAAACAGGAGTAACCTCCCTGCTTTCAAAATGGCGGAAATTTACAGTAAGTGTTTCCTCCCCTAATTCCAAATGGTGGATAATCTGCAAATATGGCAGCCATTTTGACATCAGGGGACATTACTCATGTCTTACATTGCCTCCATTTTGCAATGAAGGGACATTACTCTAATTCATAATAGTGGCCATTTTAAGCAGGGGGCACAACTCTACCTTGCATGGCGACCATTTGAAACAGGAGTAACCTCCCTGCTTACAATATGGCGGTAATTTACAATAAGAGTTACCTCCTCTCATTTCAAAATGGAGGATTATCCGCAAATATGGCAGCCATTATGACATCAGGGGACATTACTCGTGTCATACATTGCCTCCATTTTAAAATAAGGGGACATAACTCTTATTCATAATAGTGGCAATTTTAAGCAGGGGGCACAACTCTACCTTACATGGCGACCATTCGAAACAGGAGTAACCTCCCTGCTTTCAAAATGGCGCAAATTTGCAATAAGAGTTACCTCCCCTCATTTCAAAATGGTGGATAATCTGCAAAAATGGAAGCCATTTTGACATCAGGGGACATTACTCATGTCATACATTGCCACCATTTTGAAATAAAGGGACCTTACTCTTATTCATAATAGTGGCCATTTTTAAGCTTGGGGCATAACTCTACCTTGCATGGCGACCATTTGAAACAGGAGTAACCTCCCTGCTTTCAAAATGGCGCAAATTTACAATAAGAGTTACCTCCCCTAATTTCAAAATGGTGGATAATCCGCAAATATGGCAGCCATTTGACATTATATATTTGGCGGGGTCGTAAACATTGTACAAGTTTGTGTCATTGAAATACAATTTCTGTCTGATTTTCGCACTTATTTTGCAGTACGAGACCCTCCTTTTTTTGAAATTGCCGCCATTTTGAAACTGGGGACATCAGTCTTACCTTACCAAGTTTCCACTTAAGGGTAAATAGATGATACTCTTGTTGATAATGGCCACCATTTTGAAAACAGGGGACATAACACTTCATTGTTTGGCCGCCATTCCATAGGAGAGTAGCCTCCCATGGTAAATTGGCAGGATAGTAATGTACGAGTAACCTCCACTGTTTTCAAATGGCATTTATTCGCAGTAAGAGTGATCTCCCTTGTTCAATATGTCCCATATATGCAGTTTTAGTAACCGCCACCATTTTGAAACAAGGGACGTCACTCTTACCTTAGTTAGACTCCATTTTAAATTAAAGGGACGATACTCTTGTTGAAAATGACGGCAATTTTGACCAAAGGGCAAATAAATCTACATAAAGTGGCCGCCATTCCATGTAAGAGTGGCCTCCCACATTATAAGATTGCCGTCATGTAATGTGTGAGTAACTTCCCCTGTTTTCAAAATGGGGTTTATTTGTAGTAAGAGTGATCTCCCTTGCTTTAATATGGCGGATATAATTATGCAGTAAGAGTTGCCTCACTTTTTCCATTGTGTGGGCGTGATTCAATGTCAGAGTAACCTCCCTTATTACAAAATGGTTAACATACTGAATGGGTAATCTCCCCTGTTTTCAAAACGGCAGATATTCGCAGTAAAAGTGACCTCCCTTGCTTCACTATGGTTGAAATATACAGCATGAGTAACCTCCTTTTTTCCAAAATACCGCCATGTTGAAACAGGGGATGTCAGTTTTACCTTACTAAATCTCCATTTTAAAGTAAAGGGACGCCACTCTTACTGAAAATCAATTTCATTTTGACCACAGGGCACATGACATTACATTTAGTGGTCGCCATTCCATGTAAGAGAAGCCTCCCTTATAACAAAATGGCAGAAATGTAATGAATGAGTAACCTCGACCGTTTTCAAATAGCGGATATTCGCAGAAAGAGTGACTTCCCTTGCTTCAATATGCAGTGTAAGGGGAAGTCACTCTTACCAATCCATTTTGATGTAAAGGGACAATACTGTTGTTAATAATGGCGGTCATTTTGAAAAAAGGGGACATTTCAGTAAGAGTACCCTCCCTTTTTCGAAATGTTGGACATTCGTGTCATGAGTGACCTCCCCCTATTTCAAAATGCCGGCAGTTTCGAAATGGGGAACAACACACTTTTTTAATTCGATACCATTTTTGTGATTACTGGTTGGCAATAGTACTCTTCCCAGATACCTATGACTGACTATTATGTTTAACTGCTGCATGTCAACTATGGATTAATGCACTAGCTTTTTATCAAAATTTGAACTCTGGGATTGGTAAAAAGTCTTCATTGAATTTAACAGAGTAGATCAGTCATGGATGTCCATGGATGAGTATATTTTATACAGTAATTGGTAAGTTTGTAACCATAACAACAAGTAGCAAATTATATCTGGTCACTTCTACGGACCATGGTCCTTTATGGACCAAACAAATGCAATAAACATAAATCCTCTATTTTCTCACAATAAAGTCTTCGAAAACAAATCCTTCACTTTATTAGTCACTTTTTTGTTTTTAAAGTTCAAATATAACACCATTCATTCTTGACAAGTGTACCCATCTGGTGGTCAATTGATGAGATTCATTCCATACCTGAAATATAAAAAATGTGTAATTAATACTATAAATAATTAAAGTACAGTAAACCTCAATAATAAGACCACATTCAAGACTCTTGAAAACTGGTCTTCTTATTAAGGTGGTCTTCATATTGAGATTGAATAAAGAGTAAATCAGTGAAAATGGACTTGAACATTTTGGTCTTAATTTTGGGGTTGTCTTATTATTGAGGTGGTCTATAGGTGAGGTTTTACTGTACATGTAATTAAATCATCAAAATATCTTGTCAACATGAAAAAATACTAGATAGACTTAATTGCATGTGTACAAGTATCACCAGAAATACAGGATGAGCCAAGTCACTGCAGATACCCAATTATGATAGCTCAATGTTTCTTATTCAAACATGGGAGACAACCTGGTACAATAACCATTCAAAACAAATTCCAACATTTTTTAGCAAATCAACAATAGTCTGCATGCAATCATTCAATGAGATAAAAATATTAACATATCAAAGCCACAACATTTCTCAGCCCTGTTTGTCAATTATTTATTAGTTTTTCTGTCTAAATTCATGAAATCATTCAATCATCTGTTTATTCTCATTTGATAGTTACCCTTATTTGGGTATCACTAATTAAAGATTATGGTCATTTGTTTATCCTCCATCCACATAGTCCTTATTTATTTTTCACAGAGAAGAACTTCATTCTATCAATTAATGATAATTGATTAATCAATTAAATGTTAACTTTGTTTGTCCCCAACTGATCATTTGTATATCATATTGAGTTTCTTTATAATTTTATTGTTTATTGATATCTCATTTTTTGTCACAATGATTATATTATAAATGTCAAGTTAATTAATCTACTTTCATTCTAATTGGTACACTGGTTACAATTTTATCAAACATTTTGTAATAATTTCATAATATACTATCATACACTACTATTATATTATTCTACTACATGAACTTGCTTTCTTTTTTCAATATTTTGGTTAATTCATCAATACACCCCAGTTTTATTTGACTATAATCACATTTGTGATTTTATGTAGTTTTGTGTCAATTTTCTCTATTATTTTGTTTTTTTATCATTTTATGACTAGAACAATCCTGATGATAAACTTACTTCTGTCATTTTACTTTAATTTTGATGTGAATATGCATTCCATCAATCACCATAGCTATGAGATTACAAACTTGAGATCGGTTGCCATACTCAACAGCTACTTTTCAGTCTCAACTTATATTGTCAAACAGATATTTTGCTAAATGTTTCAGTAAATTTTCAGGTTATTTAGTTATGTTTTATGACAATTACTGTTTGATTAATTCTAATAACAGAATTAATATAAGAAAGACACAAAACAAGATTTAAGATCAATCTTAAGTTAATAAACTCGGATGAAACTTTACATTTAGAAATATTGTATAGTTATTTGTCACAAAGTCGATACTTCTGATAACAAATAATCCAAGTTTAAAATATCCCCAAAAAAATAATGATAAATGTTATATTATACACTGCCATCCAAAAGTTTCTTCACACTTTAATATTTTGAATTTCTTTACTTTTTCAAACAAAACATGTATGACCATGAAGTAAAATTATTCATCCTACTTCTGTGATGGATATATAGTTAAAAATTAACAATTTGCATATCTCGGCCGCAGCATCAATCCGAAACCAATGTATGTGTGTAACTGATTGATCTGACACAGAAAATAAGATAATTTATTTCAGTATACATTTAAAAAAACTTCTAAAGAAAATTATTGCTGCGTTAAAAAGCATTTTCGATGTATTGCATGTGAAGCAAATATGAAAATATATTAATTGCAATGGGAAATGGAACTTTTGGAGGGCAGTATACAAATAAACATGTAATGTCTTAACTAATTATGTGTTGGAATATTCACCATTGTGTTGTTGCATACTCATGTAAGAAATATGTGTATTTTGTTTACAGTTTACAAGTTGAATTCACTTTATAAATGGTTCGACAGCAATATTATATAAGTATGCTGGTGTTATAATATACATGTATATAATTATGTTATAATTTCATAGTCTTTATTTTCACTGATCACATTTATCAAAGCAATAATGATCCCACGATATTTATGGTCCATATTTATGTTGATATGTTGCACATTTGTTAATATGTTTTCTTCTCACTACAATTGTTTAAATTATATCCTAAATGAAATATCATGCAGAACTAGTTGTATTTTGGACCCGAGGCCTTATATTGCAAATAATTCAGTATTGTACTGTATTGTATTCAAAATCAGTGAGCCTCGTATATGCTTTTTGGTAAAAAATATTAAAACTGTATTTGTCTTTAGAAGTGATGTCCAATGTTAGAAAATGTTCTTAAATGATCTTGAAATCAACACAAGTTGTCTCCCTTTAATCAATTATATGACATTTTGTTCATTGATATGTTATATTACCTTATTTTTGTCAATCAACATGGAATCTAAGTCACAATCTATCACACATGGCTTATTGTAGCATTTTACATGGATCACCATTGTCTATTGATCCTGCAAAAGAAACAAAAAAGAAAAATGATTTTATCATAACTAAAAATAAAAGCTTGAAACTTTATACTGAGCCGCTTTATATGTTGAATGCTGGTAACATGCATTTTGTTTCGGGCTTAATACTATTTCTCAACAGTATTTCAGTTACATGCAGCAGTCACTTGACCTAACCAGTACTCCAGGTTACCAACCAGTACCAACCTACTCCTCCACAAGCAACTTCTCCACATAAATCAGAGTTCAGTAGTGGAGGACAAATGACTTTGCTTGAATAATATCTTCAGTCAAATTGTCATGGAAGAACATATGCCTCGCCGGGGTTTCGACCAACAACATCTAGATCAGCTGTTGGGTGCTCTATCAAATGATGTAAACGGGCGGGCTTGTGTAACATGTATATAGAACAAGTACTTTGGGAGTTAAATGCATTATCCCACTCTTATCTCTCTCATGTATAAAGCTTATAAAGAGAATTCATTAAAACCAAAGCTGATGTCAGCCTAACACAGAGAGATGCATACTCAGTACTTGGCATCACCTTCTGTCTCTCATTGTGAACAATACAGTCAGACCTCGTTCATTTGAATTCATCAGGTCCGAAATTATATTTACAATAGCCAATTTCAATTTGACGTGCCTAAGAAGATACACCAGGATTTGATATTTATTTCAGACGATACCAAGTATTTGGATAGAAGGTTGTGGAAAAAACAAGGCCCAACTTAATATTTCATTCAAAATTCTTCATCAATTTTAGATAGATTGTTTGAAATGCAGAATTTGAGAGTTTAGTCTATACTCCATAATAAGATTTATTATACCTTATTATTATTCATGAATAATTTAGAAAATTAATTAATTAGTAATTTAACAGTTAAAAATGGTATTATTTTAAAATTATATATTTGATAATGTATGCATTTGTGTAGTTACAATATTTGTTTATTAAATTTGTTGATTTCATTGTGAATATGTTTTATTTGATTGTTTTTTGGGAAGACGGAGAGCTGAAGTATTAATTTTGGCTTTGCAGCTTGTATGTAATGTTAAAGTATTTTTATTAATACATGGAGTCAGTTACAAATTTTTGGTAATAAAATAAATAACACATGGCAGTGAGGGTGACATGAACACAAAATATCACCCTCGGCACAAACTATTGCCAAGGTGATGCTGTGGGCGATATTCAATTTCTCACATTGATACTATTCGTGTCACCCTCACTGCCATTTGATATTTATATATTATTAACTTGAGATTTTATCTACATATTAACTAATACCACTTTATAAACATATTTACTTTAGTCTTTAATTAAGATATTTACATGTTTATTATTTATCAAAAGGAATATTTGCATATGTTCTCATCCTTAAATTCATTCATTGTGAATATCAATACAGAATTAAAACATTTGGTTATTACAAGAAATGCAATAAAAAAGAAGAGGTACTCCACCCAAATTGAACAGTCTGATTGACATGATTTTTTTTAATTCAATTAATATACACCCATGTATTTTTTTTCATTCACTAGTAAAATAACAACTCATATGTGCCCGACATCACAACAAAACAAGCGTGACGTAGACACGCTAAAATAATGGTGACATTGTTAATATTTATATTGTACTTAGTATGACACTTTATTTTCATTGTAAAATAATTGTCTGGTTAATTTGAATATGATCTTTGATTTAATCTGTTTAATTGAAAAATAAAAAATTAAATTGTAGGAACTATTATTTGTTGCGTCAGCTTTTGTTTACCAAATACCGAATTACACATGTCATACTTTGGTTGTATGTAAGGAGGTTAAGGTAATGTGTTTAATCAGCTGTTTCTGATGTTATATGTCATAAACAAACTCTTACATTCATGTCAACTTTTTATTAAATTCATTAAATCGCTAAAACCAAAAAAGACTTTTTGATCATCTTTAGTAGACATGTTTAATAGTTTCAATAAATAATTAATGACCACTCCTGTAAGATCCTCTACAGGTATATTAGAACCTTAGTTAGACCACCTCAATATTAAGAGCATCGTTTTCAAGTCCATTTTAACTGTTTACCTCTTTGTTCAACCTCAATAGTAAGACCATTTCAATAAGAAGACCAGTTTCCAAGTATCCCAAGGGTGGTTGTATTATTGAGGTTTTACTCTACTGTACTCTATTTAAGCCTATATAGGCTTTATAGGTAAAAGATGTAGTTTCGCCCACAAACATACATTCTTTGTAAGCCTCAATGCCTCTAAGCATCATTAAAACTTCTGCTTTTTGTTTTTACACTTAATTTATACCACTTTGTTATTATGAAAAAAAGATAGGGCAACACACATAACTCTTATATATACTTCATTGCAACAAATAGGCGACTTGCCTGACATTTGATCCCTAATTATTCAATATCATTTTCTATTTATCTTTTTTGATTCCTTCAACAAGTTGGTATAATTGTTGTAATACTGTCATAGTTCAGAGCAGAGTACATTAAGTTTGACAGAGTAAAAGAGAGATTAAGCTGTTATAGGGAACGCCTCATACAGATCAGCCGAAAAACAACATTCTACAAAACATTCGGCACTGAGGAGGTGCAAGGGTAAACATGCATGGGAACAGGGACATAAGGAATGATCTGACTGACCATAAAAATAACCATGGACAATTTAGGGGGACAACAAGGCAGAAAATTTACAGGATGGAATACCAGTAATTAGCATATCATACTGGAACAAAGAACTACCCCTAAGTCATTGGAATGCTTTATAGTTTACCAGAAAAGGACACTGTTTTTGTTTCCAGTGACAGTATATTATCTAATAAGAGAGATTTGTCCATTTCTACATGATGTTCTTTTAAGACATGTTTCAGTTAACTTAGCCTTCATTGGCTTTATCCCATACCTGATTTTGTATGAATTTGGAGCGTTTATTTGGGTTTAAGTCACAAGGACACAGTTATGATCAAATAACCACTTCCCAGCTTTAGTCTAGTTCACAGAAGATTGTCATGAGTTATCTCCCTTCCTCCATTCTGTAGTGTATGAAATATACTGTGCTATAGTACTCTAGAAGAGGGAAGGGGTTAAGGGAGAGAACTCATGACAATCCTCTGTACTCTAGACAAGAGTTGTTTGCGGTTAACTGGTTAACTGGTTTACCATTCAAAAGTACAATTATCAGTTAGTAAAATTATTAACCAGTTAATCGAAATAGAATATATGGTCGGACCTCGTTCATTCGAATTCGATCATTGGGTCCGAAATGTTTGGTTTCGAATACCCTGATTTCAATCAGTGTATAAGAAGATATATCGGGACCTGATATTTATTTCGGATGCTATTTTGTATTTGGATAAAAGGTCTATTGAACGAGGTCCGAATGTATTAAGCGTATAAATAAATTACTAAAATCTTGCCAACGTTGATGTTATACATGTACATCACATATCAGACAAAGGCTATCATTGATAGTCATGATCTAAGGTGTGAAATCCTGATGGTATTAATTAATTTTTGACATCTTTGACACAGTCATTGGTGATAGACAATATGTTGGATATGGTTCACCTTAGCTTATGTATTGGTGGTTTTGAATTTCATACTTTACTATATATATATATATTAAAAAATGGATGTTTTATTTAGAACATATTTCTGTCAGTTATTAATTTAGGGTTTAGAAGTGAGGGCAAATCAGCAACTTTCACCATTTATGCCATTGACATATGTTATGTCTCATAAATTCTATGTATACATTGACTGAATTCAAAGGACAACTCATCAATAATGACTACTCGATTACGTCTTTTTAACAGCAGAACTATTGGCTTAAACTGCAAATGTTGGTACATGTACACTGTACATGGGGAATCAGGCTGTCATTGATTCAAATTTCTTAAATAGACCATTAACTCCTATTTTCTGTATGTTCATGTGTGTACGCCATACATAGTTAAATGTTCAACTTTTCTATGATAAGATACCATTTAAGTAATTAATCCATTGTTTAACTTCACACTATCATATTATATTGCCAACGTTGCTTCATTAGCACATATTTGGACAGTACCCTTTCTCCTGTAATTTCCTGCCATAATATATTATAATATTTGTGTGTATCAAATATCGATTGACAGAAAAAAATCATTGATCACAGATCTATGGGGGACCTGAAGATCAGGAGTCAGATGCTCTATCCCTCGATCACAATACCGCTCTTAAAGCCTCCTGGATGACCCAAGTGCCCAAGGGCATTATTTCAGGCATATGGGCATCTGGTGTTTAAACCATCTACCTTTCATCAGTCAAATTAATGCCGTTCTTATATGACGTCTTGAGTAGGCCTCAAATCTCACAAGGTTACTGAGTTAATAATGTTCAGCAGAAATGTTAGAATATTTAGAAAATTCACTTTCACAAGCACATAGTTTTACTTTTTAAGATGTTCAGCAACTAATAGTTTAAGACAACAAGACAAAAATTTTCTGCAGTTAAGGTGTAAGACGTACAGTAAAACGTGTCCTTTTTATGTTGTTAAGCAGCCCCAAGAGGTAAGGACGAGTTAATGATGTTTAGCAGTGTAAAGATGTAGAGCAGACATTAAAATATTTAGCAGTGAACAAATGTATAGCAGAGTTTATGATGTTTTGATGCATAAAGACATATAGCAGAGTTTATAATGTTTAGCAGCATTAAGACCTATAGCAGAGTTTATAATGTTTAGCAGCATTAGGACCTATAGTGAAGTTTATGATGTTTAGCTGCATTAAGACCAACAGTGGAGTTTATGATGTTTAGCAGCATTAAGACCTAACACAGAGTTGATGATGTTTAGCAGCATTAAGTCATATACATGTAGTTGAGTTTATGATTTTAAGTAAGTTTTTTATGTTGAGCAGCATTTAGACCTAAAGTGGAGTTTATGATGTTAAGCAGCATTAATACCACAGGCAAAGTTTATAATGTTTAGCAGCATTAAGATGGTCTTTCATCTCTCCAATTGATTCTCAGCAGAATTTCCACAACACATATTAACTAACAGAGCTTACCCACAACTTATTATTCACATTATCTTTGCATTATATATCACACCATACAGAAGGGTTAGACCTTTACAAACAGACTGTTATATGCATGGTTACCTCCCTTGTCATTGCCCACTTCTATCATAATTTTGTAGGATATACAATGTAACTTTAATCTTTCCTCAAACTATGTAATAATCAATTATGTTGGGTTAGCTCTTTCATTAATATTTGCTGTTTATATGAAGGATTCTGTGACAGTCTAACTTACCATGCACTGTGCATCAGTATCTCAGCATCAAACAAGTATCTCAACAGTGACTAGCAGATACACCAGCATCACATCGAAAGGAGACCTGAAAATAAATGAGCACATTTGTCACATACCAGCAGGCATTGCTTTAACACAAAAAGTCCTCACAACACAATATTGCTGGCAGACCCCTCCCCCGTACACAATTCCTTCCAAAGAATTACCTATTCGTTATTACACTTTTATTGATAGTGCCTCAGTTGGCAGATGACTGCATACGAAAGGTGGCTGCTGAGACAGGTTAAAGTGTTAAGCAGCATAATGATCTATAGCAGACTTCATGATGTTAAGCAGCATTAAGACATATAATTGAGTTTGTGATACTTAGAAGCATTACGACATATACATGTAGCTGAGTTTATGGTGCTCAGCAGCATTAAGACCTACAGCAGAGTTTTTTTTATATTAAGCAGCATTTAGACCTACAGCAGAGTGTTTGATGATAAGCAGCATTTAGAAATATAGCTGAGTTTATAATGTTAAGCAGCATTAATACCATAAGCAGAGTTCATGATGTAAAGCAGCATTAAGACCTCAAGCAGAGTTTATGATGTTTAGCAGCATTAAGACCTCAAGCAGAGTTTATGATGTTTAGCAGCATTAAGACCTAAAGCTGAGTTGATGATGATAAGCAGCATTTAGACCTATAGCTGAGTTTATAATGTTAAGCAGCATTAATACCATAAGCAGAGTTCATGATGTTAAGCAGCATTAAGACCTCAAGCAGAGTTTATGATGTTTAGCAGCATTAAGACCTACAGCAGAGTTCATGATGTTAAGCAGCATTTAGACATATAGCTGAGTTTATAATGTTAAGCAGCATTAATACCATAAGCAGAGTTCATGATGTTAAGCAGCATTAAGACCTCAAGCAGAGTTTATGATGTTTAGCAGCATTAAGACCTAAAGCTGAGTTGATGATGATAAGCAGCATTTAGACCTATAGCTGAGTTTATAATGTTAAGCAGCATTAATACCATAAGCAGAGTTCATGATGTTAAGCAGCATTAAGACCTCAAGCAGAGTTTATGATGTTTAGCAGCATTAAGAACTACAGCAGAGTTGATGATGTTAAGCAGCATAATGACCTGTAGTGGAGTTTTTGTTGTTAAGCAGCATTCATACCAATAGCAGAGTTGACGATGATTAACAGCATCAAGACCTAAAGCAGAGTTTATGATGTTTAGCAGCATAAAGACCTAAAGCAGAGTTCATGATGATTAGCAGCATTAAGACCTAATGCAGAGTTGATGATGTTAAGCAGCACAATGACCTACAGCAGACTTTATGAAGTTAAGCAGCATAAAGACCTATAATTGAGTTTGTGATGCTTAGCAGCATTAAGACATATACATGTAGCTGAGTTTATGATGTTAAGTAACATTAAACATGTAGCAGAGTGTATTGTGCTCCGCAGCATTAAGGCCTATAGCAGAGGTTTAGATGATAAGCAGCATTTAGACGTATAGTAGAGTTTATAATATAAACAGCATTAAGACCTATAATGGAGTTTGCGATGCTTAGCAGCATTAAGACATATACATGTAGCTGAGTTTATGATGCTAAGTAACATTAAACCATGTAGCAGAGATTATGGTGCTCAGCAGCATTAAGACCTATAGCAGAGATTATGGTGCTCAGCAGCATAAAGACCTATAGAAGAGTTTTTGATGATACGCAGCATTTAGACCTATAGCAGAGTTTATAATGTTTAGCTGCATTAATACCTATAGTTGAATATATGTTGTGAAGCAGCATTTAGACATATACATGTAGCTGAGTTTATAATGTTAAGTAACATTAAAGCATGTAGCAGAGTTTATTGTGCTCAGCAGCATTAAGACCTATAGCAAAGGTTTAGATGATAAGCAGCATTTAGACCTATAGCAGAGTTTATACTGTTAAGCAGCATTAAGACATAAACATGTAGCTAAGTTTATGATGTTAAGTAACATAAAACATGTAGCAGAATGTATTGTGCTCAGCAGCATTAAGGCCTATAGCAGAGGTTTAGATGATAAGCAGCATTTAGCTGTATAGCAGAGTTTATAATGTTAACAGCATTAAGACCTATAATTGAGTTTATGTTGTAAAGCAGCATAAAGACATAAACATGTAGCTGAGTCTTAGATGTTAAGTAACATTAAAACATGTAGCAGAATGTATTGTGCTCAGCAGCATTAAGGCCTATAGCAGAGGTTTAGATGATAAGCAGCTTTTATACATATAGCAGAGTTTATAATATTAACAACATTAAGACCTATAATGGAGTTTGTGTTGCTTAGCAGCATAAAGACATAAACATGTAGCTAAGTTTATGATGTTAAGTAACATAAAACATGTAGCAGAGTGTATTGTGCTCAGCAGCATTAAGGCCTATAGCAGAGGTTTAGATGATAAGCAGCATTTAGATGTATAGCAGAGTTTATAATGTTAACAGCATTAAGACCTATAATTGAGTTTATGTTGTAAAGCAGCATAAAGACATAAACATGTAGCTGAGTCTTAGATGTTAAGTAACATTAAAACATGTAGCAGAATGTATTGTGCTCAGCAGCATTAAGGCCTATAGCAGAGGTTTAGATGATAAGCAGCTTTTAGACATATGGCAGTGTTTATAATATTAACAACATTAAGACCTATAATGGAGTTTGTGTTGCTTAGCAGCATTAAGACAAATACATGTAGCTGAGTTTATGATGTTAAGTAACATTAAACCATGTAGCAGAGAGTATGGTACTCAGCAGCATAAAGACATATAGAAGAGTGTTTTATGATAAGCAGCATTTAGACCTAAAGCAGAGTTTATAATATTTAGCAGCATTAATACCTATAGTTGAATATATGTTGTTAAGCAGCATTTATACATATACATGTAGCTGTGTTTATAATGTTAAGTAACATTAAAACATGTAGCAGAGTTTATGGTGTTCAGCAGCATTAAGAGCTATAGCAGAGATTATGGTGCTAAGCAGCATTAAGACCTATAGCAGAGTTTAAGATGTTAAGCAGCATTAAGACTTATAGCAAAGTTTATAATGTTTAGCAGCATTAAGACCTATGGCAGAGTTTATAATGTTTAGCAGCATTAACACCTATAGTTGAGTAGCATGAAGAGTTATAGCAAAGTTTATAATGTTTAGCAGCATTAAGGTGGACTTTCATCTCTCCAATTAATTCTCAGCAGAATTTCCACAACATATATTAAATTACAGAGCTTACCCACGACTTATTATTCACATTATCTTTGCATTATATATCAAACCATACATAAGCTTTAGCCCTTTACAAACAGACTGTTATCTGCATGGTTACCTCCCTTGTCATTGCTCACTTCTATCATAATTTTGTAGGAAATACAATGTAACTTTAATCTTTCCCCAAACTATGTAATAATCAATTCTGGTGGGTTAGCTCTTTCATTAATATTTGCTGTTTATATGAAGGATTCTGTGACAGTCTAACTTACCATGCACTGTGCATCAGTATCTCGGCATCAAACAAGTATCTCAACAGTGACTAGCAGATACACCAACATCACATCGAATGGAGACCTGAAAATAAATGAGTACATTTGTAACATACCAGCAGTCATTGCTTTAATACAAAAAGTTCTCACTACACAATATTGCTGGCTGACCCCTTCCCCATACACAATTCCTTCCAAAAAAATACCTATTCGTTATTTCCCTTTTATTGATAGTGCCTCAGTTGGCAGATGACTGCATACGAAAGGTGGCTGCTGAGACAGGTTAAAGTGATTCATTGAAAATGCCCCTGCTGGCAAGATACTGTATATATGAGGTGGCTGTTGAGACAGGTTAAACTGACTTATTAGAAATGTCTCTGTTGGCAGAAGACTGCATAAAAGAGGTGGCTTTTGAGACAGGTTAAATTGATAGCTAAGTTTATGATGTTAAGTAGCATAAAGCTGTATCAAAGTATATGGTGTTTAGCAGAGTTTATGGGGCTAAGCAGCATTTAGACTTATAGGGGGGTTTATGATGTAAAGCAGCATAATGATCTATAGCAGACTTCATGATGTTAAGCAGCATTAAGACCTATAATTGAGTTTGTGATACTTAGAAGCATTACGACATATACATGTAGCTGAGTTTATGGTGCTCAGCAGCATTAAGACCTACAGCAGAGTTTTTTATATTAAGCAGCATTTAGACCTATAGCAGAGTTTATAATGTTAAGCAGCATTAATACCATAAGCAGAGTTCATGATGTTAAGCAGCATTTAGACATATAGCTGAGTTTATAATGTTAAGCAGCATTAATACCATAAGCAGAGTTCATGATGTTAAGCAGCATTAAGACCTCAAGCAGAGTTTATGATGTTTAGCAGCATTAAGACCTAAAGCTGAGTTGATGATGATAAGCAGCATTTAGACCTATAGCTGAGTTTATAATGTTAAGCAGCATTAATACCATAAGCAGAGTTCATGATGTTAAGCAGCATTAAGACCTCAAGCAGAGTTTATGATGTTTAGCAGCATTAAGACCTACAGCAGAGTTGATGATGTTAAGCAGCACAATGACCTACAGCAGACTTTATGAAGTTAAGCAGCATTAAGACCTATAATTGAGTTTGTGATGCTTAGCAGCATTAAGACATATACATGTAGCTGAGTTTATGATGTTAAGTAACATAAAAACCGATAGCAGAGTTTATAATATTTAGCAGCACTAAAACCTAAAGCAGTGTTGATGATGTTAAGCAGCATTAAGAGCTATGATTGAGTTTGTGATGTTTAGTAGCATTAAGACATATACATGTAGCTGAGTTTATGATGTAAAGTAACATAAAACCCATAGCAGAGTTTATAATATTTAGCAGCATTAAGACCAAGAGCAGAGTTTTTTTATGTTAAGCAGCATTTAGACCTATAGCAGAGATTATGGTGCTCAGTAGCATAAAAACCTATAGTAGAGTTTTTTATGATAAGCAGCATTTAGACCTATAGCAGAGTTTATAATGCTTAGCAGCATTAAGACCTATAGTTGAGTTTATGTTGTTAAGCAGCAGTAAGACATATACATGTAGCTGAGGTTGTGATGTTAAGTAACATTAAAACATGTAGCAGAGTTTATGGTGCTCAGCAGCATTAAGACATATAGCAGAGATTATGGTGCTCAGCAGCATTAAGACCTACAGCAGAGTTTTTGATGATAAGCAGCATTTAGACCTATAGCAGAGATTATGGTACTCAGCAGCATAAATACCTATAGTAGAGTTTATGACGATAAGAAGCATTAAGACCTGTAGTTGGGTTTATGTTGTTAAGCAGCATTCATACCAATAGCAGAGTTGATGATGATTAACAGCATTAAGACCTTAAGCAGAGTTTATGATGTTTAGCAGCATTAAGACCTAAAGCAGAGTTCATGATGTTTAGCAGCATTAAGACCTAAAGCAGGCTTTATGAAGTTAAGCAGCATTAGCGTCATAATTTTGCATCTAGAGCAAATTAACTGATCCGACTGTATATTTTGGACACCTTTGTCTGTATGTGGTTTACAGTTATGCATTTATAAATAGTGTGGACATGGGGGAAATAGTTCAGTCATTTACATGTAAGCGGTATAGCCAGTTGTCATTTTATTCAATCCCATTTCTACAACTAATATAAGGAAGTTCAACATTTATAATAATAATAAGAGGGCCATGAATGCCATGATGGCCCTGTATCGCTCACTTGAGACCATGCCCCTGGCAGTCATGGTCTTTAACAAATAATATGAATTGCAGAGGAAAGTAACCCAAGAATTCCATAAAGACATTTTGATCAAATTTCATGTACCAGGTTGAAAATGTGACCTATGTTTTACTATGATTTGATATATTGACCTAGTTTTTTACCCAATGTGACCCAGTTTTAAACAGGATCTATATGTAATAGAAACATACATTTTGCCCAAGTTTCATAAAACATGGAACAATGTGGTCTCTAGACTGTAAACAAGACTAAAAGTGCAAACATAATGAAATATGACATATTTTGATAACACTCTAGACTTGCAAGTACGATCTGGTCTAAATCAAACTTACCCATAGATCTTACAGGTATGCACATTCTGTTTAAATATGATTAGGACTTGTGGAGAAATGAAAGAGCTAGAGCGTAAACATGGTTGTATATGGCATTTTTATAATACAAGGGCCATAACTCTGGATCTAGTAGACTGATTTGGCCCATAATTGAAACTGGCCAAGAACTGATGGCCATATATACATTGTATCCATGTTTGATTAGGATTGCTGAAAAAATGTGGATTCTAGAGTGTAAAAAATTAAATAGCAGATGGCAGATGGACTGACAGCCAAAGATCCAAATAGCTCACCATTGATCACTTTGTGCTGTAAAACAGCAAGAAAACTGCCATGTTGCAATTTGCTTAAGGTTCTGATCCTTTCTGGCCAACTTCAAGTATTATTGTACAACAGTTAAAGTAAGAGTAGAAAATATGATAACAAATAATTTACCTGCTATCTTAGGTCTCTGATTCCTAACTAAACCATTTGTCCATCATTCCACACCAAACATCCCACATTGTTGATATTCAGGTGGTTGTAGTACATGGAGAAAATAAACCCAAACATGTTTTAAGCAATACATATAAACCAAGAGACTGTGCGGATGTCTGCTTCATTCCGTAAAATTAATAAGGAATAACATTAATAAAAATAATATATAGGTGTAATATTTATCATGTTCTTATCTAAATGATTAATATATACAAAAAATCTGATACTACACTATTGATAACTTAACATATTGATATCTACACTACAAGTTTCTTAACCAAAGCAAAAACACTGACAGCCACATAGAACCATCTTGGTAAGAGAACTTATAGACAAAGCATTTTCAGAAGGGATGTATTGGTCATTGTCAAAAGATACATCGAGTTGACCATTGGGTTACAACCATGTTACATTATCACAGGAGGAAACTGAATCAGCATAAACAAGTGAATCATGTGCACGAGTTGAATGGATAACACATCAAAAAAGAAAGATGTTCATACAAAACAAGGATATGTGAAATCTGTATTTTATATACAAACACACAATGGAGAAGGGATAAAGGGAGAGCACTCTGGAAGGGATAACGGGACAGAACTTGTGTCAATAAACAAATACATGTCATTTACAAATAACACAGAGGCCAACAGAAAAATCTCCTCTCAAGAAAGATACACACATACAGGGAAGGATATATGTACTGACCTTTGTTTAAATGTATAATAGATTCACACAAGAAAGATAATCAGTAAATTTGTAATCTGATCATTCATCAGAATTATATAAGTATGTTCATGATATCAATAAGCAGCAAAAATGCAATATTAATACAAACTCCTAAATGAGGCTAGAGGACTAACGACTTCTCTGCCTAACCTTGTATACTGGAAATGACCATATGACCCTTAATCACAACCTTAAAGTAAACCTAAATCCCTAAAACATTAAGACCCTGAACCTTAAATAATTTAAGAAAAGTAAATGATAAGTTTTAAAAGTTGTTGATTGTTGATAGATAATCTGAGGTTAATATCAAGGTGTAAAATTGAAATTGTCTAACTGCCTATTTATAAACAAGCAGATAGAGGAGTTTCGCTTCCACCCCTCAATATTCCTAAGGGAAACAGAGTTTGCATTGAACATGACCTTATTTAAATTGAATAGTTGAAAGGATAAATTATGGCCGCTATGAGCTTCAGACCATAACTGCTCCTTTATGCAAGAATAAGATATATGCAGATAAAGTATTTGGAATAATTTTAATGAAAATTTGATGCCAAAAAAGTTCCGAAAAGTTCCTTAACCTAAACCTCAATATGAAAGTTTAGTATTAAATAGTTTCAAAATTATCCACTAAACCTACCATGCACTTAAATTGAAATTTTGATGCGAAATAAGTTCCGCATGTTTCCTTAAATGAACCCTAATATGCAATTTTGAGTAAAATTAGGTTCCAAAAAGTTCCCTAAACCTATCTTAACCCTAATAGCTGACATTTTTAATACAACAATAAGTTAATGAAATAGTTATAAGATTATTGAAATCCTAAGTGAGGTTATTTGCTGCTTGAAATTTTGAAGCATTAAGTGCCGAGTTCTGAAAGGTCCATAAACCTCATTACCATGTTCAATATGTCTTCATTTAACCAACTTAGCATGAAATTTGGAATAGGGTCTGGCCAAAAGTTGTTGCCATATGATGCAAGTCCAGAATACCCTTAAATGACACCTAAACAAAACAATTACACAAGAAAAATAATCAATGTTACATAAAACCTAACTCAAAGTTTTGTAGCTACTTTTAAGCAAATTCAAAAATTCTCAAACAAATTTAAATTAAAAATAATTTAAATAAATCGATTAAACAGTCAAGAGGAAACTGAAACCATGAACATACTTTCTACATATCTGCCAAATGTTACATAAACAGTTTGTTTTCTGACAAATAAGCATGTAATTACTTATTCTCACTGTGTGTAACATTTCCCCATTTTTCCATCATTTCGCACAATTTGCATAGATACTAAAACGATATTCCTGCATAAAATTATATATAAATCATGTAATTCAGCTGGGCAATAAAGTAGAAAAGTCTAGATATTAAAAGATCATCCTATTTAAGACTCTGGCTTTATATGTATGGTGAGATAGGCTTGGAGATAGATCAGTGAATTACATCTCGACAAAGAACAAGAACTGAGCATACATCAATGATCAAAGATCAATGTTAAATGTAGACAAGAAAGGGGACAATGACCGACACAAACCAATACATTGACCATAGGTTACCAAACTGACACAGATTTCAGTTGAAAAGCATTCAGAATCATTAAAATGGCAACAAAGTATGCACAAAGAAATCAAGAATATACCACAGAACTAAACCATAAACAAATCAAAGTTCTTAAACTCAATACAAATAGTACACAATCCGTACACTACATTTATCTACAGATATACTAGCTCTACATGTTGAGGGATGAAAGCGAAACCAGTCTTTCTGTATTGTAAGATACAAGATTGATTTCGCTTTCATCCCCTCAAATTATTGCTCAGGAGGCAAGGGGCGCAAATCCCTTTTCAGATTCTTCTCAATGTGTTTTAGAAAGCATACTGGTACTATAATAATATCATAAAATATCATTGTGCCAAAATTGAAGAACTGCCTTGGCCTTGCATATTGGTTATACCAGGTAAAAAATAAACTAACAGTTTCAATTGTAGTACTATTCATGGTAATTGTAATATTATATTTTTCAATTGCATTTTTATCATTATTTCTAAATAAAATGAAATAACTTCAAACTCACGAGTTCCAGGAAAATTACATTTCACAGCCAGCTTCATTCTGATTGGATGATAGCAATTGAACATCAAAACTACTCATTCACACAAAACCTGAAAATATATACACACCAAATTCTAAATAATTCCAACAAAAGAAGTAACAATGCAAGGAAGACTGGTTGCATTTAGGTAATATAGAACATGTTATTACAGTATTCAATAATACAGCAGTCAGTTGACCATACACATTCTGGGTTGCCTACCAGTACTAACCACTGTCGTTCTTCTGCAAGGAACCACTAACTTCCCAGCATGTATTTGAGGTATAGTATTAATGACCTCAAACACAGGACCAAAATACTAAATCAAATGAGAACAGACAATGACATGAAGTATTAGTACTGTTAGACTCGGTTGAACCCATTCTAGAGGGATCACAGCTGTCTTCCTCATTCTGAAAATATAAACAGTGTAATTTTAAGGTACATAAACAAATAACAAATGTTCGAGAGTTAAAAGAACTAACAAACATAAAAATAGAGCTGCAAACATATCTTGTCAATGAAGCTGAATGATGATGAAGAAATGAACATGGATGACATGATTGGTGAATGTGGTCAACAGAGAGTTATGCCAGTGGCAACATGATAAATGGTCAGGGAAGAAGGATGCAATTATGTGTTGTTACTTTAACAGATTCCTGTTTTCAAAGGACAAACTGACATAGAAATCAATGTGACCTATAGAATAGCAATAATTCCTAACAGTAATTCATTTATGCTGATGTGCATTAACCACTAGCAGATCCAGGGGGCACATCGGACATCCCCCTAAAATTTCCCAACCTTACAAATAACTATGAGTATAAATACGAAAATATACAGAGATCTTTAAATAAGCAATTTTCAAATAAGCAATTTTGATTTATTGAAGCAGTATGATGATGTTTATAAACAAAGAAACAGTCATTGTCATTTTATAAGGCTTGAACAAAACCAAAAATGACCAAAAATTTATGCTCCCCTAATCCGAATCCCAGATCTGCCCTTGCATACAGGACATGGAAGTAAAATTAATGTTAGCTGATTGATATTGACACAGGGGTCATAATTCTAGATCAATACTAGCTTACAGGATTCATTTTAGGTGAAAATGAAAAATATACCCTTATCCTGAGACTTGAATGCTCAGTCCTGTGCTCTACCAACTTACCCTACCAAACAGGAATATAATGATTATAATGTATCATTTTTCATCATTATACAATTGCATATAAATGAATGTTATGCAAAATTAATAGGGTTGTTCATTTTTAAAACAGTTATGACCAATGTTAGAACCTGCTGTTTTATGTTCTTAATGTCATCTGACAGTACCATTCAATAATTGCTGTGCATACTGTATGGACAAGGTCCCATTGTTGCAGTTAAAGCATTAAATGTGACATTTAAGTTGTGATAACCACTAAGCATGTTTCTGGACTCAAACATTTGACCTCATAAATGAATGCCAAGTACAAGATACTACACAACAGTATAGTTTAACCACTCAAACAGTTACTCAAGATATTGCTATGAATAACGAATAGAGAAATTTCAGTAAATGAGATTACTTGAGTATGACATCCATAACACTTGCACTGATATGTTGCATGCACATCAAATCTTCACTTATATTCTATTCCCATTATGTAATATTAAAGGCACAAAGGTAAAAATATTCCACATATGAATTACCATATACCTTTTACTGGAACGTTTTACCTTAAATTAAGACAAATGATTAAATTGCCATAATGTACTTAAGGGCTTATCAAAACCAATACTTAGCCATTGCCATTGATACAATGTCCATATTTGTATGACCCAGAAAACATAATACTTGGTCAAGTATGTTGTATGCCCGATATCAACTTTTAATTTTAATATTCCTATAGAAATAAATAAGATTCTGAAAAACCAAACTGTTAACACAATACACATTTTGACAGTGAAGGAAAAAAGCTTTCACCACATAATTCTTTAGTGCTCTATATGATAGCACTAACCAGAAACCTCTATTCTCCATTATTGGAGCCAAATATCAGCCCCTGATTCCCCCACCAAAATAGTATATTTTCCCAATTCAAATTTATTTTTTCCCTCTGAGCCAAAGCAATACTTGCAAAGAACTTTCCCAATTCAAATTTAATTTTTCCCTCTGAGCCAAAGCAATACTTGCAAACAACTATTTTATCTACAAAAATACAATGTTCTAAATATCAGACATAATATCTGATACATTTTTGTGTTTTGTTTATCAATGCGCCCAACTGTATGAGGATTATTGTATGTCTAAACCAATTTGACCTTGACCTTGCTAACAATATTATATGCACTACGTCCATGTCAATTTCTGTCATGTTATACTCGAGAATTTGGCCTTGTTGTATGCACAATATCAATTATTATCTTACTGTACCTATTTAAATAGTAGGATATTTTATCCATTCTATCACACAATATTTACATGACCATTCTAAGGAATAGAGCAATTTTCAAAATTTCATCTTCATATGAAGATGGGTTTACACAGCCTGATATGCTGTATGTGCAATATCAAATATAGAAACTCCATTTCCTCCATACAAGTTGCAAGACCTATTCCATCAACCAACATGACTGACATTATACACTGATGGGTTTTATTAAATTTGACTCACTTTGGGTTTTCTCTAAAGCAGTGAACATTAGGAAGGAATAGTTCATGGATATTCAATTTGTGATTATACAAGACAGATTGGAAAGAATGCACTGTGTTTGTACTTTCAAGTTTTGTTTTGTGAATTAATGTTACATTCTTTGTACTTCTCTTTCTCCAATTGTAATGTTATTACAAGTTGTGACAGTGACATCAGTTTGATAATATGAGGTCAATCTGTTATAAGAACAAGAGTGCCAAACTGTCACAAAATATGCCCGACATAAATCAGAGCTCAGAGTTAAAACAAGACAAGCTGGTTATCGAACTTGGCCGAGATATTATGCCCACAAACATGTTCACCAAGTTAGGTGAAGATCAGATGAAAACTGTTTGACTTAGAGAGCGGACACGGCTAATTTGGCCAATTTTGGATAATTCAAGGGCCATAATTTCGAAGTACCTTGGGCGGTGTGGCTGGTTATCTAACTTGGCCGAGATATTATGTCCACAAACATTTTCACAAAGTTTGGTGAAGATCGGATGAAAACTGTTTGACTTAGAGAGCGGTCAAGGCTAATTTTGCCAATTTTGGATAATTCAAGGGCCATAATTCAGAAGTGCCTGGGGCAATGTGGCTGGTTATCGAACTTGGCCGAGATATTATGCCCACAAACATGTTCACCAAGTTAGGTGAAGATCGGATGAAAACTCCTTGACTTAGAGAGCGGTCAAGGCTAATTTTGCCAATTTTGGATAATTCAAGGGCCATAATTCAGAAGTGCCTTGGGCAATGTGGCTGGTTATCGAACTTGGCCGAGATATTATGCCCACCAACATTTTCACCAAGTTAGGTGAAGATCGGATGAAAACTCTTTGACTTAGAGAGCGGACACGGCTAATTTGGCCAATTTTGGATAATTCAAGGGCCATAATTCCATAGTGCCTGGGGCGATGTGGCTGGTTATCGAACTTGGCCAAGATATTATGCCGTAAACATTTTTTAACAAAGTTTGGTAAAGATTGGATGAAAACTCTTTGACTTAGAGAGCGGACACGGTTAATTTGACGAATTTTGGATAATTCAAGGGCAATAATTCAGAAGTGCCTGAGGGATGTGGCTGGTTATCAAACTTGGCCGAGATATTATGCCCACAAATATTTTCACAAAGTTTGGTAAAGATCGGATGAAAACTCTTGGACTTAGAGAGCGGAAACCATGTGGACGCCGCCAACATGTCAGTTAAATGTAAAGTTAAAAAAAGCAAACCATATCTAAGTTTGAAATTGTTCAAGCAATAGTTTCCCACCCCCTAACCATACATACCCATGTAAGTCATAATTATACTGTTTCTATTAAACACAACATATTTCAAACATACATGTAATCTGATGAGTAATCAATTTTCACAAATATAGCTATGTTTTTAAAACATGTAAACCCCAGTCTTGCACTGATAGAGCAAAGAAACACTGTTCATTATGTAATCATAAAGCTTTTGTGTTATATGGATTTACCAGCAAAGAGCTTTAACAACTCTTCCAAGTACATTGAGTATGTACTCATTTCCTGATAACCTTGCATGTAATTATAAAGTTTAACTCTATAATTGTTCCAATATTGTATGACTACATTAGCCAATGAGAGCTTTATCAGTGTGTCAGTGTCAATATTTTCAAAAGCTTTTCACCTGTACTGTTTGTCTGATCGTCAGTGATCACATGGCTTGAAGTTTAATGGTGTACATTTTTGTGTTGTTCTGATTAAAGACTTTGGGGAGCAAGTTTTTTACTTGATGACTTCCCCATAAATAGAATCAAAACTCAGTTTGCACTTACATAAATGATTTATAAAGCAATCATCTCCCATAAAACAGCACTATTTCACATCTTGAAAAAAAGCTCTGCTACCAAGTGATATTAAGTTATGCAATGAAAACACTATTTTCAAACTTAACACAAATATATGGTTAAAAGAAAGCTGGAAAGTAATTACAGATTACATTTACATCCCAAACAATTTCCAGCATAAAATAATTTTGAATAAAAAAATAAGCTTATAGTCTGGAAAGCTTTTATACAATGGTAAAATTCTATGTTCATGTTCCATACATATATATTTTTAACACAGTTTTTTGAGTTGTAGTAACTTAGCTTCATGTTTTCATCTTTCAAGAAAAAAACTCATTTTTGTATGTTTTTACAAAAATCTGTTTATAACTTTTCTATCTTTTTAAACCTTTTATTTCTAAACCTTCATATTCTTATACTCTTTGCCTATCAGGCATTCCTCTATTGAGTCTCATGTAAAGATTTGCCTCTCCCTCCAGCCGAAGTTATACATTTAGTTGATAACAAATCAGCTAATTTTGTGACTGTAAAGAACAATGCAAGGAGCTTGTGTTGTTTCTTCTTTCATATTAAAGATTATTTTGAGGAACACACATTTACCATACATTGACTGAATGTGGAAGCATTTCAGAGTGATAGGTTTGTTATTAAAAATGATATCAACAAAAACTCAGCTCTCGTAACAAATGATTATTATTTAGACTAATTTTGAACCCAACGATAGCTACAAACTGAGATCAATGAGATCAAAAATGGTTGTAGTTTATATTAATTTTGTAATGTAGCCAATCTATAGAGGTTGTCCTGAAAATGACAGTTGGTCGACAATGAAGTTGTGTCCTTAAAAGGACAGTTTTGTGACAATTGAGTAGTGTGCTTAAAAGGACAGTTTTGTGACAATTGAGTGGTGTCCTTAAAAGGACAGTTTTTTTGTCAAGCGAAAAGTTGTCCTTAAAAGGACAGTTTTTGTCCTGAGAAGGACAGTTTTGTGACATTCTATAGAGAGGTGTAAAAATTTTTTACACAAAGGCCAAAATTTGAAAGTCCCCAGTCAAGAACAAGACGCTGCCTATTCGAATAGAAAGAATAAATACTATAAAGGACTCACCTATCCAAACAGAGAAATTAGGTTCGAATAGATGTTCAGCCACATTACAGCATTGCCTCCCATCCTGACAGGCAGCTCAAAATAAATTGATCTCATTGTCAATGTACATTGTGTATTCAATCTGATTTCAGCTCCCATTTAATAAACAACAGTCTAAGTAAACACCATTTGGACAGTTTTTTTGTCAATCGAGAAGTTGTCCTAAAAAGGACAGTTTTTTGTCAATCGAGAAGTTGTCCTTAAAAGGACAGTTTTTGTCCTGAGAAGGACAGTTTTGTGACATTCTATAGAGAGGTGTAAATTTATTTTACACAAAGGCCAAAATTTGAAAGTCCCCAGTCAAGAACAAGACGATGCCTATTCAAATAGAAAGAACAAATACTATAAAGGACTCACCTATCCAAACAGAGAAATTAGGTTCGAATAGATGTTCAGCCACATTACAGCATTGCCTCCCATCCTGACAGGCAGCTCAAAATAAATTGATCTTATTGTCAATGTACATTGTGTATTCAATCTGATTTCAGCTCCCATTTAATAAACAACAGTCTAAGTAAACACCATTTGGACAGTTTTTTTGTCAATCGAGAAGTTGTCCTAAAAAGGACAGTTTTTTGTCAATCGAGAAGTTGTCCTAAAAAGGACATTTTTTGTCAATCGAGAAGTTGTCCTAAAAAGGACAGTTTTTTTGTCAATTGAGAGGTTGTCCTAAAAAGGACAGTTTTTGTCCTGAGAAGGACAGTTTTGTGACATTCTATAGAGAGGTGTAAATTTATTTTACACAAAGGCCAAAATTTGAAAGTCCCCAGTCAAGAACAAGACGCTGCCTATTCGAATAGAAAGAATAAATACTATAAAGGACTCACCTATCCAAACAGAGAAATTAGGTTCGAATAGATGTTCAGCCACATTACAGCATTGCCTCACATCCTGACAGGCAGCTCAAAATAAATTGATCTCATTGTCAATGTACATTGTGTATTCAATCTGATTTCAGCTCCCATTTAATAAACAACAGTCTAAGTAAACACCATTTGTACAATTGCAGAGTTGTTTGTCATTATCATCTATAATGTGGCAATCACAATGAAACCTGACACAATCCACCTAATGCATAGTAAATAATCAGGAGTATGACAAATCTCTGATACACCTTAAATAGCTTGGTGATCTAATCCTACATCAACTTTTGTTTTAACATTTATACTCCTGAAAAAATTCCTCTCATTTACAAGATTTTAACTATTTATGCAACAACAAGACAACCAAGAATCACCCTTAAACAATCCAAAACCAGCTGACATATTAACACCAGAATGCCTTTAAATCACTTTCTATTAATAAGGTACTTTACAGTCTGATAGTACCATATGTATTACTTTTCTTTGTAAAAGATGAGATCTCAAATCAACATTACCAATCTTTACAAAGCATTGTGTATATATTATTAATTACTAATTTTCTAGAAGTCATATACTTCATGACAATTTATCCAATAATAAAATATGAGGAAAATTACAGGATCTTAAAATGCACTGGTATTTAAAGAAATGAAGTAAAATTAGCCATTAACATTTCCCAGACTATTGCAATACATCAAATAATTTGGTCTTCAGCAAGTGTTATAACTGAGAATGTCAAGTATTAAAACACCTATTAAATATCTTTGTAAAAAGATCTCAAAGTAAAAATGTTTCATAAATTATATAAGCAATTATATAATTTTAATCATTATAAGTTTGTTGATTGAATTGTACATGTAAAGTCAATGAATATCACTGTGCATTTTTACCAAGATGTAACTATGTACTGCTTTAGACATTAGAGATTTATTCATCAACCAGTGGTTGCTTTAATTATGTAAGAGTTGAGTTGTTCATCTAAGTATACCCTTATGTTCTTGTATTGATAAGTGACAAACGGCTCATAAGCCACTGATCTAAGAAAACATAAATCAGTAATATGTTGACAACCTGCTCATAAATGTATTAAACCTGAGGTTGTATTCAGTATGCCAGTATTCCATTTTCTCAGAATTGTATCATGATTGTATGAAGGGATTTTGCCATGTGATAACCAATGTCTGATTTTGTATTAATTAGTTCTGTTCTGTTCTGTTAAAGCTTATACTTTCTAACTAATGGACAAGTGCTTGCTGTATTAGAACAATTAGTATGCAAAAGAATTATACTTTGTGATTTACCCTGTTGACTTTCTAACCATCCCAAGAAAGATTCATTATTCATTTGTAACATTTTTATAATGGATTGAATTTCTTCACTAATGGAGTGCTTATATTTATTTACATTTTCTGAATGTATTCTTAAACAATAATGCAAAGCAAGAAAAGTAACCCTATGCCTTACAATGTTTTAAAATTGGACACTCAATAATAGGCTACTGCCTTTTACAGTTACATGATATGTGAATATAAGCATTTCAACCTTTATACAGACATGAACAGCATTTAATGAGATGCACTTACGGGGAACATATGGTTTTCTAAACTGGACGCCAATGCGGCATATTAGCAGGTGGGCACTATACCAGAGGATAGGAAAAAGACAGCATTCATCACCAGGTACGGTCTATTTGAACATGTACTGATGGCGTTTGGTCTAACAAATGCACAGCCACTTACTCGCGTGGTCAACCTGGTTCTCCGAGGACTGACCTGGAAGACCGTCTTGGCATTTCTGGATGATATCCTGGTGATGGGCAAGACCTTTAGAGAACACCTGGAAAACTTAGAAGATGCATTTAAGGGCTTCAGGGAACATGGATTGAAGCTGAAACCCCAGAAATGCTGATTTTTCCAGACTGAGGTGGGATTCTTGGAAAGAATGGTCAATGGGGAATAATTGTCCGTGACTGAGAAAAATATACAATCAGTTACCAACTGGGCAGTCCCGAACTGTTCCAAGGAGGTTGAAAAGGTCCTATGTTTTGTAAATGATCACAGGGCCTTCATTAAAGATTTCGCTAAACTAGCGCAACCTCTGTACGCCATCACAAGGAAAAAGAAGTTTATATGGGAGGAGGAACAACAAACAGCATTTGAAAAGTTGCGGAGGTCCGTGGTGGAACCTCAGGTGTTAGCAATCCCAAATCCCTCAGACCCTTTCATACTGGATGTTGATGCCTCTAACTGGGCCATTGGAGGCATCCTTAGTCAAGTCCACAATGGCAGGGAGAGAGTGGTCGCTTATGGCAGCTTTGCCCTCACTCCGGAACAAAAAAGATATTGTCTACTTGTAAAGAGCTGCTGAGCATTTAAAGGTTTACAAGGCAATTCAGATATTACTTATGGGGAAAGTGTTTACGGTGTAAGGACCGATCACTAAAGTCTGACCTGGTTGTTGAGGTTCAGGGACCGCCAAGGACAGCTTGCCCTGTGGATGGAAGAACTAGCACAATACCACATGGTTGTTAAGAACCGACTAGGATACAAGCATGGGAGCACTGACGCCTTATCAAGACTACTGGACAGATTAACCCATTGTTCCTCGTACTTGACAGGGATACAGCCAAAGGGTTTCCCATGTGGAGGATGCAATTATTGCTGTCGGGCTCATGCACAGTGGAGAAGTTTCATTGAGGAGGCAGACAATGCAGTGAACTATGCTAATAGTGGAAGTTTGCAGTTAATGACAGTGCCAAGCGATAACACAACAGTGGGAGCAGTTTGTTCCCAAGAGTCCAGTGAAGGCTACAACCAAGGGGATATAATGGCTGCACAAGATTCACTTACTATACAGCTTGAGCAAAACGTCAAAACAAGGAAGGGTTTTGTCACACCCATAGACAAGAGGTGTCGATGGATATATCCATAAACAAATTGTCGGTGATGGTCAATGGCAGTGTGAGACTACCGGAAGTAACATCCCCCGGAAACCCATGAGGCTGGGGTTTTACAGCCCAAGAGCTCAACCAGTCCCAAGCGAAGGATGTCAACTTGCAAGTTTTTCACCCATTTCTGCACAACCAATGCGAACCGGAGGAAGGGGCCCTGTTCTTGTCAAGTCCAGAGGCAAAATACTACTGGATAAACAAAGAGACGTTCAAACTATTGGATGGGGTAATCTTCAAGAGAAAACTGTCACCGCAAACATACTTACTACATCTCTGCCTAATTTATATTAAATGTCAGATTAGGTTTCCGATAAATAGTCTTCTAAATAGTTGTTATCACTGTGTTTTATATTTCCCGATTTCTTAATACCATTATACAAAATTATTATAAATCATACAATCCAAAAATTATAGTTTCCAATATATACATATGGGGAACATGACAGAATTTAATAATGTATGAGTCTTGTAAGAGGACAACTAGACAATGCTTCACACCAAGCTCTAAACCTTGTGGTTTGGGACAAGAAGATTTTCAAAGTTTACTTTTAAAATCTATTTTTAGCTCCTGTGACCTACTTATGCAACAGACCGGAACCATTCATATAACTTCGAAGGAGGACCACCTAAGGATCGTTCCTGTGAAGTTTGGTCAAAATCCATGGAGTGGTTTAGGAGGAGATGATGTTTATAGTTTCCACTATATACATATAGGGAACAATCCCCACCCCCTGGCAGCCATGTTTTTTGATGGAACTTAATAATTTATGCAATCTTGTAAGAGGACCACTAGACAATGCTACACACCAAATATCAAAGCTCTAGACCTTAGGGTTTTGGACAAGAACAATTTCAAATTTTACACTTTTTTTGCTCCTGTGACCTAATTATGCAGCGGACCGAAATGACTTATGCAACTTTGAAAGAGGCCTAACCAAGGATCATTCCTGTGAAATTTGGACAAAATCCATTTAGTGGTACATGTATAGGTAGAGTTGTTGTTTCAAGAAAATGTTGATGCACCACGCACGATTCACAATGCATGACAACGGACATCCAAGGATCCAAAAAGAACACCATGAATGGTACTATTTGATAAGTGCATACAACAAGCAAGTATAACATAGACTAATTAAGACACAAAAAATCTGATAAACACAAAATTTTAAGCAAATTGTCATACAATTTTAATATAAGATGATGTCCCAGTTTCCCGAAATAATACATTATGTGATAATTTGTGTGCAAACAAATCACTACATCTATAACAAGCAAGCAAACCCTCAATCCAACTTTCAGCAGCCCATGCCTTCAGTCCTTACAGCACTTTGATTATATATCAGCATTTCAGGACCACTGCCTTTATCTTTAAAATGAGTTCATATGCAGATATCATAATACCTGTAGTAATGAACCATGCATGAATAACAAAAGAAGATCTCTGTTACAATGACCCAAAACAAGTTTTAATATCAAACTTCAATACCTTTTCTAATCATGTGCATACAACATACATCAACCAAGCTCCCCACAGTGGTTATCTCTCTTATCAGTTAAATAACAACCAGTATCTTGACCAGGACATTCTTCCTGATACGAAAGACTTCTATTTATGGACTCATATCAAACAACACACTGAATGACCATTCCCTGCCTTCCAATTAATCTGTGTTAAGAGACCACTTTGTAGTACAAAGATTAATATTATCATAATCCAAAATGATTCTTTCTTATCAAGTAAAATTCATTCATATGTGCATGCAACATATAGACAGATCTGTAGTAAGACAAGACATTTAACAGTCTGTACCGAATATACTTGCTGTCGCACAGTTATGTATGTCATTACGATCATCACAATCTCATTTTGGAAACATTTTTCTCAATACTTTATACATCCACACCAGCTATGACAACAAAAGTCAAACAATACCACCAGGGCCTTCAGAGAGGGATGAATGACCCAACAGGATGGATAATAGGACTATGAACCAGAATGTTTTACGGAAAACAAGTAAGACAACTACTGCATCATGGTCACTTGTCGGTGGGAAGACATGTAAGAGTATTAAGTAATGTGAGTATATACATAATAAACTGTAACTAAACTGTACCAGGTATAAATGAACTTGCAATATAACAGCATTATCTTCGGTTTATACATTATTTCAAATTATTAGTCACCTATCAGGGGTCTAGCTGGGCCATTTTTCAGACTTTCTATGGAGGGGTCCATTTTTGGTCATTATTGTTTTTTCAATTTTTAACTTATCGTTGGCAATGCCCCTGCTTATCACAACTAATAATCTTTTGTAGCTAATATTACCATGTAGAGCACAGGACAGTATATTTCAAACAAGCCATGAAAACTAGCTCAGGTGAGTCAAAATAATTTAAGTATCTAACTCTGCTAACTGAAAAATATGGAAAATTCTACCCATATTCACACAATTGAAATAATCTGAATGACATGTTGATTTGTAACCTTTACTGTACAGACTTTGGTCAATGCACTCTGTCAGACAGTCTGTCTACATACATGGTCTTTACTCAATATACGGAATCACAAAACTACATGTATAAGCCTATACTTGCTGATTAGGAAACCAATCTCAATATAAATATTTCATCGTAATGACATTATGCATTATTTAGAATATCTTATATAATTTCATTGAAAAATAACTCTTTTCTATTCATGCATGTTTCTACAGTTTGATGGATGAAAGCCAGATAGAAAAAATGCCTATTCTCACCAAATATAATTCTCTCACACAACTTCTGACGTTTCTAAAATTCATCCAATCAGACTGAGGCTTTTTTGTCAAAGCATAGAGCATATGTCTATTACTTAAAACAGTTTCAAATGCACTGGTATATACACACAATTTGAAATGAATTACAGCACCTTGATTTTGCTTTCTGTAAGTTACACTGTCTTCCATGCATTACCTACCACAGGAACCAGTCAATGCAACAACAAAACCACATCTATAAACTGACCAATTAATGGGACTAAATCCCCCTCCCGGACCATTCAACATGTTACTCAACCAACATTTCTCTAACACCACAAACACCAACGAAGGATACTAAAACTATCACTGGAAGTGAGTAATACCCCAGCAGTACCACTTCGTCAGAAAAAAGGGCTGTATATCAAGCTTATATGCAGTCCATGATGATTATGTGACACACTACAACTCATCATGGGAGATTGTCCATGTGAAGTTTCATGAAAATCCTCCAAAAGCTGTAGATGTAGTTTGCTCCAAAAGTTTTTGTTAACAGACAAACCGACCAACCAACAGAGTGACTCCTGTATACAAACTTTGTTTGCCAGGGGGGTATAATGAATGAGATGATGATAAATGAAAACTTCAAATGATGATAAAATAAATAAACACAATTGTAGTAAAGAATACAACTTACATATTTTCATTGCTGTTACTACTCCAGTCAATCACTCTTTCTACTTCTAGATGATGATAATGATGATTTTTGAAGTTTTTTGTTAACTAATTATATTAACAGGTACAAACAATGCTTAAAATGACTATAGGTAACATCTTTGTTCAACATGGAAGAAATAGACAATGATTTGTAATGCATACATCATGACTTCTCCCTACTAATTTCACTGGACAGACTGAACAAAATAGGCAAAAGAAATTACAAATTTTAGAAAAATGAAGTGAATAGAGTCACTTATCTGTGTATTCTGTTCTATTATATTCTGTAATGTCTTTTCTATGTTCTGATGACTTCAACCATAATTACAGCTCCAATGGTGCAGGATTACTTCCATGATACTGGATTCAATCACTGTCATCTATAAGGCAATACATTAACATCAATTTAACAGATTCTAGAATAAAAATGTGCACATCATTCAAATAAACATACAAGTAGATGATATAAAACAGTCAACTCTAGTTATATTATTAGTTATACAGGTTGTTGACAGGTTATATTCCCCCATATATCCATATATGCGCGACACAATATTGCATACTCTGTAGGCTATATTTTAACTAAGTCAAGGGCCATAACTTTGCACTTACTGGGCACAGCCAAACATAAAACCCTATGTGCACAACTACACATGCTCGTGAACATTCCTGCACAGTTTAATGACTCTGGCTCATATTGTTTTAGAGATATGAGTGACTAAAGATTTTGTGACGGATGGAAGGATGAACGGACGGATGAACGGACGGATGGAGGGACAGACAGACAAGGGCAAATTTATATGCCCCTCCTTTTCAGAGTGGGGGCATAAAAAGTGCGCCCAATGTGGGGTTCGAACCCATGACCCCCTAACACTAGTACGGCGCTCTACCTACTGAGCTAACTGGGTGGCCTTCTAAGCCCACACCACTACACTCCTCCCCATTCCGGCATGTGAGGCTCAACCACCTTTGGCTGTCAAACACCACTGCCACCAGTGAAGTAAATCAAGGGGAAAAAGTATGCCCAATGTGGGGCTCGAACCAACGACCCCTAACACTAGTACGGCATTCGCGTTCTACCGACTGAGCTAACCGGGCGGCGGTATAACCCCACACCACTACAACAACACCAAATACAACAATAAAATGATATTCATATTCTATGTCTAAAATGTTACAATATAAGGCAATATATTTCCTGACGAATTCGCACAAAAACATATTAATTATATTTATACCTAATCAGCATATGCAGACCACCAAATTTCTTGACTCGGTCCCAGAAAATGGACACTTTCCTATCTGGGACCATTACCGTGCAGAATATAACACAGCGAATGGGCACATAAAACACATATATCCTAAATAAAACATAATTCCATCCAAAGTATGTCCAACTTCGTCCATTTAATCCAGTCGTAAACATCGTAAAACACATGCAAAATTTCCATCCGCCATGAAATAGGGCACATGTTTCCACAACACATAACAGTCAGCTACACAAATCCGTGATTTTAAAGTCACATATTATGATGACCCTAGAATCTAACGTTACGAAAAGTGTTCGAGTTTTTCCGCTAGTATTCGACAAAGATAATTATTACACAAACTGTCTACACACCGAGCTTCTCGTGCATTTCCGTCTCACGGTATGAAAACACGCCCGAGGGATTAATTCTTTAAACGGACCGCCTGAAAAGGTCTCCGTTATACTGTGTGTACAATTACGCCAGACATATAGTCATTGGCCCGCGGTGTTGTAACATCATTAAATATATCACCCTTGATGCCTACTCATGATTTTTACGAGAATATTTAATAGGGGTGGTTTCAGCCGTGTACTACACGGTTCAACACATACTACGCACATATTTTTTTAAATATCTGGCACCCATCACCGTTAATTTTTTGTTATATATAGTTTCCTTTTCAACTCGACCACCTCCGATAAGCAAGACATAAAACAACATACATTTCAAATTACTGTTTAATTTGTGATTTATGTGTAACACTTGGGCAACCGACTACATTGTGAGTGACCGAGTAACGTTGTCAAAATACATCATAGTTAGAAACATAATTCATGAACACGTATGACTGTTTAAAACCTCGTAATATACGACTGCATGAAGTAATATTTCATAATTAACTTTAAAGAAAAAACAAGTATTTATGTGTCGGTTGCCCAAAGCTGAATGACTTTCAAACTTAAACGCTTACATGAAAATCTCGTGCACAAGCACCTGCTTGCGACACCTATCGGAGATATTCTAAAGGAAATAAATTATCTCCTAATTCATTACATTCAAACGGAGAAAATTACATGAAACATAGGACTTTGCATCTGTATAATTTATAAATGTACTTTTGTATAACACTTTAATTGTCTATAAGACATATCTCTTGACTGGATATTAGTTAGTCTGTGGAAATATAACGAAGTTAAAATACTAATATTACATCCAAATTAAACTGAAACATTCCTTTCTTATAATATTTCTTAATATTCGTCTAAGAGGAGAAACAAGAACTCGTCAGTCAACCAATACAATATACTTTTTCATAATGTTAGTTAATGGAAAATGATCATATCATTTATATCCTTCATACATGTTCGTACATATACTCGCTTCTTAACAACTGCATTTGTCACTTAATTATATGCCATACACTTTTCAGATAGCTTTTTTCTTGGAACATTCTTGATTTTACAGACGTGAATGGTCGTCGATGTAATTCATGGCAATAAGACGAGCTTATCATACAGCTATAAACACAAATATAATTGACTAAGAAGCCAGTAACTAATCATTCAAAGCACAATTAAGTATATAATAACACATGTAGAGTTAGGTGGGGCAAAATGCCCATACGAGGTAAAGGCCTACTCGTAAAAATTCTGACATATTCCGCGCGATATTCAAGTTTTTGTGACGTCTTACGCAGATGTGAATACCGCGAACAATTTTAATATCTTCAAATATATGTTTTTAATTCTCATTTTAATCATTTTACACTATTTTGTGTTAACGCTGATTTGTTGATATTTTAGTATTGCCTCGATTTTGGCATTCGTGCGTTTGTTTGACGGTTATAATTTATGATTAGTTGTGTCTTATCCAATGTAATATACACTACTTTCAAACAATAATCACGTCTAAGAGATAGATAATTAAACTTCGTATGTATACATAACTCAGTGATCATTATAGTTTGCTACCTTGCATAAAGATAATCAATAGTTGACTTAGCAATATCAACGTTGACACGTTAGGACAAATATGACGCCAGAATTGCAGATGAATGGCAAACCAATCTGCCAATGTAAGATAATGAACACGAATGGCAAGGCCGGTATAAAATCTCGAGGCTCTCAAAAGTTGTATGCTTAATGTGAAGGTAAGATCTAAAGAGACGATCATCTTTAAAATATGGACTATTATTGTGATCTTTGGATATGTGATACAACCGTCAAAACTTTGAAATAATGGTCATCCATTTTTGTGTGTTATCCTTTGTGTTGATGTACTCTGGCATGTTTTATTTTTTTCTAATGTTAAATGCCATTATTGTAAATTATAAAAGTTATTCCGAAATAAATCTAAATCTAAACCATATAGCGATTTGTAGCCTTGGAACTGAAAGCTATGTCACAATGATAAGTACGCAATAAATAGAGAAATGGAAGATTGCTTAATAAAAATCAAACTGGCCAACTTAATTAATGTTTGTTGTCCATTCTACGACAGACATGTTTCTGAAAGGTCAGCAGCCTTCTCATAATCTTTGGTTTGCATCAAGTTCTTTCCCCTAATTAATGCATTATCTATGATGCCTTTTGTAATTATGGATCGCAAAACCTACATAAACTGAGCTCTTCAAATATTTGAGTTGATGTAGATTTGGCATATGTAATAAGAACTATTAATGCAGTCAGTATTCAGACAGGCTGTACTCTGTTGGGTATGTTACTGAAATATATGTCTAGACACTTCATTTCCATGGTTCATTGACTCCCGTTTCCAATATGAGATGCCATATGTACAGAAATGCGAAACAACCGAAACATCATATCTAATTCATATACTTCTATTATTGCCTTTGTTGGAATAAATATGTGTCGTAATGATAGGATATTCCGACATTTGATTAAGCACACACACAAGTAAAATGTTGATTTCGTTACAAACAATATGTAATACCAAATTCGGCAGATAACAACGTTGTAAAGAAAACGTATAAGATACATTACATTGTAATACGAGCGTACAATTCTCAAAAAGAGACAATCCTGTCGTTCCAAAACAGCTACGCGTATTGTATTAACCCTATTTAAAGAACCAGTTCATAGTCTTAAATAGTTTATTGATGGATGAAGCCAAGAAATGAAAAATAGATAAGATGAGAACTGACATATGAAATACTTGAAACACGGCGATAGTCACAAAACACGAAGAGTAATAAATGACCTAGTTACGTCATACGTTTTCTGTATGAGATAACAGGCAACCATTGGTCAATCATACGTTATTGTACTTGATCTCACCATGACAAGCTACACTTGATCGTAACTGTACCTTCATTGTAAAAGCTAAGTTAAGACTTGGATTGAACTTTTTTATGTACTCAACATTAATTGGCCATATAAAGAGTTTGGTATCTAGAAATTTACAGTGGCTTAAATACGAAGTACATGCATATCACTGTCAAGAGCCATAACACAATTCTGTAGTATCTCTTAAAACCACACACAATCGCATAAAAGCTACACACATATCAATTTAATACGTTCAATATATATTATATGTCTACAAACCGGAAAGAATATTATTTTGAAATAATCAAACGTTTCATCCATGTTTTAATTCTACCTGTAATTTCCAAATGAATGCAAATACATGTATTATGTAATGACATATTGTTGCTATATATTCTACGACCTCCAACTATATTCGTTACAACGAAATGCATTTGGTTTTTGTAACATATTGATGGCGATCCCTTTTACTTAATGTATTAGTGTCGTTATTTTATAATTAAAAGTAATTTGAGCGCTGATATATCTTTATTATTTATGTATATAAATTGTGTATGATGACACGTTTAGTTATAAAGCTGTATTATTTCATTTAACACAAAGATTGTTCTTGTAGCAATTCTATGTGGAGTAATACTTGCATTTTGTAAAGTTTATGTTGCCAAACAACAAAATATATTTAATTTGAAATAAATATCTTGAACCATTTTCGAGAAAATCGAATTTGAAAAGTGTCGGGTTAGAAGTGGCTCCAAGTGTATCAATACGTTAAAAATACTGATAATACATGTACTTACTTCCAAATATGAAATCTTGTTCTTGAACAAAAACTTTTTTCACCACTAATATATGTACATTTGTTTATTAGTTTGTTTGCCTATACATGTATGTGCATATTGTACTATGAAATTCCTTTAATTATATGCATGTTTGATCAATATTGGACAATAAATAATGATTTTAAGGGTTAATATGACTGTTGAAATAACTGGAGAAACTGAATTTCTTTGGTTTTTATTGACATCTGCCATACAAAAATGCCCATATTCATTCTGAGAGACTCAGAACAACTAAGTTAGGTATCTATGTGCATTGCACTATGAAAATCCTTTAATTATATGCATGTTTGATCAATATTGGACAATAAATAATGATTTAAGTGTTTAATATATGTCTGTCGAAATAACTGGATAAACTGAATTTCTTTGGTTTTTATTGAAATCTGTCATACAAAAATGCCCATATTCATTCTGAGAGACTCAGAACAACTAAGTTAGGTATCTGTGTGCATTGTTATATGAAAATCCTTTAATTATATGCATGTTTGATCAATATTGGACAATAAATAATGATTTTAGGGGTTAATCTGTCTGTTGAAATAACTGAATAAACTGAATTTCTTTGGGTTTTATTGACATCTGTCATACAAAAATGCCCATATTCATTCTGAGAGACTCAGAACAACTAAGTTAGGTATCTATGTGCATTGTACTATGAACATCCTTAAATTATATGCATGTTTGATTAATATTGGACAATAAATAATGATTTTATGGATTAATAATGTCTGTGGAAATAACTGGATAAACTGAATTTAATTCTTTGGGTTTTATTGAAATCTGTCATACAAAAATGCCCATATTCATTCTGAGAGACTCAGAACAACTAATTTAGGTATCTATGTGCATTGTTATATGAAATCCCTTTAATCATATGCATGTTTGATCAACATTGGACAATAAATAATGATTTTAGGGGTTAATATGTCTGTTGAAATAACTGGATAAACTGAATTTCTTTGTTTTTTATTGAAATATGTCATAAAAAAATGCCCATATTCATTCTGAGAGACTCAGAACAACTAAGTTAGGTATCTATGTGCATTGTACTATGAAATTCCTTTATTTATATGCATGTTTGATTAATATTGGACAATAAATAATGATTTTAGGGGTTAATAATGTCTGTCGAAATAACTGGATAAACTGAATTTAATTCTTTGGGTTTTATTGAAATCTGTCATACAAAAATGCCCATATTCATTCTCAGAGACTCGGGACAACTAAGTTAGGTATCTATGTGCATTTTGCTATGTAATTCCTTTAATTATATGCATGTTTGATCAACATTGGACAATAAATAATGATTTTAGGGTTGAATATGTCTGTCGAAATAAGCGGATAAACTGAATTTCTTTGGGTTTTATTGACATCTGTCATACACAATTGCCCATATTCATTCTGAGAGACTCAGAACAACTAAGTTAGGTATATATTATGTTGCCAATAAACTATATGTTATGTTTAATATGTATAAACACTGACTATCATTATTTGGCTAGACGGATCAGAATGATTAAATTTCAACAATTCCCGGGAGATCATTATCATGCATTCTGATTCCACATATTTGACGTATTAACGGATGATTAATCACTTTATGAAATAGAACACGTCGGGTTTGTATCTGCACTTGTTTGACAATGATAGCAATTTGCAGATGTATTAATCCTTTCTATTCATGCATTTCAGATTCAAATAAAGATTCAACGACTGCAAGCAATAATTTCCTCTTTACAAAAAAAATGAATGTATTGTGCAACTTTGTGAAGAAAAGGGTGGAGGGAAATGAACTGAATATAATGTTGATCAAACATGCATATAATTAAAGGATTTTCATATAACAATGCACATAGATACCTAACTTAGTTGTTCTGAGTCTCTCAGAATGAATATGGGCATTTTTGTATGACAGATGTCAATAAAAACCAAAGAAATTCAGTTTATCCAGTTGTTTCGGCAGACATATTAACCCTTAAAATCATTATTTATTGTCCAATATTGATCAAACATGCATATAATTAAAGGCATTTCATAGTCCAATGCACATAGATACCTAACTTATTTGTTCTGAGTCTCTCAGAATGAATATGGGCATTTTTGTATGACAGATTTCAATAAAAACCAAAGAAATTAAGTTTATCCAGTTATTTCGGCAGACATATTAACCCCTAAAATCATTATTTATTGTCCAATATTGATCAAACATACATATAATTAAAGGAATTTCATAGTACAATGCACATAGATACCTAACTTATTTGTTCTGAGTCTCTCAGAAAGAATCTGGGCATTTTTGTATGACAGATGTCAATAAAACCCAAAGAAATTCAGTTTATCCAGTTATTTCAACAAACATATTAAACCCTTAAATCAATATTTATTGACCAATGTTGATCAAACATGCATGTAATTAAAGGATTTTCATATAACAATGCACATAGATACCTAACTTAGTTGTTCTGAGTCTCTCAGAATGAATATGGGCATTTTTGTATGACAGATTTCAATAAAAACCAAAGAAATTCAGTTTATCCAGTTATTTCGGCAGACATATTAACCCCTTTAATCATTATTTATTGTCCAATATTGATCAAACATGCATATAATTAAAAGAATTTCATAGTACAATGCACATAGGTACCTAACTTATTTGTTCTGAGTCTCTCAGAATGAATATGGGCATTTTTGTATGACAGATGTCAATAAAACCCAGAGAAATTCAGTTTATCAAGTTATTTCGACAGACATATTAACCCCTAAAATCATTATTTATTGTCCAATGTTGATCAAACATGCATATAATTAAAGGATTTTCATATAACAATGCACATAGATACCTAACTTAGTTGTTCTGAGTCTCTCAGAATGAATATGGGCATTTTTGTATGACAGATGTCAATAAAAACCAAAGAAATTCAGTTTATCCAGTTATTTCGGCAGGCATATTAACGCCTAAAATCATTATTTATTGTCCAATATTGATAAAACATGCATATAATTAAAGGATTTTCATAGTGCAATGCACATAGATACCTAACTTAGTTGCTCTGAGTCTCTCAGAATGAATATGGGCATTTTTGTATCAGAGATGTCAATAAAAACCAAAGAAATTCAGATTATCCAGTTATTTCGACAGACATATTAAACCCTTAATTCATTAATTATTGTCCAATGCAGATCAAACATGCATATAATTAAAGGATTTTCATATAACAATGCACATAGATACCTAACTTAGTTGTTCTGAGTCTCTCAGAATGAATATGGGCATTTTTGTATGACAGATGTCAATAAAACCCAAAGAAATTCAGTTTATCCAGTTATTTCGACAGACATATTTAACCCTTAAATCCATATTTATTGTCCAATGTTGATCAAACATGCATATAATTAAAGGATTTTCATATAACAATGCACATAGATACCTAACTTAGTTGTTCTGAATCTCTCAGAATGAATATGGGCATTTTTGTATGACAGATCTCAATAAAAAACAAAGAAATTCAGTTTATCCAGTTGTTTCAGCAGACATATTAACCCCTAAAATCATTATTTATTGTCCAATATTGATCAAACATGCATATAATTAAAGGCATTTCATAGTCCAATGCACATAGATACCTAACTTATTTGTTCTGAGTCTCTCAGAATGAATATGGGCATTTTTGTATGACAGATTTCAATAAAAACCAAAGAAATTCAGTTTATCCAGTTATTTCGGCAGACATATTAACCCCTAAAATCATTATTTATTGTCCAATATTGATCAAACATGCATATAATTAAAGGCATTTCGTAGTCCAATGCACATAGATACCTAACTTAGTTGTTCTGAGTCTCTCAGAATGAATATGGGCATTTTTGTATGACAGATGTCAATAAAAACCAAAGAAATTCAGTTTATCCAGTTATTTCAACAAACATATTTAACCCTTAAATCAATATTTATTGTCCAATGTTGATCAAACATGCATGTAATTAAAGGATTTTCATATAACAATGCACATAGATACCTAACTTAGTTGTTCTGAGTCTCTCAGAATGAATATGGGCATTTTTGTATGACAGATGTCAATAAAACCCAAAGAAATTCAGTTTATCCAGTTATTTCAACAAACATATTTAACCCTTCAATCAATATTTATTGTCCAATGTTGATCAAACATGCATGTAATTAAAGGATTTTCATATAACAATGCACATAGATACCTAACTTAGTTGTTCTGAGTCTCTCAGAATGAATATGGGCATTTTTGTATGACAGATTTCAATAAAAACCAAAGAAATTCAGTTTATCCAGTTATTTCGGCAGACATATTAACCCCTTAAATTATTATTTATAGTCCAATATTGATCAAACATGCATATAATTAAAAGAATTTCATAGTACAATGCACATAGGTACCTAACTTATTTGTTCTGAGTCTCTCAGAATGAATATGGGCATTTTTGTATGACAGATGTCAATAAAACCCAGAGAAATTCAGTTTATCAAGTTATTTCGACAGACATATTAACCCCTAAAATCATTATTTATTGTCCAATGTTGATCAAACATGCATATAATTAAAGGAATTTCATATAACAATGCACATAGATACCTAACTTAGTTGTTCTGAGTCTCTCAGAATGAATATGGGCATTTTTGTATGACAGATTTCAATAAAAACCAAAGAAATTCAGTTTATCCAGTTGTTTCGGCAGACATATTAACCCTTAAAATCATTATTTATTGTCCAATATTGATCAAACATGCATATAATTAAAGGCATTTCATAGTCCAATGCACATAGATACCTAACTTATTTGTTCTGAGTCTCTCAGAATGAATATGGGCATTTTTGTATGACAGATTTCAATAAAAACCAAAGAAATTCAGTTTATCCAGTTATTTCGGCAGACATATTAACCCCTTAAATCATTATTTATTGTCCAATATTGATCAAACATGCATATAATTAAAAGAATTTCATAGTACAATGCACATAGATACCTAACTTATTTGTTCTGAGTCTCTCAGAAAGAATATGGGCATTTTTGTATGACAGATGTCAATAAAACCCAAAGAAATTCAGTTTATCCAGTTATTTCAACAAACATATTCAACCCTTAAATCAATATTTATTGACCAATGTTGATCAAACATGCATGTAATTAAAGGATTTTCATATAACAATGCACATAGATACCTAACTTAGTTGTTCTGAGTCTCTCAGAATGAATATGGGCATTTTTGTATGACAGATTTCAATAAAAACCAAAGAAATTCAGTTTATCCAGTTATTTCGGCAGACATATTAACCCCTTAAATCATTATTTATAGTCCAATATTGATCAAACATGCATATAATTAAAGGCATTTCATAGTCCAATGCACATAGATACCTAACTTATTTGTTCTGAGTCTCTCAGAATGAATATGTGCATTTTTGTATGACAGATTTCAATAAAAACCAAAGAAATTCAGTTTATTCAGTTATTTCGGCAGACATATTAACCCCTAAAATCATTATTTATTGTCCAATATTGATCAAACATGCATATAATTAAAGGAATTTCATAGTACAATGCACATAGATACCTAACTTATTTGTTCTGAGTCTCTCAGAATGAATATGGGCATTTTTGTATGACAGATGTCAATAAAACCCAAAGAAATTCAGTTTATCAAGTTATTTCGACAGACATATTAACCCCTAAAATCATTATTTATTTTCCAATGTTGATCAAACATGCATATAATTAAAGGATTTTCATATAACAATGCACATAGATACCTAACTTAGTTGTTCTGAGTCTCTCAGAATGAATATGGGCATTTTTGTATGACAGATGTCAATAAAAACCAAAGAAATTCAGTTTATCCAGTTATTTCGGCAGGCATATTAACGCCTAAAATCATTATTTATTGTCCAATATTGATAAAACATGCATATAATTAAAGGATTTTCATAGTGCAATGCACATAGATACCTAACTTAGTTGCTCTGAGTCTCTCAGAATGAATATGGGCATTTTTGTATCAGAGATGTCAATAAAAACCAAAGAAATTCAGATTATCCAGTTATTTCGACAGACATATTAAACCCTTAATTCATTAATTATTGTCCAATGCAGATCAAACATGCATATAATTAAAGGATTTTCATATAACAATGCACATAGATACCTAACTTAGTTGTTCTGAGTCTCTCAGAATGAATATGGGCATTTTTGTATGACAGATGTCAATAAAACCCAAAGAAATTCAGTTTATCCAGTTATTTCGACAGACATATTTAACCCTTAAATCCATATTTATTGTCCAATGTTGATCAAACATGCATATAATTAAAGGATTTTCATATAACAATGCACATAGATACCTAACTTAGTTGTTCTGAATCTCTCAGAATGAATATGGGCATTTTTGTATGACAGATCTCAATAAAAACCAAAGAAATTCAGTTTATCCAGTTGTTTCGGCAGACATATTAAACCCTTAATTCATTAATTATTGTCCAATGCAGATCAAACATGCATATAATTAAAGGATTTTCATATAACAATGCACATAGATACCTAACTTAGTTGTTCTGAGTCTCTCAGAATGAATATGGGCATTTTTGTATGACAGATGTCAATAAAACCCAAAGAAATTCAGTTTATCCAGTTATTTCGACAGACATATTTAACCCTTAAATCCATATTTATTGTCCAATGTTGATCAAACATGCATATAATTAAAGGATTTTCATATAACAATGCACATAGATACCTAACTTAGTTGTTCTGAATCTCTCAGAATGAATATGGGCATTTTTGTATGACAGATCTCAATAAAAACCAAAGAAATTCAGTTTATCCAGTTGTTTCGGCAGACATATTAACCCCTAAAATCATTATTTATTGTCCAATATTGATCAAACATGCATATAATTAAAGGCATTTCATAGTCCAATGCACATAGATACCTAACTTATTTGTTCTGAGTCTCTCAGAATGAATATGGGCATTTTTGTATGACAGATTTCAATAAAACCCAAAGAAATTCAGTTTATCCAGTTATTTCGGCAGACATATTAACCCCTAAAATCATTATTTATTTTCCAATGTTGATCAAACATGCATATAATTAAAGGATTTTCATATAACAATGCACATAGATACCTAACTTAGTTGTTCTGAGTCTCTCAGAATGAATATGGGCATTTTTGTATGACAGATGTCAATAAAACCCAAAGAAATTCAGTTTATCCAGTTATTTCAACAAACATATTAAACCCTTAAATCAATATTTATTGACCAATGTTGATCAAACATGCATGTAATTAAAGGATTTTCATATAACAATGCACATAGATACCTAACTTAGTTGTTCTGAGTCTCTCAGAATGAATATGGGCATTTTTGTATGACAGATTTCAATAAAAACCAAAGAAATTCAGTTTATCCAGTTATTTCGGCAGACATATTAACCCCTTTAATCATTATTTATTGTCCAATATTGATCAAACATGCATATAATTAAAAGAATTTCATAGTGCAATGCACATAGATACCTAACTTAGTTGCTCTGAGTCTCTCAGAATGAATATGGGCATTTTTGTATCAGAGATGTCAATAAAAACCAAAGAAATTCAGATTATCCAGTTATTTCGACAGACATATTAAACCCTTAATTCATTAATTATTGTCCAATGCAGATCAAACATGCATATAATTAAAGGATTTTCATATAACAATGCACATAGATACCTAACTTAGTTGTTCTGAGTCTCTCAGAATGAATATGGGCATTTTTGTATGACAGATGTCAATAAAACCCAAAGAAATTCAGTTTATCCAGTTATTTCGACAGACATATTTAACCCTTAAATCCATATTTATTGTCCAATGTTGATCAAACATGCATATAATTAAAGGATTTTCATATAACAATGCACATAGATACCTAACTTAGTTGTTCTGAATCTCTCAGAATGAATATGGGCATTTTTGTATGACAGATCTCAATAAAAACCAAAGAAATTCAGTTTATCCAGTTGTTTCGGCAGACATATTAAACCCTTAATTCATTAATTATTGTCCAATGCAGATCAAACATGCATATAATTAAAGGATTTTCATATAACAATGCACATAGATACCTAACTTAGTTGTTCTGAGTCTCTCAGAATGAATATGGGCATTTTTGTATGACAGATGTCAATAAAACCCAAAGAAATTCAGTTTATCCAGTTATTTCGACAGACATATTTAACCCTTAAATCCATATTTATTGTCCAATGTTGATCAAACATGCATATAATTAAAGGATTTTCATATAACAATGCACATAGATACCTAACTTAGTTGTTCTGAATCTCTCAGAATGAATATGGGCATTTTTGTATGACAGATCTCAATAAAAACCAAAGAAATTCAGTTTATCCAGTTGTTTCGGCAGACATATTAACCCCTAAAATCATTATTTATTGTCCAATATTGATCAAACATGCATATAATTAAAGGCATTTCATAGTCCAATGCACATAGATACCTAACTTATTTGTTCTGAGTCTCTCAGAATGAATATGGGCATTTTTGTATGACAGATTTCAATAAAACCCAAAGAAATTCAGTTTATCCAGTTATTTCGGCAGACATATTAACCCCTAAAATCATTATTTATTTTCCAATGTTGATCAAACATGCATATAATTAAAGGATTTTCATATAACAATGCACATAGATACCTAACTTAGTTGTTCTGAGTCTCTCAGAATGAATATGGGCATTTTTGTATGACAGATGTCAATAAAAACCAAAGAAATTCAGTTTATCCAGTTATTTCGGCAGACATATTAACCCCTAAAATCATTATTTATTGTCCAATATTGATCAAACATGCATATAATTAAAGGCATTTCGTAGTCCAATGCACATAGATACCTAACTTAGTTGTTCTGAGTCTCTCAGAATGAATATGGGCATTTTTGTATGACAGATGTCAATAAAAACCAAAGAAATTCAGTTTATCCAGTTGTTTCGGCAGACATATTAAACCCTTAATTCATTAATTATTGTCCAATGCAGATCAAACATGCATATAATTAAAGGATTTTCATATAACAATGCACATAGATACCTAACTTAGTTGTTCTGAGTCTCTCAGAATGAATATGGGCATTTTTGTATGACAGATGTCAATAAAACCCAAAGAAATTCAGTTTATCCAGTTATTTCAACAAACATATTTAACCCTTCAATCAATATTTATTGTCCAATGTTGATCAAACATGCATGTAATTAAAGGATTTTCATATAACAATGCACATAGATACCTAACTTAGTTGTTCTGAGACTCTCAGAATGAATATGGGCATTTTCGTATGACAGATTTCAATAAAATCCAAAGAAATTCAGTTTATCCAGTTATTTCGGCAGACATATTAACCCCTTAAATCATTATTTATTGTCCAATATTGATCAAACATGCATATAATTAAAAGAATTTCATAGTACAATGCACATAGGTACCTAACTTATTTGTTCTGAGTCTCTCAGAATGAATATGGGCATTTTTGTATGACAGATGTCAATAAAACCCAGAGAAATTCAGTTTATCCAGTTATTTCGACAGACATATTAACCCCTTAAATCATTATTTATTGTCCAATATTGATCAAATATGCATATAATTAAAGGAATTTCATAGTACAAGGCACATAGATACCTAACTTAGTTGTTCTGAGTCTTTTAGAATGAATATGGGCATTTTTGTATGACAGATGTCAATAAAAACCAAAGAAATTCAGTTTATCCAGTTATTTTGGCAGATATATTAACCCCTAAAATCATTATTTATTGTCCAATATTGATCAAACATGCATATAATTAAAGGATTTTCATATAAAAATGCACATAGATACCTAACTTAGTTGTTCTGAGTCTCTCAGAATGAATATGGGCATTTTTGTATGACAGATTTCAATAAAAAACAAAGAAATTCAGTTTATCCAGTTATTTCGACAGACATATTAAACCCTTAAATCATTATTTATTGTCCAATATTGATCAAACATGCATATAACTAAAGGAATTTCATAGTACAATGCACATAGATACCTAACTTAGTTGTTCTATGTCTCTCAGAATTAATACGGGCATTTTTGTATGACAGATTTCAATAAAACCCAAAGAAATTCAGTTTATCCAGTTATTTCAACAGACATATTAACCCCTAAAATCATTATTTATTGTCCAATATTGATCAGACATGCATATAATTAAAGGAATTTCATAGTCCAATGCACATAGATACCTAACTTATTTGTTCTGAGTCTCTCAGAATGAATATGGGCATTTTTGTGTGACAGATGTCAATAAAACCCAAAGAAATTCAGTTTATCCAGTTATTTCAACAGACATTTTAAACCCTTAAATCATTATTTATTGTCCAATGTTGATCAAACATGCATATAATTAAAGGATTTTCATATAACAATGCACATAGATACCTAACTTAGTTGTTCTGAATCTCTCAGAATGAATATGGGCATTTTTGTATGACAGATTTCAATAAAAAACAAAGAAATTCAGTAAATTATCCAGTTATTTTGACAGACATATTAAACCCTTAAATCATTATTCATTGTCCAATGTTGATCAAACATGCATATAATTAAAGGATTTTCATATAACAATGCACATAGATACCTAACTTAGTTGTTCTGAGTCTATCAGAATGAATATGGGCATTTTTGTATGACAGATTTCAATAAAAACCAAAGAAATTCAGTTTATCCAGTTATTTCGGTAGACATATTAACCCCTTAAATCATTATTTATTGTCCAATATTGATCAAACATGCATATAATTAAAAGAATTTCATAGTACAATGCACATAGATACCTAACTTAGTTGTTCTGAGACTCTCAGAAAGGATATGGGCATTTTTGTATGACAGATTTCAATAAAAACCAAAGAAATTCAGTTCATCCAGTTATTTCAACGGACATATTAACCCCTAAAATCATTATTTATTGTCCAATGTTGATCAAACATGCATATAATTAAAGGATTTTCATATAACAATGCACACAGATACCTAACTTAGTTGTTCTGAGTCTCTCTGAATGAATATGGGCATTTTTGTATGAGAGATTTCAATAAAAACCAAAGAAATTCAGTTTATCCAGTTATTTCAACAGACATATTAACCCCTAAAATCATTATTTATTGTCCAATATTGATCAAATATGCATATAATTAAAGGAATTTCATAGTACAATGCACATAGATACCTAACTTAGTTGTTCTGAGTCTCTCAGAATGAATATGGGCATTTTTGTATGACAGATTTCAATAAAAACCAAAGAAATTCAGTTCATCCAGTTATTTCAACGGACATATTAACAGCTAAAATCATTATTTATTGTCCAATATTGATCAAACATGCCTGTAATTAAAGGAATTTCATAGTACAATGCACATAGATACCTAACTAAGTTGTTCTGAGTCTCTCAGAATGAATATGGGAATTTTTGTATGACAGATGTCAATAAAAACCAAAGAAATTCAGTTTATCCAGTTGTTTCGGCAGACATATTAACCCCTAAAATCATTATTTATTGTCCAATATTGATCAAACATGCATATAATTAAAGGCATTTCATAGTCCAATGCACATAGATACCTAACTTATTTGTTCTGAGTCTCTCAGAATGAATATGTGCATTTTTGTATGACAGATTTCAATAAAAACCAAAGAAATTCAGTTGATTCAGTTATTTCGGCAGACATATTAACCCCTAAAATCATTATTTATTGTCCAATATTGATCAAACATGCATATAATTAAAGGAATTTCATAGTACAATGCACATAGATACCTAACTTAGTTGTTCTGAGTCTCTCAGAATGAATATGGGCATTTTTGTATGACAGATTTCAATAAAAACCAAAGAAATTCAGTTCATCCAGTTATTTCAACGGACATATTAACCCCTAAAATCATTATTTATTGTCCAATGTTGATCAAACATGCATATAATTAAAGGATTTTCATATAACAATGCACATAGATACCTAACTTAGTTGTTCTGAGTCTCTCAGAATGAATATGGGCATTTTTGTATGACAGATGTCAATAAAACCTAAAGAAATTCAGTTTATCCAGTTATTTCAACAAACATATTTAACCCTTAAATCAATATTTATTGTCCAATGTTGATCAAACATGCCTGTAATTAAAGTATTTTCATATAACAATGCACACAGATACCTAACTTAGTTGTTCTGAGTCTCTCAGAATGAATATGGGCATTTTTGTATGACAGATTTCAATAAAAACCAAAGAAATTCAGTTTATCCAGTTATTTCGGCAGACATATTAACCCCTAAAATCATTATTTATTGTCCAATATTGATCAAACATGCATATAATTAAAGGCATTTCATAGTCCAATGCATATAGATACCTAACTTATTTGTTCTGAGTCTCTCAGAATGAATATGGGCATTTTTGTATGACAGATTTCAATAAAAACCAAAGAAATTCAGTTCATCCAGTTATTTCAACGGACATATTAACCCCTAAAATCATTATTTATTGTCCAATGTTGATCAAACATGCATATAATTAAAGGATTTTCATATAACAATGCACATAGATACCTAACTTAGTTGTTCTGAGTCTCTCAGAATGAATATGGGCATTTTTGTATGACAGATGTCAATAAAACCCAAAGAAATTCAGTTTATCCAGTTATTTCAACAAACATATTTAACCCTTAAATCAATATTTATTGTCCAATGTTGATCAAACATGCCTGTAATTAAAGGATTTTCATATAACAATGCACACAGATACCTAACTTAGTTGTTTTGAGTCTCTCAGAATGAATATGGGCATTTTTGTATGACAGATTTCAATAAAAACCAAAGAAATTCAGTTTATCCAGTTATTTCAACAGACATATTAACCCCTAAAATAATTATTTATTGTCCAATATTGATCAAATATGCATATAATTAAAGGAATTTCATAGTACAATGCACATAGATACCTAACTTAGTTGTTCTGAGTCTCTCAGAATGAATATGGGCATTTTTGTATGACAGATGTCAATAAAAACCAAAGAAATTCAGTTTATCCAGTTGTTTCGGCAGACATATTAACCCCTAAAATCATTATTTATTGTCCAATATTGATCAAACATGCATATAATTAAAGGCATTTCATAGTCCAATTCACATAGATACCTAACTTATTTGTTCTGAGTCTCTCAGAATGAATATGTGCATTTTTGTATGACAGATTTCAATAAAAACCAAAGAAATTCAGTTTATTCAGTTATTTCGGCAGACATATTAACCCCTAAAATCATTATTTATTGTCCAATATTGATCAAACATGCATATAATTAAAGGAATTTCATAGTACAATGCACATAGATACCTAACTTAGTTGTTCTGAGTCTCTCAGAATGAATATGGGCATTTTTGTATGACAGATTTCAATAAAAACCAAAGAAATTCAGTTCATCCAGTTATTTCAACGGACATATTAACCCCTAAAATCATTATTTATTGTCCAATGTTGATCAAACATGCATATAATTAAAGGATTTTCATATAACAATGCACATAGATACCTAACTTAGTTGTTCTGAGTCTCTCAGAATGAATATGGGCATTTTTGTATGACAGATGTCAATAAAAACCAAAGAAATTCAGTTTATCCAGTTATTCCGACAGACATATTAACCCCTTAAATCATTATTTATTGTCCAATATTGATCAAACATGCATATAATTAAAAGAATTTCATAGTACAATGCACATAGATACCTAACTTAGTTGTTCTGAGTCTCTCAGAAAGGATATGCGCATTTTTGTATGACAGATTTCAATAAAAACCAAAGAAATTCAGTTTCTCCAGTTATTTCAACAGACATATTAACCCCTAAAATCATTATTTATTGTCCAATATTGATCAAATATGCATATAATTAAAGGAATTTCATAGTACAATGCACATAGATACCTAACTTAGTTGTTCTGAATCTCTCAGAATGAATATGGGCATTTTTGTATGACAGATTTCAATAAAAACCAAAGAAATTCAGTTTATCCAGTTATTTCGACAGACATATTAAACCCTAAAATCATTATTTATTGTCCAATGTTGATCAAACATGCATATAATTATAGGATTTTCATATAACAATGCACATAGATACCTAACTTAGTTGTTCTGAGTCTCTCAGAATGGATATGGGCATTTTTGTATGACAGATTTCAATAAAAACCAAAGAAATTCAGTTTCTCCAGTTATTTCGGCAGACATAATAACCCCTAAAATCATTATTTATTGTCCAATATTGATCAAACATGCATATAATCAAACATTGTAAAAGATGTGCCCTCATTTTCTAAATATCGAATCTAACGGCTGACAAATTAACATTGAATTTGTTGATAATATACTCTGTTAGGAAGGCAATCGCGAATACCCCGCAATCAGAAGAATTGTCTTGTTTTTGAGTGTCGGGTAGTACCACTGACAATGAAGAGGATTTTGTATTATATATTTGCGACAACTGAATAATAATGTTTGTATTTAATGTTTTGTTGCCTCTCAAGCTATCGAAAACGAATATAGACTCATTATTATTTTTTTGAAACGACACAACCCAATGATTTTTCCCGTTGTGATGTATTTGAGCTGAAGGAGCGTTTTTTTTTTAATTGTTTATTTAAATTCCATTTACCGGATGATTCGACATAGTGTGGATAATCCAATTATAGGGGTGATGCGATTAATCATGATTGAAGATGATTACGGCTCTAAATGTTTTCCTTTTCGGCGTAATTTGATCGGAAAATCGACCGAATTCTAGACAAATATTACAAACGTGTTTTAAAGATATATATGATAGTCTTTGATAAAATGATAAAATAATTTTAAAAGATATCACATAAATAATGAAGTTAATGGATAGGGCCGAGTTTGCTATTTTGGTCGTAATTTTGATAAAAAAAATGTCCGACTTTTTTACCAAAATTTTATAAACTTCTAATTAAAATAATTTAAATTAAAAACATGTTTAGGAAAGCTACGAGGGTGCATTCTAATATGCAACAATAATTTTTAAGATATCTAAAATAATAAAGAAGTTAAGAGGGGTGGCCGCAATTTCCATTTTGGCCGTAATTTTGATAAAAAACGGCCATTTTTTAGACCAAAATTTTATAAACTTCTAATTAAAATAATTTAGATTAAAACATGTTTATGAAAGCTACGAGGGTGCATTTTAATATGCAACAATAATTTTTAAGATATCTAAAATAATAAAGAAATTAAGAGGGGTGGCCGTAATTTCCATTTTGGCCGTAATTTTGATAAAAAAATTGTCCGACTTTTAGACCAAAATTTTATAAACTTTCAATTAAAATAATTTAAATTAAAAACATGTTTAGGAAAGCTACGAGGGTGCATTCTAATATGCAATAATAATTGTTAAGATATCTTAAATAATAAAGAAGTTAAGGGGGGTGGCCGCAATTTCCTTTCCCTTTTGGCCGCAATTTACGGCATGGCCGCGTTTTAAACCTGGCCTGGTTTAACCACGGTTATGAATTGTATAAACAAATCTGGTTACTTTAACCGGGCTGAAAACCTGGTTAAACTAACCCACCTCTAGTAGCTGGGTTAACACTTAACCAGCACGGTAACCAATATTTACGATTGTGAACGCGCATATTTGTCAAGTTGAGAAAAGGCTGTAATATCACATTTGTTGTCAAGTAAGTAATATTTAAATATCTAATAACCCTGAAAAATGATAATCAGTGTTCTTTATAAGTTTTTGTTTATCGTAATATGTCAAGTTATGTAAATATTCATGTTATTCAATGCATGCTACTTCCGACGCATTGCTGGTAAATATTTGCGCTCTTTATTCGATGTTTTGTCGCTTTTGCTTTATCTCCGCCCCCTTTTATGGGATTGCTCTCCCTTTAATGTATTTCACCTACGTCATGTGCCTCGTCTTATTAGACATTTGTTGCTCGCGCTGGACGCGGATAGCGAGGCACGGATAGTTGACTAAATTTTGGGGGGGGAGGGATCTTGTCAAAACATTATCGATACACATAATCCCTCACACAAACAGCACTTTTCAAATTAGTCTATATTATATCATGTGACATAAAAGTAGGGGCGGTACAATGTATGTACACCACGCACATTAAAGGCATGTATGCAAACATATTATGACATGAACAAATGAAATATAAATGTTACACTTTAATTACTAAAAATCAAGATCTTTTCGTCTACATACAAGTCCTGCAATAATTTTAATAATTCTTCCTAGACTAGTCCTAGAATGTCTCCACACAGCATGTGATGCCCTGTATGACTTTAGGTCGGAAATTGAATGTTCAACCGCGACCCGAGAAGCGCTTAAAAGTCTGTTAAATTTTCGGCATTTTTTTTTCTCATTCCCTCGTTTCCTAGCTAACTGTGCCGATGTATAGGCCGTCATCAGTGGGAACCTGTTGGGATATATCTTGTCCGCTAATAGGTTTAATTCCGCAGGAAAATCTAGAATTTCACCGGGACCAATTTTTGTTAAGAATGAAAACTGTTGGGCATCGTTCATATGTCCCAAAAATCCACTTTCTACATGAACAATCCTTCCCGAACAGTCAATTATTATTTGCGTATGAATGGCATGATAATTCCGATGACCAGAATAATACTGTTGTTGTGGTTCTACGATTGGTCTATTAATTTGATGAGAAGTACCGTCTATTGCACCCACAGCGCATGGTAATTTGGACCAATGACCGCTCATGTTTCTCCATTGTTGTACAGATGGCCATCTGACGTAATGATTCAATCCAGGCTCAAACATTTCTAACATGTAATTTAATTCTTGTTTAATTGTGGAGATACTGACACTAAATGCTGCTGATAGGGTATGGAAAGTTGGGTATATCCGTAACCACATCAAAAACAACAGTACCCTGTTCCGAATAGAAAGTTTATGCACATGTCGTGCATGAACGTCTAACGTGTTCAATAACTGTACAAATGTTTCAGGTGTCTCTCGAGTATTTTGGTAAAAAGTAAAGCGATTCATAGAGAGGGTCGCGAAGACGTCTCTACCTTGATAAACACCAATATCTCCTAAAAAGTGCCTGTCGATTAGAGTCATTGACGAGCTTGGAGGGAAGCGAATTAGAGAAATAAGAATTCCAACAACAAACTCCATGTATAGGTCAACATCTGGGGGAGGCTGACATAAAGCTGGTAGCAGGGAAATAACGAACGCTTGGGTCGCTCTATCCATTCCTGCAAAGGAAATATAGTTTTGTTTATCAAAATGTGCTTTCCGAAATTTGTTAATCACGTAATATTAGCTCGTACGTATGATTTCATGTAATGGTCAAATTGATAATGTGTACATATCAGTCGTATACATGCCTTTAAGCTAACTATAATAACTAATACACAGTAAACATTTTGTGTATCCTTTTGCGTATTAAAACTACATCGCACGTGGCATTCTGACACACCAGAAGATTCGTACCGAGTGATAAAATGGCGACAGGTAAGATAATAGTTATTTCTATGTTTTCCAACATTATTGTGTTTTATATTTTTTAAATACTTATCCATAAAGAGCGCGTTGTCCTGGTTAAATTTATACAAAATATAACTTACCGTGTAAGAGTCGACCCTTTATCCAAAATTATGTTTGTCCTAAGTCTACCACTCGTGTACAGAACTCAGTTTTTGCATGCAGGAGCGGATCAAACGAAAAATGGGCGGGGTTATTCCTAACAGATATATATATATACACTATTATACAGTATAACCTCTGGGAAACACATAATTTGGTTGTTGTACAGAGGTTGTTGCTCTACAGAGGTAAAATGTATAGTAAATGGTTACTTGTGGAAACAAGTTAATACGTTGCTTCAGAGAGGTTGTTGCTCTGTGGAGGGCCGTTCTGAGGAGGTAATACTGTATAATTATATTTTATAAGCAAAGAATGTGAAAATAGAGAAGTATGTAGCACGAAAAGTAAAGTTCATGCTTCGTGTTATCACACTTATACTGTAACGATAATACATGTATATTTTGATTGTAGCTACACTTCTACAAAGAAAAACACGTTCTGTGCGTATAGGGAAGGCAGAAACACTCTTGATATTGAGGGCATATCAGGCGCACCCAACAAGTTGGTCGGAAGTTCTGGAGGACGTGCGGCAGAATGTGAACCTTCTGCCGAATGATGCAAAAGATTTATATCAATCAGGAAGCCTGAAGAAGCTGCGTGACCGGATGTCAGGGAAGTTTGGCAAACTCCTTTCTTCCGACCAGGAGGCGATTGCTGATTTGGAGATAAGGTAATTCAATAAGCTTTTCAATTAAACAATTGGTTAATCATTAATGTATACCATAATATGATTAAGTTTTATATGGCTGCGGTATTTGACGCATTCTATTTGCTTGTTAATTTGGGTTTTAAGGCTCACCACCACAGAATAGGTCATACGGCGCTTAGCAGGAAAGATGACATCGGTCCCAAGTGTTCTTTACATCCAGACAAAAATATAACAAATGGAATCCAAACCATCGAATCTTCTGGGGTCAGGAGTTACTAGGACACAAACGTTAATACAAATTTAGTGGACTGATACAATGCACACAATTGTAAGACGGTCGTCCTCTGTAAGGAGGGTCCCCAACAAGAGGAGTCACACTTTCCTTTCTGTATTCATAATTGGTATCATACCGTTATCAAGGGTATATCTCGAACTACTTGGTCAAGGGAACTCTAGGGTAACATATTCATCATTGTATCATTGGTCTGTGTTTACATAAGCGATTGAACAATGCTTATAACAGGCGGCTAGTAGTTTTCATGTTATTGTTCCATTATACTAATGATAAGAAATAAGTGAATATATGGTGGCATATATCTGTCACCAGATTACTATATAACTAAATTGTTAGTTATCAGGTTAACTAGTTAACTAGTTAACTAGTTAACCACTTACCAGTAAGTAACATTTTGGATACGTAAAACAGGTTAACTAGTTATGTAACTAGTTAACAAGATAATTAACTAGTTAGTTATATAGTTATCTGGTGGCATAAATATGACACCATATAGACACTACGTTTGAAATTAATAATAGTTCGTGTGTATGTTATTTTCCAGGAATGAAGTACGTACAATAGTAGCAGCCGAGAGACGCTTAGTCCATCGAACTGGTCCCCCGGACGCAGTTCAGCAGTACGCTGATCAAGCTATAGCAGGTCCAGCCCCACCAATTGCTGGTCCAGCCCCACCAATTGCTGGTCCAGCCCCACCAATTGCTGGTCCAGCCCCACCAATTGCTGGTCCAGCCCCACCAATTGCTGGTCCAGCCCCACCAATTGCTGGTCCAGCCCCACCAATTGCTGGTCCAGCCCCACCAGTAGCGGGTCCTGCCCTACCACTCGCAGTTCCGGCAATCGACCGAAGGGACGTTGTTGCTCAAAATATGTCTGATTCAGACGAGGAGGTACCCATACAAGCAAATGCAGCTGGTGTCGCCAATGAACGTAAGTTAAATATATCGTTTTATTTCATGCTGCTTACTAAAATCCCGAATTGTATGAGTGACTAAAAAGATTCCATATCATTCACTGGTTACCACCAGTAAAATATGTTATATAATAATAAACTGGTACTTGGTCAATACAAAAAACTGCGCATAACGTTAAAGATGTCCAGGCTAAACGTCGTTATAATATCATATTTGTATCGTTGTCAAATAAATAATTCGAAAAAGTGATTTTTTACTCATATACCAGATAAACCTAACTTGTCAGTCTTGAAACTATTGCTTTCTGAAAACACAATGCGATTACCATTCAGCATTATATTCACATTTATTGTTTATAGTTTAGACCTTTATCATGGTAAAAATAACCAATGGTGTCGAAACCAAGTTATGGCTATTGATTTAGTACTAATTTCTTTTTGGATTCTTTCAGAACAACACGACCAACCTCAACATCCAGGGAGGGCACACGGACAACAGAGGCCCCGGAAAAGATCGTTAGCATCACTTATTAGATCCAACCACGAAGCATATGATACATTCATAACCAAGAAAATGCCCAGGTTGTTACGTCTGATTGGGCTGAACAGCTCGGACGACGATGACCAATAAATATTAATGTGTTCAGTCTGTAGAATAAAAATAAAATATTTTGAATTGAGTTTGAAGTCTATTAATTTTGATAGTAAACTAAAAGTTGTCCATATGTCACTGGTGCCTCCCCACTATAGCTTGGATCACTATGTGATATATAATAAAATGGACAACTCTTGTAAAATTAGACACAACAAAGATCACGTCTGCTATATCTGTACATATACACTTAACGGCCCTTCTAACGCTACATTTTGAATTTTCTGAATTCCTCCAAAACTGTTCAAGGTAGCTTCATCAAAATGTCTACATATTGAGTTTAATGTATCTGTCTTTTGCTGCATTAATCATTTCACAGATCGCTTTAATATATAAACACTCGCAGTAAAAGTGTAATGTACGTTACCCCCAATTTCAAAAGTCACATATTAATTGAACAGCGTATTTATTAGACATAAACGGAATATTTTCCATATTTTATTTCTCTACTACTTCAAATGGTATACTACATGTGTAAGCAACTAAAATTATTAAAACAATACACGAATGTTAACAAACCCTAGCTATCGAAACAGCAATGGGTGGGCTAAGATCACATCGAAATAACCACAACTACAACATAAAACAGGTACGTTAATTATAAACGCTACATCTGCCAAAGGGCTAGTTGAACGTTGAAAATACATGACATTTCTAAAGAAGGAATTAATAACATTATTCTGTATATATGTTTTAGCTCGGTTTTGTATATCGTGTGGCCGCCATTAGTTCGAATGACGACCTCGCATGACACCTCTTGTGTGTATGAGTCATATACTCTGAACAGATTCGTTGTCTAACCGATTTGCATTGGATTTTGCATCAAAAACAACATTGTTTATTAAATATTACCTACATTATTTGTGTAAATGATAAGTAAAACATCAGATAATCAGACAACACATCTTTAAATATAACTTTTTTATAAATAAGAAAGTCACATTGTCCCAAAAATACAGAGAGGGGTTCGCACTTTCGAAACCCCAATTGAACCGCGCTTGGCAGACGACAACTTTTCATATGAGCTTAATAATGTTGAGATGCCCCCCGAATATAGTCCGCTATCCGTGCCTCGCTATTCGCGTCCAGCGCGAGCAACAAATGTCTATTACCTGTAAATGGTTGTCGAAGGAGAACAACTACGTTGCAATTCGACGTTGCAATTCTATGTGTAGACCTACATTAAAAGTAACCTTATTGTTATCCTATAATTAGATATGTCATATTAATGATAATTAGTACATTGAATGAAGAAAGAAGAAACATATTATAGAAAAGTCCATCACCGTTCTCGTAATGGACTTGATTCACATACAATCGATGTGAAGACAGTTTAATGACTGTTTAATAATTGTTGAATCGTGACTTCAACCCTATCGTATTCTGCTAATCGTAATAGTTTTATAATTCATAACATTCTTACATTCAATATGGATCCCGGATTATCTTCGTTGAAATGGTAATACATCTGCATAAATGTTCAATATTTCGGCTATGCTCACTTTCGGACAACAATCGTTTTTATAAGTTTACAGTAATTGCAAGTTCGTTCATGTATTGATGAGTGTTTTCGTCATGTTTTTAAACAAAACAAATGCAACTAACACGTCTTTGTGGATTTATATTTTTCCACACGAAATAAGACAGGTGACATATGTGTCAATCATTCTTGAAGTAGCATACAAATCAACAAACGTATGCACATGTCTGTGTGGTACTCCATTTAAATATGATCATTCATACAAGAATAGTAGCTGTGTTATGATGCTTAAGTTACATGGTAAACATTTTACTGCATCCTGGCTATTATTGACATCACATGATAAAATAACTGCATTTCTGTTTAGCTGACCTTTTTAATGATCGTAAAATGTAGTCCAGACAAATACCTTTATATGTATAATAAGAGTGACTTCTATAAAAGTTATGAATTACATTTGTCTTTCATTGTATAGTCATTTTTATTGTAAGTGTTTTAAAATTGCAATTTACATCACACTCAATTAGCAATATGAAATGATACATTTTAAGCAGTACCTCTTACTTAAAGATATAAATAGTTGATATGTGGAGAAATTGTTAGTTATTCATAATGATATTAATTATAAACCAATAAATTTGTTTTTTCTTTCAGAGACCTTGACATCAAATGGAGTGAGTGTATTGGGTATGGCTCAGACAATGCCAGTGTTATGGTGGGACGTCACAACTCGGTGCTATCAAGAATTCGTGATCGTCAACCCAACGTTTATGATATGGGCTGTCTATGTCATATTGCCAACACATGCGTACAATATGGCATGAAGAAACTACCTATACCTGTAGAAGATCTCCTCATAGATGTGTACTACCACTTTCAACACAGGTTATTTATAATTTGTTTGTTTCCCTTCACATATAATTGCAATAATTTGCAACACAACAAAATACCATGTTCCTAGAACGCTCGGCAATAATGCTGTTTTTAACATGTTATTGATTACTGTCTTGAGATAGATGTAATCCAATTAACTTATTTTTCAATGTTGTATTTCAGTGCCAAACGTAAAGAAGAATATGCGGAGTTCCTATCCTTCACTGAAGTAGAGCAAGCAAAAATCCTAAAACACTGTTCTACTAGATGGCTGTCTCTGGAGAAATGTGTCCATAGACTTTTACAACAGTGACCAGCTTTAGTCTCGTACTTCACCAGCCATACTGATGCTGATAAATCTGGATCTAGAATACAACGCTGTGCTACAAGACTGTCTGACCCCTTGTTCCAACTGACGTACCATTTCTTAGCATTCATAATGGGACCCCTGAATCAGTTCAACACCACTTTTCAGGTAAGAACATCAACAGATTTTTCTAACATTATTGTTGATTAGTAATAATATGATGCAGTTACTGGAGGAAAACATTAGCTTACTTATGATCATAAATACTATGTATAAGATTATTGTTTTTCTACATTATTAAAATAAACCAACATTTTTCTTCAGGCTGACGAATCAATGATTGGATGTGTTCGGTCAGAGATGGTCCAACTACTCAGGAAGTTTCTTGGAAATTTGTCCAGACGAAAATCATACTTTCCTCCAGCGATATTACTACAGTGGAATACAACAAACCAGAGAACCAGCATTCAAATGATCTTCTTGCTGTTGGAATGGGAACTCGGAAATATATCTACGAGAATCCAGATATTCCAACTGAGAAACTAAAACGTTTCTTTTGGTGAGAAATGCTTTTTGTTAATGTTTCAGTTTTCCCGAGATTAATCCAAGTATGCAATGATTGTTAATTATAAACTTAGCAAAAAAATTACCAAAAAAAGTAATAAAAATATTTGGTATCTAATATTTTAATTGTATGTTGTTTTGCTGTAGCAAGCGTTTTGTCATGTAGTTGTTGATTTATATGATTCTTTCATTTTTTCAGTGGTGTCAGAAATCTTTATACAGAAGTGACGGAAAAAATGATAAAGAAATTTCCGTTCAATGACAAGACGTTACAGCAGCTGGGATTTGTAAATCCAGCTTTTCGTGTAGAAGCAGATCCTGAGTCCAGTAAGTATAATTTCAAATGTCCAAAAATACTTCAATCATATTCATGGTACTGTTTTCATCTCACATTTAAATGCAGATACACTTTTGAAATTGTTGCAGTGTTTTTTTGTAATTATAATTATGTTTTAATTTTTATCTGATAGCTAAGTATCTGTTCATTGTTCATACATAATCATTATGGTTATATTGTTTCTGATTTCAGTTGTCACCCTGGGCAGGAGATTTCAGGTAGCTTTCAATGAAGAAAATTTAAGGGAGGAAATTACTTATTATCAACTTAGTCCAGATATTGAATTGCCCCAATACAGTAATAACATAGATGAGGAGAAAATAAGACTTGATTCATTTTGGCTCAGTATGGAAAAAGTTAAATTCACTTCTATCTTCTGAGATTTGGTGATTTGTCTACTGTCACCCTTACAGTTCTGTCTCTGCCACACAGCAATGCCGAGATGTGGAGAGATGCTTTTCAATGTTGAGGAAATGTAGAACTGACTACAGACACAACTTAACAAACAATACATTGAACTCTTTGTTGAATGTGAAATTGAACATTGATGATGAATGCTATTCCATGTCAGTGTCTGAGGAAATGGCCAAGGGTGCCAAGAGGGCATGCATGTCCTATCGAGAGAAAAATGATTGAATTGTGATTATGACTTTGTGAATGTGTTCTTTGTGACTGTTAATATGTGTTGTTTTGTTAATCTGTTTTAATATGTGCTTTGTGACTGTGTAAACATGTGTTGTGTTGTTTATTTATTTTAATATGTGCTTTGTGACTGTGTAAATATGTCTTGCATTGTTTATCTGTTTTAAAACGAGCTTTTGAACTGTGAAATTATGTGCTGTTTTTTTATTCTGTTTTAATATGTGCTTTGTGACTGTAAATATGTGCTTTGTGACTGTGTAAATATGTCTTGCATTGTTTATCTGTTTTAAAACGAGCTTTTGAACTGTGAAATTATGTGCTGTTGTGACTTTGTAAATATGTCTTGTCTTTTTCAACTATATGCATTTGTGGTGTTAGACATTTACATGATATTAACTTATTTATTGATTTCTGTTATTTTCAAGTATTTGTATGTAGGTGATCAGGGGCACAGTGTGAACTGCTTAAGAGTTAATCATGAGGGTGGATTTGGGCCTTTACCCTCCTAAAGCTCACAATTTTATTGCATATTTTCAAATTTTTAAGACTCCCTTTTTACTGTTTACACATTACATTCATGAGTAAATGAGTATAGCATGCTACGTGCCTGGAAATGTACATATATAATATGTTAAAAATCTGTTGTTTTAAATTTTTATGCTCAATAGTTGAATAAATTGTATGAATTTGTTAACTGTTGTCTGTTATCATCCTTCAACTGAATGAATAAAACCAGAAACAACTTTTATTTTGAAATAGCTATTTATGTATCGACTAGAATTCAGCCGCGAAAAGATCTCCCTCTTTGAGTCTCAATCTCCCTCTTTTCAGGGACCAATCTCCCTCTTTGCTGTCTAAAAAGGTTCACATGTATGTAATCTATGCTTAAAAATGTTTTGAAGAGTTTGCGAAATGTAATGTATACAAGTGATTGCAGTCTTATATATAATTTATACACTACATATTTATCTGTGAGACACCGTGCTATTACTTGAACCAAATTATCCAGTATATGATGAAATCAACAGTTTCCCATACAATTGGTAACTGCCGCATTTTGATGATTGACCTTACTTATCCCAGTTTATACTAACCTACCAATTGTGTTGGAACTACATGCATTCCGAATTTGACATCATTCGGATTTGTTCATAGACAGTAAACTTGGTTAGTTCAACTGTCTACACAATCGGACTATAGTTGGCATGAATGTTCATCTTGGTTATACAGTGTTGTGCATCATACTACTGTCATAATTACATCACAAACTAATAAAACACATCTTGTAATAGAATATTACATTGTCATTCAGTGCAACTTTATTAAATTACTAAGCACCCATGTTCATCATGATTATTGTGTGTGTCAACGGCAAGAGTCCTGTCAATAACAAACAGTGTATGTCACATGTAAAAGTCATAAAACACCCTAATTAATGTATTCACTTAATTGTATATATCAGTTAATGGTCTCAAAAAGTTGCTCTTGGATATCTCTTTCATTATACTTACATTTTCTTTCAAAATCATGATGACATTCTTTCTTTCTGATTAACTTTCAGCAAACAGTATACTTGATAAATGGCTGAACATCCATTATTGAACCACAGAAGACCCAGACAATTTAGACGTGTTCTTAATCAATTGAATGAATTAACGGACGACGAAACTAGGCGACGTTACAGATTTTCAATCCAAAACATCAACCGGTTAATTGTACTTATAGGACATAAACTGCAAAGAAGTACAAACCGGAATCGTCCATTATCTGCAAGAACTCAAATACTAATTACACTGAGATTTTATGCATCTGGGGCATTCCTGCAAGTGATTGGCGACACATTTGGTGTGGACATTGCTACTGTTAGTAGGGTCATTACAAGTGTCACAGATGCACTTGTTGTGTTAAGGAATCAGTGCATTACCTTTCCAACTACAGAAGTTGCCAAAAACAAGGTGAAGAAAGGATTTTTCAGTATGAGAGGGTTTCCTTCAGTTGTGGGGTGCATTGATGGTACACATGTGAGAATCATTGCACCAGGGCAGCCAGATGAACCGGCATATGTTAACCGAAAACATAACCACTCCATTAATGTGCAAGCCACATGTGACCATAGAGGTAAACTGGTTGAAATACTTTAAATGCTAACAACTCACTAACATAAACTGATCGTACGGTATTACTGAGAATATTTAATATACAATTCTTTGGTATCGATATGATACATTTTTATTCTGCTGTATGTGTTTCAACACAGAATTTATATCAAATAATGCTGGTTGGATTTCTATATCTACTCATTGTTTTGTTCCACTTGATTAATTTTCCCAGATTTATTGCCCTTTGATTTGTTTTTTTCAAATACAGTGCTTGGTAATTTGATCAAAGACTATCAGCTGTAAAAATTGGTCATGTAAATCTATGTTAATATGATTTTCTTCAGGTGTAATCACCAGTATTAATGCTTGTTGGCCAGGGAGTAGTCATGATAGCCATGTCTTCAGAACATCAAATCTATGTCAACATCTGGAGGAAAATCACAAAGGTTTATTTTTTTCCAACTAAATTTTTCGTTTGCAATATAAAACCATTAGAGGTGTATGCTATTGGCCTAATGTTTCATATATATGTTAATTATCCAACAAATTCATATTTTAATTTCATGAATACTTAATAATAATTAAATAGCATTCATATTTCATTTAATCAGGTGTTAGTAACAGTTATGATATACACTGTATATATATAATTCTTAAATACATTTCATTCAGATCCCGAAAATGGTATTCTCCTTAGTGACAGTGGATATCCTTGCAGAGCATTTCTACTCACTCCATTTAATAATCCAAGTATGTAACATGAATTGTCGCGTTAATTAATATGTTCATGTCGACCTATTTTTTAAATGCATATTACTATATTTGGTAATGTTTTACCTTTTTATTATTCAAGAACAATATCCTGTAAGTTTTTTACAATTGAAATTATGTATAACATGTAATTGTGACTATCAAAAAATATATTTATAGGAAATGAAAGAGAAGAAAAATTTAACAGGTGTCACATTTCGACAAGAAACCTCATTGAAAGGGTTTTTGGTATGTGGAAAAGAAAATTTCATGTTTTGCACTCAGAGGTTGGTGAACTTGGATATTTGATAGTTTCCACTTTACATTATACATATATATATCTCAAATGTGTTTATTAAAACAAAGCAAAGTTTCTACTATTATGAATATAAGTATCTGCATTCAGAAGGTTGAAATACTTTCCCATATCTGGCGATATATTGATATTGAACATGATCAACATGATTGTAGTTATGGTTATACAGTGCAATAACTATTTAAATTACAGGATAATTGGTAAATATAATCTGTTTTTTCATTTATGTTGTAGATAAGGATGAAGTCTTCAAAAGCAAGTAAGATCATCATTGCATGTGCAGTTTTGCACAATTTGGGTATTCTCTGGAGTGAGCCCAATGAGGACGAAGCACTTGATCCAGACAAACATATGATTGAGGCCTATCAAGGTCAAATGGATGGAAAGGGTGTACAAGACTATATCACTAACACGTATTTCACTTGAAGGCTATGCCAAGATAAAGCTGACATCTTAGTTTTTAAGTGTTGATTGATGATGCAATTGAAAAACAATTATTACATTGTGCTGTTATGATGTTCGAAAATGGTGTTTCATGCAACACAAGTTTCCAGTATATCTTGGCCAAACCATGAACAAGACTAACACATTGATTGTTCCGAAGAAATAAAGTAACAATTGTAAAGTGAATATCACAAGTCTTTTATCACAAGATTAATAGTAACAAACAATTCTAACAATATATATAAAAAAACAGCTTAACAGTCTGTATCATACTATCAATTAATGTTATTGAAATTTATTCAAAAATACATCGGCAGCTTGGCTGAGTTTTGTGAAGCATTCCAACTGCACCTCCTGTAACTGTATAGCTTTCTCATAATATAGCATCTGCATCTCCTTCAATGTTTTAGGTTTCCTGTAACATAATGATCAGTCAACATGTTGATTATATGTCAATGGTTGGAATGTTAGAATTATTTGTTTAGTATGCATATATGTTTCTTATTATTGCAGACTTGCATTTAACTCGGATTTTATTATTAAAGTAAGGCCACACTAATGAGAATATAAATTTCAAATCATTTGGAACACTTTGTATTTAGTTCTCTCATGTGACCCAGAAACTCATGGAAACAGTTTAGTTAAGATTCTTTATAATGAGTATTAGGGTGGTTTTACCCTAAAAGAATGTTACTTAAAAGTTATTGTTACCATGCTATCATTTAACAGTAGAAAAGAAATATTGAACCAGTCTATTTTCATTCGATTTTCTTCTTTCTTCAAACTTATTCCTTATGTAAAAAAAACAACAGCATATTTATATCAGCTAACAGTGTAAAAGGCAATGTTGAAAACGTGATTTTTATTTTATACTTCAACAAAGTGAAACATACACATATTGTAAGTTGTAAGGAGAGATATAGACATATTTATCGGTTGATATAATTGTAAATTATTTACAATAACATTAAGAAATCTTTTAATTGTTACCTTCTTCAAATCCATCAGTCTGGTCACTCAAATCGCTAGGACCTGGATTAGTAAAGACTACTTTATCTTGTCTGTTGTTATCTAGATAAAGTATAACATGTTTTTATTTCACCCATTTATACCGAATGTTACTACATGTGTATTATCTTTAAACATATCTTGTTCAATTATGTGAAATCATTATATTATAAACATATCTTGTTCAATTATGTGAAATCATTATATTATAACAATTTAGTTCCTTTCAAAAGTTACAAATGCATACTTGCATTTATTTTGAATAGAGATAAAAAGTAAAAATTATATACCTAGTTCAGATGTTACTGTATTGTAGTTTAAGGACACTATTTCACAGTCACCTGGAACATATAAAGTCACAATGTATATACATAGTAATGCCAGATTATTAATGTCAATTATTGTTATAAAATATACAGTCACATTTTATATATATAGTAATTCCAGATTATTAATGTCAATTCTTGTTTAATACTGACTTTATAAAAAAATCACATTCCTTGACTAACTTAAAGCTATGTAGTTAATAAGTATTGAAATGTGTAACTTGAGAAAAAAATTGCAGTAATACTTGACAGTTAATATGATGCTCAAACAAAATTTACACTATAATTGGCATGCTCTCAACTTAATATAACGAGAACTTAAATGCATTTTTAACAATACTTCTATGTGTATATTCATTTTAATTGCCATATGTTACAAAGAACATGTTATTAAAACCCTTTTTGTTTTCTTAACTGTTTTCAAAATAAAAAAAATCACAAATATCATAAAGTAAATACCAACCTTTACAAGACATGGATTCAGTCATCATAGAGAAATTATTGTTGTTAAGATCTACAGTAGACAAAATATGCAATCAAATTACAAAAAAATTAAAACATGTGAATGTACAGATGGACCTGGCATTCACTAACAGGATTGACATTTAAGTGATGACTACATAAATCTGACCAATATATACATGTTTACTTGGATACTTGACAGTATGCCTGTAATTTGTTACTATTTATTTTATGCCAACGTTTTTTAGGTGTTGCATCATACATACTTATGCAGTTATGACTATCAAATATTTTTTTAATTAATCTAGACAACTCTATAAATCATTAGTTATATATAATCACTTTCTATGTACGTTTCATTTGCATATTCAATGTCATGTCTTGTGGACAGTAAATAGATTTGCAGGAGTTTTATTATAGCTATATTACATTCCTCCCAGGTTGAGTTAACTGTAGACTAATTAAATACCCTGAAGTTTGCAATGTGCAATGAAGCAAATGGTTAAGATTAAGCCTTGTGTTTTTCAATGTCTATATCTTTAATGTGAATATATTTTGCCCAAGAATTGAAACACTTGTTACGCTATACCATGTGACTGTGTGAGTATATGTCGTATTTCATCAAATGAGTGCGTTACCTGGTGTTCGTGAATGCGAATGCATGCCAGCGTCTGTTTCTGTCTGTATCTGTCGGAGTATTGTTGGGAGTATTTCATGCCTTTAAACTTGGACAAAACATATTCCGAGCACTATTTGAGACATCATGTATCTAATTTTGAGTTATTTATGTCGCTGAATGTTTGAAGTTCGACAAATGGCTACATTCGCATTTTCATAAGTGTATCTAAAGGTTATCTACTAAACAGAAAGTGTTTCATTGTTTCAGTTTTATGTGGCATACTAATTAGTAATTATATTTCAACGAAGTAAAGTAAGGATGCAATAATCATGTTGAAAATAGTTTATGGCCCATTGTAGCGATTTTAGAATATGCTCTCCGGTAACTTAAAGTCAGTTTACCCAGGAGCTGCGATGGGAATCGATTTCAAATTACCCCTGGGGGTAACTAGAAGGTGATTTCAAACTACTCCCTACGATTTCAGAGTGCATCCCTCATTCCAGTATATGTGTTTGTCTGTTTACATTTTCCATGCATAAATTGGAGACTAGTGAATGATGATAAATAACAAATTTAAGCATCGAAGCAACAGGAGCGGCAACGGTAACAGCTGTCTAATTAACAATTTACGGATGTTTAAGCTGTTTGATACTAGCTTTCAAATTGGTATGTTTCGTAAATTTTTATTCATTCACTTTACCATGATTTCTAATAATTGACAATGATCACATTAGCTCAGTTACCGAGGGGATAGTATAAAATCGGGTTCAGGTTATACTAGGGGTAATATGAATTTGATTTCAGATTATCGGGGTGTAACTTGAATAGGGAGGTAGCTTGAACTCTTAACGGGATTATAATGGATATTTACGCTCAGCGCTCAAATATTAAAGCACAAAAAATACTTTTATGAGACCGATATTGGAAACTAGAGTGTGGACAATGAATGAAAATTTCAATTCAGTTTTGAATATTCTTTTTGGTCTATGCTTGGTTTATGTATGATTATGAGATATGAGAGTGATAATTGTGTCGGAGTACCACACTCCACACTCAGATTTTTTTTCTCTCTCAGATCTCATTTTACACTCAAATTGCTAAAACGATGGGCCACAAAAATATTTATTAGACAGTTGCGTGTAATTTGAGATATTTAAACCTTGCTTTTCTGTGATAATCGCATGTGTTATGTTATATCAGAACGAGCCAAATTATATATAATGGCAAATACCTGTGATAAGTATAAACTATGACATATACATTGTGATAATTAAAACATATATTTAATACTTTTATCAATTTAAATATGTTTTATGTTGTACGAGGGGCTATGTCAGTACTACGGTTCCGCAGCAATGTATCATGGGTAGCACGTGGTGTATAAAATGACCATACTACCAATGTATACTGACCCAAAAGTCTATTCAAATTCGTTCAGCCGTTTTAAAGGTATTGCTACTTTTTAAAGGTTTAGTCATATACACTGGTCATTTTTTGAAGTCTAAAATGAAACGTGAACAAAACATTGAAATCAGGAGTTACATTAAACAACGCGGTTTACTAAATACTTCATGTTTAGTGATATATGAAGACTTGTGTCGTATAAATGGGTCTACTGCCGTATCACAGAAAACAGTTTTTAGGTGGTGAAAGTGTTTTAAAGATGGTAAATCTTGCTGTGAAGATATGGCCCGACGTGGAAGACCACATAAAATACGCTGCAGTTGGTGAAATGATACTGAAGATGTTCGATATACTCTCAGTGAAATAACCCATGGTACTGGGCTTTCAGCGGGACAGTTCACATCATTCTGAACCGGCATCTTAAAGTCACTAAGAATTGTGCTCGCTGGGTTCCCCCATCGTCTTACATAAGAACAAAAGGACACGCTACTTAAAACAAAAAAAAACAATTGTTGAAAAAGCATTCAAAATCTGACAATCGTCGTTTGTCTGAGCTCCTTACAGATAACGAGACTTATATTTATCATATTGAGCCACAGAGCATACATAACAAACAATGGCTGGCTAAACATGACCAGAGACCAATCATAGCCAAGAGAACTAAGAACGCCAAGAACAAAATATACTCAATTTTCTTTAATACGGAAGGTGCTGTTGTTCAGATTTCCGTTCCATGTTGACGCACAGTGACTGACAAGTATTACACAGAAGTGGTGTAATCTAAGGTGAAGACATTCAACCAAAGACGTCTTCCACGGACGGGTATCAAAGGGGTATGCCTTATTCACGACAACGCTGCCGCCCACAATTGTGAAATTGTACAGGATTTTCTAAACCGTTCAACTCTCTCATCGTTCATATAGTCAGGACTTGAGCCCTTGTGACTTTATCCGCGATTGAAAAAGACCTTGTCTGGACAAAGATATGACTCTCTTAGTGGCAATGTTAGTGCCATATTTTAGTGTCTTGCACAAAAAGGACTATTTTTCAGCTTTCAGACAATGGATTTCTTGGTTACAATGGTGTGAAGATGTTAAGGGAGATTGCTTTGAAAGATTAAAATAGTTTTGAACCATGACCGTTTTGCTGTTTTTCAGTAATAAGACCAGAGGACAGAACTTATTGAATGCCCCTCGTAATGTCAAACATTAAATCCATATTCATGTCTCTCTATGTAACACTATCAATACTAAGGACCACAATGGAAATGAGGGATGTCAACTATGTGTTTTTCCTTGGTGTTGATGTACTCAGACATTGTCCATTGTATCTTTCCTGTCATCATTGTTTTATCGTGTTAAATGTATTGTTTTGTCACCATCAATGTGCTCTATATACCAAAATAAATATATATCATACATTTTGCATACTCAACATTTGTCACTGTCAGTCTCATAAGAATAAATGTTCTGTTTTGAGATTTCAGTACTGGGTGTAGGTATCCGTTAACATCCCGGGCCCAAATGTTTCAACATGTGACACTCAAGACAGACATATACATGTCGTCACGATTTAAAACCCCGGTTTGTTTATCTGCTGAGTATTTACAATGTGCATGGTACATTATTTTGAAAATATTTACAGATATGTGAGAATCAATGGTAAACATATTCATTTTTTACGTCAATCCTTTTATATCTTATCTACCGCCTTCGTATTCATGCAGTCTGGTACTTTTAGAGGCATAAAGCAATTTAAGAGACATAAAGCAAACTGTCAAGTTTGTTTATGTGAAGTGCAATTATTGTCAATATCTGGAACGTGCTACACCATCGACTGCTGCTTTCCGCCTTGTTTTATATTTACCAGCAGATGTGCATCCATCCAGAATACCATAAAATTCCCTACAAAATTACAGAGTCTAGACAAAAGGTCGGTAAACACAGTACCGAACGAGATAAAAAGTAGTCCTTATTCTAACATAATGACAACATATTTTATAGGAAACTAGCGCTCCGAAATTAAACTGGAAATGGCATTCATATCACGCATGAAAGACCTGAATTAGCCTGTTGAAAAGCAACGAAATTAATTGAATAACGGGCAAAAAACAAGCGACCATAGTACACGCACAAATCATACTCGACAAATCGTAATCAGGAATGGATGTTCCTGCTTCCTTAATATTAATTTCAAACATTTCATGAAGAATCAATGATATATATACATCATACCTGACTTTACGCAGCAGATACGGCGATGTACAATCATTTGATATCGGACTTAATCTAGGTGATGTAGACAGGTGAAGACTTTGTGACGATCCATGAATGCTTGCAGCGTCGTTCCTTAATGATGCCTGGGAGCCTTCCCAATCTATACTTAACTCAGTCGATGATGGGTAATCTCTCTCCATTTCAAATGTCACAAAATTGCTATGTTAGTTCAAGTATTATACGCAAAGTTCAGTGCAATTTAACAAACTAAACAATCGGAATGCAAATCAGCGATGTCTTACAATGTTAGACTGCTGGCATTAGGTGACACTACGATGCTGCTAAATATTCAGAGGTATATATATTTTGCTACTTGCGGAATATTCACTACCGTTGGACAACTCCGATAGATATCAAGTTCTCACATAATTTCCTCCTATGGTCAGGATAATCTCTCTCTCTCCGTGTAAAGACATATCACTGTTTTGAGAACGACAAGCGAACTTGTATTGGAAATCGGACGTGCCATGTGACAAAAATCTCCTAATAAAGTGTTAACCAGATAACAAATATTCCCAAACTATCAACATGCCACAGAAAAGTAGGAATATTTCAATTTTTTTACCTAGAACGGAAACCTTCCAGCGCCGATCGCAATAAATCATCTCAGTAGATTCAAGACATAACTAACTACTTCCATTATATTTGTCAAGATGGAAAATTCTCCTAATATAAACCGACAACTTTTCCCGGATTTGTGTTCAAGGACGAATAATGTTTGAATGCGAAATTAAAACGTACTGTTGTCTAATCTATCATATGTTATGTAATTGTTGTGAAAAATATGACCAAGTTACATGAAAACATGTATTGTAAATTAGAGTTTATATTTATTTCGTTCCACTATACACAATATACACAATAGGCGGCATACGAAACCAACAGTCTACGTGAAATTTGTCATACCTCGTTCCTCGCACACAGACACTCTCGCGGTATCCTGTTTCATAAAACGAATCTTAAGACGTATGCATTTACCTTCCAGGGAAACACCACGTAATTCAATATACCATGCATTCAAGTATAATAACCTAGTCTGATTTGAGACAAAAAAACAAATTTGCGACAGGATCTGTTGCAGCTGTAAATCGAACAGGATTGATATTTTTTCAGAGAAACTTTAGTATCGTAGTATTTGGTATTACAAAGTTGATGTCACGTACGAGGAATGTTCGATATGTTTTGCATTTTGTGGTTTGTAATCTTCGCGGTAGGCTGACTTTGGTAAACTACAGAAGTTCTATTGAACAACAGAACCAAGAGCTTGTCGCGACCGACATTTACGACCACAAAGGAAGTTTGTAAATTTTGCAAAGAGACAGAAGTCGCATGTTGCCAGGTCTGGTGAATAAGTAGGATGTGGTAGCACAGTATCTGTCTCCGTCTTTAAACATTGTTACCTTACTAGAGGTGTGCACTGGAGCATTGTCATACAACAGACGAACATGTTTGAAACCAGTGACTGGGAGTTGTTTCTCGTAGTGGTTTTTATTTTTTTTCAATCCAATATCACGGTAGTTCTTCCCAGTCACACTTCGGCCCCTTTAGCTAGGGAAACATATGGCATACAAAACCTTCTTTTCACTAGGTTTGCGTTTCGCAATTATTGGCATTTAACCATGTTTTGGTGGCCCATAATTTGTTCCCAACATTTTCAGTTGTTCAAAATAGTATACCCGGGATTTCATCACCTGTGACAACATTTGCAAAAAGCTTATCTTCACATTTAGGGGTCATTTGTTGCAACTTTTTGGCAGTTTTAACACGTACCATTTTCTGGTCGTCAGTTAATAGATGGGGCTCCCACCTAGCATAAATCTTCCTAAGTTTAAATAGTTCTTGCAAATAAAAAGCACCGTTGATAGTGAAATACGAACACTGCGTGCAATATCACGCACTGTATATCTAGCATCGTTTTGAAGATTTTCTGTTATCTTCAATACATTTTGCCACACGTTTTTGTCTTCGGCCGACCTGTTTTTGATGAATTTTCAACAGACTGTCCACCACAATCAAATTTCTTTTTCCATCTACGAACCGTGTCATAAGACAATTTCGGCGAAAACTCTTTCATAGAACAACCGAGCTTGGTGCTAACTTTTATGTAAGACTGAATTTCTTCAGTAGTAGCTATTCGTTTTCCAACCACTTTTGCAACAGTGGTCAATGTCAATTGAAATGTTAAAACCTCTACAAACTGGTTATTCATTGGATACATGTATATACCATTGTGTAGCGTCTTGTGGAAATTGCTTGTTGTCACAAAACAGTTCGAACATCCCTCGTACTCTGAAGCTGTCGATAGTTTATGGTAATTGTATGACTATGTGCCATCGTCGTTGATTGTCTTAAATCGTCTCCAATAATATTTTCTCTTGATGAATCGCAATGACTGTTATGCGACATGCACAGGGCAACTCGAGGCCGGGGCATGCGACGGACCGCAACATGTATCCTACATCCTGTGCCAGTGAGAATATTAGATAATTCGGAGATTTATCTGAAAGAGTTGTGCGACATGACGTGAATCCGACTGCCTTATCACAGCTATCGCACATAAATGTATGTGACAAGCGACCATCGTGCACGTGAAACTGCTAAACATTTTGCCGGTAATGTGACTGGCGAGACGACCCACAATACTAATTCGCGGGGTTTTGCATATACATTTTGTCTACAGTAAGACGAGGGATTACAGATACTAGTAATGAGAAAATAAATTGATTGCGAAGTACTGATCAAATTCAAAGTATATTTATAGGGAAGAACACGCATGATATCACGTTTGAGACTTTTTATTGATATATTCTGTGGCTTTTTTATGTTTATCTTATTTACAGTAGACTTTATTCAGATTTATTTGTCGGGTGATTTCGTCTAACTTTTAAGCTAATCAGTTTCAATATGTCTTTATATGTTTTCGTGTGTCAATTCGCTCGACATTATTCCATCCTAAATCCCCAGATATACATTATATCTTACATTATTAGCGACCAGAAGACATTAGCGTTCCCGAGCGTTCTTCATTGAAAATCGCAAAACTGCTAAGTCGGACAGTAATAGAATATATCAGTTTTGAAAGTCATTTTCAAGTGAAATCTCAAACAGTAGAGGAACGTGCGACTGTTTTACTATTCACGTTGGGATAAAGCTGTTTTACCATCATAGCTTAAAGCTTTTTATAAGTTTGATGAAGTTAACTGCGTATTATTCATCCATGCAGTTTATTTGACAAAATGATCCAGCCCTAAAGTTCTGTCTCTGCGAAAATGTAAGAAAGTTCTTGCTCTTTTCAAACAGCAAACAAATTCTCTGTCGGTTTGAAAGCCGATTATATTTCTCATTTTGAAAGTTTAAATGTAATCACATGTAAGGCTGGTTCTACGGACGGAAGGAAGCGAAATTTCCCAGATATCCAATATATATTACACGCATTCTCCATTCGTTTATTTCTATCGTTGACTGAATCTCTCTGCAGGAGTTAACTGTACTGATTGTAGTAGTTAAATATGTTGTTTAAAGGTCACCATACCCAATGTCCGTTCTATGATTGCGCACTCAAACATGAATTAAAGAATCAATTAAGTACTTTAAAACATGGGTTTGTAATATTGCTTCACTACATTGCACCAATCTTAGAACAATACCTGTGCATGTCTTTGGAAGTAAAATAAGCACACAAATCCAGATGAAATCAGGATGCCAACATTGTGTCCGTTTTGTTTTTGACGTCGGACTTGTATGGTTCTCAATTGTTTTATTTGTATTAATTAACACTGCGCTGAACCATTCACACTTGCTTTATGACAGTGTTGTCAAACTTCAAGACTCGCATAACGTTTGACAATCTAACTGGCACGCAGGAAAATGTTGACAGAAAAGAGATAATACGTTGCTACAGCGAACGCCATATTCATAAGACATTATGCCTCCCTACACAGACCTCCAGGAAAACAACAGCCCTTAAAACATCCGGTATATGAGGAAATACAAGCCTTTCTTAAGGGTAATTACGCAAGGGAACAGGTGCACCAGGAATGGAATGGCCGATCATACAAGGGCAACTAAGGCGAAATAATGAGAACAAACAGGGATGGGGGCTTAATGAATGAAATACATCACATGAAAAGTCAAGACAGCGGGCAACAGTAGGCCAAAAGTTAGGAGAACATAACATGAACAATATAGTGAAAGAATTGCGCATGTGGGAAAGGGAAAGTTAAAACACAACAACCATCAACGTTATTTGCTAACTCTGACAAATTGACTTTGTAACAATCAAATAACACACGAAAGCCACAAATTGCATGATGTGAAGCATAACTGCTACAGCTCGGCAATCTGAATTTCTTAAGATCGGATGGTGCTTGACAAACGATAATTTGATTAGTCTAAGGTAACTCAAGGGCATCAAAATATAAATACTGTTTTTGAAACAATACATTTAGCAACATGACACGATAACAGCTGTCAATGACCTGCAATAATTATTACAACGAAATTTAATTATTATAAAAATGAGCTTTGTGAGTGGGTAATATTATACCATAATGCGAATTTAACATTGCCTTGACAGCGGTTTCCGCAAATATGTCACAAGAACACAGAACAACACGATATAAATCAATGTGTTGGGAAGTACTCCAACGCTGGTAATCCGAAGTTTGATAATATAATTTACGTTCCATTTACTTTTTATACATATTTTTGAAGATATTCAATTCCAAGCGAGACAACCAATCGAGAAACTTGAAAGAAGCGAGGATTGACGTTAATGCGATATATGCACTAGAAAATAGCCATATTCGCTTGTTAGCAATATTTTTGAAACTACATATAATAGCAAGGTGAAATGTATACTGTTTTATTGTTGTAACGTCCTTCAACTAATACTGCTATAATTTTGTACAAATGTTGAAAAATAATGAAGTAATTTGCACTTTTGGTACTGTCTATGTGTACATGTTGGTCCGGTAAATTAGGCTAATTACACAAGCATATTTTTTTGCAAAAGAAACACAGGTATTCAAAAATGATAATCAAATCGACCTCATGCTATCGAGATTCTGTCTAGAAAAACACAAAATTAAGTTTTTTCCCCAAAATAACAACAACAGAAACAAAAGGCGAGTACGGAAAGTCTAGTTTTTTTATATTTTTAGTAATAATTTTGAAAAAAAAACTCGACTGCATAACTTTGTTTACTTTTTCTCCTTTCCAAAAATACTTTTTGTATAAAAAAATACTTAATATAATTTTGTGTGCATTTACGGGAATGTAAAACATCATCAAAAGTCATTTTTCATGTACACATTTACTATACAGTGTATAGCGTTAATCCATTGATAAACTTGTCAAAACACATGACATGAATATCGCCTTAACAAACCTTGCTTTGCTCTTTGAATCAATCGGTAGAGAGAACTCAGTCAATATTGAAGGCTGATCATGCAATGAGTTGTTCCCCTTTAATTGCTTCTTTGATATATGTGAAATCATCATGCACCTGGAAACGTTCAATCACAGAATGCGCGGCTGCTAGATGTTTTATATCAATTATCAATCTACATTTCTAATTAGAAACTGCAAGTTTGTGTTAATCACATTGCATAAAAGATGTAATGTAAATGTAATGAGAATATAGATCCTTTTAATGCCCATCATATTACATTCAATAAGAAAGTCAATTGTGCATACATACACAACAAATCAAAGGTATAGTGTATACCAATTTAGTTCTATCTACCCATACTGGTATTCCCAAATTTCAATTTATATTTGTAAAATACCATCGTTACATTTGGAACCCAGTACATAGTATTTTTGAACCAACGTTAGAATTTAATTTTTAGTCTTTGTATTTCTTGATTTATATATTATTGTATAGATATGACATAACATACGGTGTAGAATGGAACCCACATATTTATATTCGATAATTCACTATAGCCCACCCAGGGTATTGCCAAACGCGGAAAATTTGGTACGATCCACTACAGGGAATTCAACAGTAATACTCGCTATCATATAAGTGTTGTTTTCGATAGTGACAAATACGATTCGAATCCGGATGAAAATAAATGATACTTTTCAATTCTATTTATAACTAACTTTAACCTCTTTTCCTCCTTCATTTTTTTATATTCCTGTATATATGAGGATTTATGAAAATACAGAATTAGTAATACACAGAAGTGGTTATAATAACCTTTAATACAGGTTGTTTTATAAGGCGAGCGTCAGACGTATTTTCATAAATGTTTCTCTCAGGTGATGCCATATTTATGCCTCTGTGCAACCTAAATAATTTTAACAAAACAACAAGCGCGAACGCAGCATGCAGTACTTAGTAATACATAAAACTATTCAGCAGAACACGATTAAAAATCCCGCCGCGCTTGACACTCGAACATACGACAAAATACTATTAGAGCTATAAGCACAGTGTCCTATACATTATTACTCCTTGACTACTTCATGTTTTGTACGTATCTAATAATCGTATGTATTTACTTCGTTTAATATTGTAACAATATTTTACAGTTGGCAAATCCATTGTATGTTTGTAATTATTACATTAAGCTGGACGAACTATATAGTGAAATAACAACTGACATGCGTGACGTTACAACAAAACAAGCCTGACGTTGAAGCCCTCAAATGACGTTGACATTGTTAAAACTATTTTGTACGAAATATGACAATTTTAAATAGAAAATTATTGTTATGTTACATTGAATATGATCTGTGATCCAGCCATTTGAAGTTGTTTTTGAAAAAAATAAATTGTCGGAACTACTTTTTGATGCGTGAGATTTTGTTTACTAAATATCGAATTACATACCCCATACTTTGTTTGCATATATTAAACGTCTTTTTGTTGCGTCAGGTTTTGTTTACGCCATACTTTGCTTGCATATATTAAACGTCTTTTTGTTGCGCCAGCTTTTGTTTACAAACACTGAATTACATACCCCATACTTTGCTTGCATGTATTAAACGTCTTTTTGTTGCGTCAGCTTTTGTTTACTAAATACTGAATTACACACCCCATACTTTGCTTGCATATATTAAACGTCTTTTTGATGCGTCAGCTTTTGTTTACTAAATACTGAATTACACACGCCATACTTTGCTTGCATATATCAAACGTATTTTTGTTGCGTCAGCTTTTGTTTACAAATTCCCTTATGAAAAAAACAAGCCTCCTGCAAACTGTCTTGCGAATTTGCAACAAACTGTTTTGTTGCAAACTTTTATCATGCACATGAGGTTTGCTGCAAAGTTGCCGCAAACCTAAATTATGCAAATTAAGTTTGCAGCAAATTTGCAGCAAACCTCATTTGCATGGTAAAAGTTTGCTGCAAATTTGCTGCAAACAATTTTGTTGCAGGAAGTTCACAGCAACTATAACATGACTCCGCCTACTGCGAACTTTCTGCAAAGTTACCGCGATCTTCCTGCAAAGTTACCGCAAACTTCCTGCGAAGTTGCCGCAAACTTCCTGCGAAGTTACCGCAAACTTTCTGTGAAGTGACTGCAAACTTTCACAATATATAGACATTTACTAAACAATGTAACACAATAACAATTTATTCAAATTAACAGAAACATTTATTATGATCAATATAACAGTCAAGAGTAACCTAGATTTTGAACTCACACAGCAAAATATTTAACAACTGAAATATAACTAGCAGGTGCTGAGATGCAACAAGATATGAATTAGTTGTCATTATCAAGTTCAAAATGGTTTGATCACAAATTATTTTCATACAAGTCAATGAAGTAGAAACATGATTTATAATAATCAAACAACAAGATGGCACTAGATCGCTCACCCGAGTGTAATGACTATCATATGCATAACAGGCGAGTTATAAAACTCATTAGCTACTATGGAAGCACATGTACATGGTTGCTAAGAAGAGTCATGGTTGTTAAGGTGGATTCTAAGGAAGTTTAGTCAAAATCCATCAAGCGGTTTAGGAGAAGTTGTTTGAAACATATTGTTCGTAACACATGACGGACACAGGGCGATCACAATAGCGCGACTTTAGCTCTCGTGAGCTAAAAACACAATGTGCACAAAAATAACACATAATATGCATTGAACAATAATATATTTGCATTTTTATAATATGTGAATAATTATTTCTTTAAATATTTAAAAGACGTTATATTAAAAACAGTCAATCCTGTATTAAGAGACCACCAAAGGGTCAGACAAAAAGTGGTCTCTTAATGAAACAGACTTTTAATACAAAGCTTGGATCCAGATAAGATATCAGGTTTCAATATTTTCTAGTCTGCTACTATACATACATGTGTACTTAAAATGTGCTTCAACATGTTAAAAATACAATGTAAAAACAAACAGTTTTATTCTTTTATTTGTAATAAACAAATATTCACCAGATCTTATGAAATATGTCTTCTATAAAACATACATACACACACTTAATCTTTATAAATTAATCTGCGGTCTATTATGAATTAGCGGTCGTTTAAAGAAAGGAAAAATAATGACTGAACAAAATTTGAGTGACAAACAGTTGCGCTAAACAAAAGGCGCTTAGCGAAACGTAAAGATATAGTGAAAATTGTCGGGAATTTTTCAAAGATGACGTTTACTGCATATGGCCGCATAAGACATTTGGATTGACTGTACTTGATAATTTTAATTTCAACTCAAGTCTTGTTATTAATTCATCTGTCTTTGCAATTTATTAACAAAATACTACTTTTTTACCTATGTCCATCTTGGTTTATCTTAATAACTTAATTTGACAATACTGCATAAACGCCTATACTCATTAAAAAAATAAAACAGCACTTACACAAAACTTATATTTTACAATAAATTCAAAACACTAAGATTAAACCAACAACACATATCTTCTTCAGTCTGTCTATAAATCAATGATCCTGTATCATACAGAATAATGGCAATAATCTACTGGTTGTTCAGAATAATGTAGATGGTCTCAGAGGGCACTAACACGACCATTTTGATTGCCCGCTGCACCAACTCCCAGGCTCCATCTCATGATCTGCACTACTACATGTAAATCACGTCACCTTTGACTTGAAAGATCATTGTCTGACTTGGTCTCAGGCCCATCATAACTTTCTCCACCTCTGGATCAGTTCTGAATAAGTTCATTATTGTATGACTACTAAAGTTTCGACATTGTGTCTTGGAATGGTAGATCAGCTGTTCCATTTTTTCTGTGCTCTCAGGAGGGTGTGAACTTTAGTGTAAACTCCTTCACAATAGAGCTTTTGTCCATCTTAGGTACTTCCACTGCATAGGCTGACCGCTGTAACAATTACAAGAAAACCTTTAACACCTATATTTAAAGCCCAAGTGATCAAAATACCTTTTAAATGTCTATTGAATGGACCTAATATACCTAAAGAATATGCACAATTTTCCACTTTGAATTAGAGTTCATGTTTGAATATATTGAACTAAAATTCATATGTAATAAGTTATATTCACTGTTTTGAATGCAATTGGTGAGGAAAATAGAGTTCACCTATTGATAATATAGACCTAATATACCTAAATAATTTTGCACAATTTTCCACTTTGAATGCAATGTATGTGTATATTTGAGTTCATGTTTGCATATATTGACCTAAAATCCATATATAATGTGTTATATTTACTATTAGAATGCAATTACTGAGGAAAATACAGTTCACATGTTGATTGTATGGACCTAATATACCTAAAGAATATGCACAATTTTCCACATTGAATGCAATTTATGGGTGTATTAGAGTTCATGTTTGAATATATTGAACTAAAATTCATATGTATTATATGTTATTTTCACCGTTTTAAATGCAATTAGTGAGGAAAATAGAGTTCACCTGTTGATTATATTGACCTAATTTACCTTAAGAATATGCAAAATTGTCCACTTTGAATGCAGTTCATTGATATATTTGAGTTTATGTTTGAATATATTGAACAAAAATCCATATGTAATAAGTAATATTCACAGTTTTTAATGCAATTAGTGAGGAAAATTGAGTTCACCTATTGATTATATAGACCTATTACATATAGGAGGAAAATAGAGTTCACATGTTGATTATATTGACCTAATATACATATAGAATATGCACAATTTCCTATTTGGAATGCAATGTATGGGTAAATTTGAGTTCATTTTTGAATGTATTGACCTTAAATACATCTATGTTGTGTTAATCTTACTATTTTGAATGGAATTTGTGTGGAAAATAGAGTTCACCTGTTGATGATATGAACCTTATATACCTAAAGAATCTGCAGAATTTTCAATTTTTAATGCAATTTATGTGTTTTATTAAGTTCATTTTTGAATATATTGACCTAAAATTCAGATATAATATGTTATATTCCCTGTTTTGAAAGCAATTAGTGAGGAAAATAGAGTTTACCTGTTGACTATATTAACCTAATGTACCTAAAGAATATGCACAATTTTATACTTTGATTGCAATGTATGGGTATTTTTGAATATTTTGACCTTAAACACATCTATAATGTGTTAATCTTTCTATTTTGAATGCAATTAGTGGCGAAAATAGAGTTCACCTGTTGATTATTATTGATGTATACGGAATATAATGTTTATATAAAAGTATGCTAATATGTACCACATTTGTAAATGTATAAGTAATGTAAATGTCTATATAAACCTATGTTAATATGTCCAACATGGGTCTATGCTCTTCTGGATGTTTGAACATAAAACTTATCTCATAAAACCTATCGTACTTATGTACAGCATCAATGTATCCCTCTCGTGGGGGTACAATTATATCTAGTTTTATATAGTCTGTACCATTGCATTACTTTAGACTCATGGACATGATTCTTTGTATTTGTCTGTCACCATTCTAATCTCTAGACTTGTAATATAGTCCGCATGTACGTTAACATCAGGGCCCGGAATTATAACGGATACTTAAGTTTCAGGTAAATTTCGGTTTTTGCCGAGTAACAAAGAAAAGTAAACGTATTCCATTGAAACTTTTGCAATGTTTGAGTTTTGAGACAGGAATTAACTTTTTTGCAGTCACATTTTGGTTTCACATTTATTTAAGAAATTAAAGCTGGGTAGGTTTTAATTAGTTAGAATAAAAAATGCTTATTTATCTTTCTAATGCGTTTTTCCTTTATGGTTCCAATTGTAGACATATCTAACGACTACAGTTGCAACATCGGAGAGATATTTGAAATACTTGAAATACAAGTATTTTAATAAGTGTGCGTTTTGACATTTTAGACACCTGTAATCCCAATGACCGGGCTCGCAAACTTTGAGAGGAAAAATCGTGAAGTTACATTTGTATCTGCGCATGGCGGACGGAGTTCCGAAAAACACGCCGAATGTTAAACATTTAACCGGTTCTCACTCGTTGGAAATAAAGAAAATACCCTCACTCGTTGGAAATAAACACTTTTACCATATTATCCGGCTGTATCACGGTATTTGCGGGGCCGAATTGTCGGTCCTAGTTATTGTAATGCAAGGCGAAGTGTATATTAGAACCTACCTCTAGTTCAGTTTGAATACTTTGAGGTACAGTAAATATAAATTCGTTACATTTTTAGACAACCCTTGATTTAAGCATCTTATGATTTATACTATGAAATACAGAAGGTTAAAAGTGAACAAAAAGAAGAACCATATAACCTTACAGCTTCAAACATGCTCATGTTTGCTAGAAGAGTTAATAATTAACTTGAAAGATATGAGATGGGTTTGAAAAAAAACAATATGACACAAAATTAGATAGTTACACCATAATTCAAGTATTAACAGATTCTGTATTGAATGTTGTAATCATATTAGTATTTAAATTTCATTAATTAATAAGAATTTCCGATATTCTAGGCTATATGATCAGATTACTTGAATAATTTGAAGGCTGCAATTACAGTGTCTCATTCGAAATATTGTTATGCTCTGGTCCCCAAATATACAACATGACATATCAGTCAAATTCATATATACAATCTTATATTTACTGTTTTGAATGCAATTAGTGAGGAAAATATAGTTCACCTTTTGATTATATTGACCTAATATACCTAAAGAATATGCACTAATTCCCACTTTCAATGCATTTCATTGGTATATTTGAGTTCATTTTGGAATATATTGAACTAAAATACAAATATAATGTGTTATATTTACTATTTGAATGCAATTACTGAGGAAAATACAGTTCACATGTTGATTGTATTGACCTAATATACCTAAAGAATATGCAAAATTGTCCACTTTGAATGTAATTCATTGGTATATTTGAGTTTATTTTTGAACATATTGAACTAAAGTTCATATGTAATAAGTTATATTCATAGTTTTGAATGCAATTAGTGAGGAAAATAGAGTTCACCTATTGATTATATAGACCTAATATACCTATAGAATATGCAAAATTGTCCACTTTGAATGCAGTTCATTGGTATATTTGAGTTTATTTTGAATATATTGAACTAAAATTCATATGTAATAAGTTATATTCACAGTTATGAATGCAATTAGTGAGGAAAATAGAGTTCACCTGTTGAATATATTGACCTAATATACCTAAAGAATATGCAAAATATTCCATTTTGAATGCAGTTCATGGCATATTTGAGTTTATTTTTGAATATATTGAACTAAAATTCATATGTAATAAGTTATATTCACTGTTTTGAATGCAATTAGTGAGGAAAATAGAGTTCACCTATTGATTATATAGACCTAATATACCTAAAGAATATGCAAAATTGTCCACTTTGAATGCAGTTCATTGGTATATTTGAGTTTATTTTTGAATATATTGAACAAATATTCATATGTAATAAGTTATATTCACTGTTTTGAATGCAATTAGTGAGGAAAATAGAGTTCACCTATTGATTATATAGACCTAATATACCTAAAGACCTAATATACCTAAAGAATATGTACAATTGTCCACTTTGAATGCAATGTATGGTTATATTTGAGTTCATTTTTGCATATATTGAATTTAACTTCATATATAATGTGCTATATTTACTATTTGAATGCAATTACTGAGGAAAATACATTTCACATGTTGATTGTATTGACCTAATATACCTAAAGAATATGCAAAATTGTCCACTTTGAATGTAGTTCATTGGTATATTTGAGTTTATTTTTGAACATGTTGAACTAAAGTTCATATGTAATATGTTATACTTATAGTTTTGAATGCAATTAGTGAGGAAAATAGAGTTCACCTATTGATTATATAGACCTAATATACCTAAAGAATATGTACAGTTGTCCACTTAGAATGCAATGTATGGGTATATTTGAGTTCATTTTTGTATATATTGAATTAAACTTCATATATAATGTGCTATATTTACTATTTGAATGCAATTACTGAGGAAAATACAGTTCACATGTTGATTGTATTGACCAAATATACCTAAAGAATAGGGAAAATTGTCCACTTTGAATGCAGTTCATTGGTATATTTGAGTTTATTTTTGAACATATTGAACTAAAGTTCATATGTAATAAGTTATATTCATAGTTTTGAATGCAATTAGTGAGGAAAATAGAGTTCACCTATTGATTATATAGACCTAATTTACCTAAAGAATATGCAAAATTGTCCACTTTGAATGCAGTTCATTGGTATATTTGAGTTTATTTTTGAATATATTGAACAAATATTCATATGTAATAAGTTATATTCACTGTTTTGAATGCAATTAGTGAGGAAAATAGAGTTCACTTATTGATTATATAGACCTAATATACCTAAAGAATATGTACAGTTGTCCACTTTGAATGCAATGTATGGGTATATTTGAGTTCATTTTTGTATATATTGAATTTAACTTCATATATAATGTGCTATATTTACTCTTTGAATGCAATTACTGATGAAAATACAGTTCACATGTTGATTGTATTGACCTAATATACCTAAAGAATATGCAAAAGTGTCCACTTTGAATGCAGTTCATTGGTATATTTGAGATTATTTTTGAACATATTGAACTAAAGTTCATATGTAATAAGTTATATTCATAGTTTTGAATGCAATTAGTGAGGAAAATAGAGTTCACCTATTGATTATTTAGACCTAATTTACCTAAAGAATATGCAAAATTGTCCACTTTGAATGCAGTTCATTGGTATATTTGAGTTTATTTTTGAATATATTGAACAAATATTCATATGTTATAAGTTATATTCACTGTTTTGAATGCAATTAGTGAGGAAAATAGAGTTCACCTATTGATTATATAGACCTAATATACCTAAAGAATATGTACAATTGTCCACTTTGAATGCAATGTATGGGTATATTTGAGTTCATTTTTGCATATATTGAATTAAACTTCATATATAATGTGCTATATTTACTATTTGAATGCAATTACTGAGGAAAATACAGTTCACATGTTGATTGTATTGACCTAATATACCTAAAGAATATGGAAAATTGCCACTTTGAATGCAGTTCATTGGTATATTTGAGTTTATTTTTGAACATATTGAACTAAAGTTCATATGTAATAAGTTATATTCATAGTTTTGAATGCAATTAGTGAGGAAAATAGAGTTCACCTATTGATTATATAGACCTAATTTACCTAAAGAATATGCAAAATTGTCCACTTTGAATGCAGTTCATTGGTATATTTGAGTTTATTTTTGAATATATTGAACAAATATTCATATGTAATAAGTTACAGTCACTGTTTTGAATGCAATTAGTGAGGAAAATAGAGTTCACCTATTGATTATATAGACCTAATATACCTAAAGAATATGTACAGTTGTCCACTTTGAATGCAATGTATGGGTATATTTGAGTTCATTTTTGTATATATTGAATTTGACTTCATATATAATGTGCTATATTTACTCTTTGAATGCAATTAGTGAGGAAAATACAGTTCACATGTTGATTGTATTGACCTAATATACCTAAAGAATATGGAAAATTGTCCACTTTGAATGCAGTTCATTGGTATATTTGAGTTTATTTTTGAACATATTGAACTAAAGTTCATATGTAATAAGTTATATTAATAGTTTTGAATGCAATTAGTGAGGAAAATAGAGTTCACCTATTGATTATATAGACCTAATATACCTAAAGAATATGCAAAATTGTCCACTTTGAATGCAGTTCATTGGTATATTTGAGTTTATTTTTGAATATATTGAACAAATATTCATATGTAATAAGTTATATTCACTGTTTTGAATGCAATTAGTGAGAAAAATAGAGTTCATCTATTGATTATATAGACCTAATATACCTAAAGAATATGTACAATTTTCCACTTTGAATGCAATGTATGGGTATATTTGAGTTCATTTTTGTATATATTGAATTAAACTTCATATATAATGTGCTATATTTACTCTTTGAATGCAATTACTGATGAAAATACAGTTCACATGTTGATTGTATTGACATAATATACCTAAAGAATATGCAAAAGTGTCCACTTTGAATGCAGTTCATTGGTATATTTGAGTTTATTTTTGAACATATTGAACTAAAGTTCATATGTAATAAGTTATATTCATAGTTTTGAATGCAATTAGTGAGGAAAATAGAGTTCACCTATTGATTATTTAGACCTAATTTACCTAAAGAATATGCAAAATTGTCCACTTTGAATGCAGTTCATTGGTATATTTGAGTTTATTTTTGAACATATTGAACTAAAGTTCATATGTAATAAGTTATATTCATAGTTTTGAATGCAATTAGTGAGGAAAATAGAGTTCACCTATTGATTATATAGACCTAATATACCTAAAGAATATGCAAAATTGTCCACTTTGAATGCAGTTCATTGGTATATTTGAGTTTATTTTTGAATATATTGAACAAATATTCATATGTAATAAGTTATATTCACTGTTTTGAATGCAATTAGTGAGGAAAATAGAGTTCACCTATTGATTATATAGACCTAATATACCTAAAGACCTAATATACCTAAAGAATATGTACAATTGTCCACTTTGAATGCAATGTATGGTTATATTTGAGTTCATTTTTGCATATATTGAATTAAACTTCATATATAATGTGCTATATTTACTATTTGAATGCAATTACTGAGGAAAATACAGTTCACATGTTGATTGTATTGACCTCATATACCTAAAGAATATGCAAAATTGTCCACTTTGAATGTAGTTCATTGGTATATTTGAGTTTATTTTTGAATATATTGAACAAATATTCATATGTAATAAGTTATATTCACTGTTTTGAATGCAATTAGTGAGAAAAATAGAGTTCACCTATTGATTATATAGACCTAATATACTTAAAGAATATGCCAAATTGTCCACTTTGAATGCAGTTCATTGGTATATTTGAGTTTTTTTTTGAATATATTGAACAAAAATGCATATGTAATAAGTTATATTCACTGTTTTGAATGCAATTAGTGAGAAAAATAGAGTTCACCTATTGATTATATAGACCTATTACACCTAAAGAATATGCACAATTTTCAACTTTGAATGCGATGTATGTGTATATTTGAGTTCATTTTTGCATACATTGACCTAAAATTTATATAAAATGTGTTATATTTACTATTTGAATGCAATTACTGTGGAAAATACAGTTCACATGTTGATTGTATGGACGTAATATACCTAATGAATATGCACAATTTTCCACTTTGAATGCACTTTATGGGTGCATTTGAGTTCATTTTTGCATATATTGATGTAGATTCAAATGTAATATGTTATATTCACTGTTTTGAATGCAATTAGTGAGAACAATAGAGTTCACCTATTAATTATATAGACCTATTATACCTAAAGAATATGGACAATTTTCCACTTTGAATGCAATGTATGGGTATATTTGAGATCATTTTTGCATATATTGACCTCAAATTTATATATAATGTGTTATAATTCCTATTTTGAATGCAATTAGTGAGGAAAATAGAGTTCACCTGTTGATTATATTGACCTAATATACCTAAAGAATATGCAAAATTTTCCAATTTGAATGCAGTTCATTGGTATAATTCATTTTTTTTTAGAATATATTGAACAAAAATTCATATGTAATAAGTTATATTTACTGTTTTGAATGCAATAAGGGAGGAAAATATAGTTCACATGGTGATTGTATGGACCTAATATACCTAAAGAATATGCACAATTTTACACTTTGAATGCACTTTATGGGTGTATTTGAGTTCATTTTTGAATATATTGAACTAAAATTAAAATGTAATATGTCATATACACTGTTTTAACTGCAATTAGTGAGGAAAGTAGAGTTCACCTGTTGATTATATAGACCTAATATACCTAAATAATATGCACAATTATCCACTTTGAATGCAATGTATGGGTATGTTTGAGTTTATTTTACATATATTGACCTAAAATCCATATATAATGTGTTATATTTACTATTTGAATGCAATTACTGAGGAAAATACAGTTCACATGTTGATTGTATTGACCTACTATACCTAAAGAATATGCAAAATTGTCCACTTTGAATGCAGTTTATTTGTATATTTGAGTTTATTTTTGAATATATTGAACTAAAGTTCATATGTAATAAGTTATATTCACTGTTTTGAATGCAATTAGTGAGGAAAATAGAGTTCACCTATTGATTATATAGACCTAATATACCTAAAGAATATGAACAATTTTCAAATTTGAATGCAATGTATGTGTATATTTGAGGTCATTTTTGCATATATTGACCTAAAATTTATATAAAATGTGTTATATTTACTATTTGAATGCAATAACTGAGGAAAATACAGTTCCCATGTTGATTGTATGGACCTAATAGACCTAAAGAATATGCACAATTTTCCACTTTTAATGCAATTTATGGGTGTATTAGAGTTCATGATTGAATATATTGACCTAAAATCCATATAATTATAATGTGTTATATTTCCTGTTTTGAAAGCAATTAGTGAGGAAAATAGAGTTTACCAGTTGACTATATTAACCTAATGTACCTAAAGAATATGCACAATTTTATACTTTGATTGCAATGTATGGGTATTTTTGAATATTTTGACCTTAAACACATCTATAATGTGCTAATCTTTCTATTTTGAATGCAATTAGTGGCGAAAATAGAGTTCACCTGTTGATTATTATTGATGTATACGGAATATAATGTTTATATAAAAGTATGCTAATATGTACCACATTTGTAAATGTATAAGTAATGTAAATGTCTATATAAACCTATGTTAATATGTCCAACATGGGTCTATGCTCTTCTGGATGTTTGAACATAAAACTTATCTCATAAAACCTATCGTACTTATGTACAGCATCAATGTATCCCTCTCGTGGGGGTACAATTATATCTAGTTTTATATAGTCTGTACCATTGCATTACTTTAGACTCATGGACATGATTCTTTGTATTTGTCTGTCACCATTCTAATCTCTAGACTTGTAATATAGTCCGCATGTACGTTAACATCAGGGCCCGGAATTATAACGGATACTTAAGTTTCAGGTAAATTTCGGTTTTTGCCGAGGAACAAAGAAAAGTAAACGTATTCCATTGAAACTTTTGCAATGTTTGAGTTTTGAGACAGGAATTAACTTTTTTGCAGTCACACTTTGGTTTCACATTTATTTAAGAAATTAAAGCTGGGTAGGTTTTAATTAGTTAGAATAAAAAATGCTTATTTATCTTTCTAATGCGTTTTTCCTTTATGGTTCCAATTGTAGACATATCTAACGACTACAGTTGCAACATCGGAGAGATATTTGAAATACTTGAAATACAAGTATTTTAATAAGTGTGCGTTTTGACATTTTAGACACCTGTAATCCCAATGACCGGGCTCGCAAACTTTGAGAGGAAAAATCGTGAAGTTACATTTGTATCTGCGCATGGCGGACGGAGTTCCGAAAAACACGCCGAATGTTAAACATTTAACCGGTTCTCACTCGTTGGAAATAAAGAAAATACCCTCACTCGTTGGAAATAAACACATTTACCATATTATCCGGCTGTATCACGGTATTTGCGGGGCCGAATTGTCGGTCCTAGTTATTGTAATGCAAGGCGAAGTGTATATTAGAACCTACCTCTAGTTCAGTTTGAATACTTTGAGGTACAGTAAATATAAATTCGTTACATTTTTAGACAACCCTTGATTTAAGCATCTTATGATTTATACTATGAAATACAGAAGGTTAAAAGTGAACAAAAAGAAGAACCATATAACCTTACAGCTTCAAACATGCTCATGTTTGCTAGAAGAGTTAATAATTAACTTGAAAGATATGAGATGGGTTTGAAAAAAAAACAATATGACACAAAATTAGATAGTTACACCATAATTCAAGTATTAACAGATTCTGTATTGAATGTTGTAATCATATTAGTATTTAAATTTCATTAATTAATAAGAATTTCCGATATTCTAGGCTATATGATCAGATTACTTGAATAATTTGAAGGCTGCAATTACAGTGTCTCATTCGAAATATTGTTATGCTCTGGTCCCCAAATATACAACATGACATATCAGTCAAATTCATATATACAATCTTATATTTACTGTTTTGAATGCAATTAGTGAGGAAAATATAGTTCACCTTTTGATTATATTGACCTAATATACCTAAAGAATATGCACTAATTCCCACTTTCAATGCATTTCATTGGTATATTTGAGTTCATTTTGGAATATATTGAACTAAATACAAATATAATGTGTTATATTTACTATTTGAATGCAATTACTGAGGAAAATACAGTTCACATGTTGATTGTATTGACCTAATATACCTAAAGAATATGCAAAATTGTCCACTTTGAATGCAGTTCATTGGTATATTTGAGTTTATTTTTGAACATATTGAACTAAAGTTCATATGTAATAAGTTATATTCATAGTTTTGAATGCAATTAGTGAGGAAAATAGAGTTCACCTATTGATTATATAGACCTTATATACCTAAAGAATATGCAAAATTGTCCACTTTGAATGTAGTTCATTGGTATATTTGAGTTTATTTTTGAATATATTGAACAAATATTCATATGTAATAAGTTATATTCACTGTTTTGAATGCAATTAGTGAGGAAAATAGAGTTCACCTATTGATTATATAGACCTAATATACCTAAAGAATATGTACAATTTTCCACTTTGAATGCAATGTATGGGTATATTTGAGTTCATTTTTGTATATATTGAATTAAACTTCATATATAATGTGCTATATTTACTCTTTGAATGCAATTACTGATGAAAATACAGTTCACATGTTGATTGTATTGACCAAATATACCTAAAGAATATGCAAAAGTGTCCACTTTGAATGCAGTTCATTGGTATATTTGAGTTTATTTTTGAACATATTGAACTAAAGTTCATATGTAATAAGTTATATTCATAGTTTTGAATGCAATTAGTGAGGAAAATAGAGTTCACCTATTGATAATATAGACCTAATATACCTAAAGAATATGCAAAATTGTCCACTTTGAATGCAGTTCATTGGTATATTTGAGTTTATTGTGAATATATTGAACTAAAATTCATATGTAATAAGTTATGTTCACAGTTATGAATGCAATTAGTGAGGAAAATAGAGTTCACCTGTTGAATATATTGACCTAATATACCTGAAGAATATGCAAAATATTCCACTTTGAATGCAGTTCATGGCATATTTGAGTTTATTTTTGAATATATTGAACTAAAATTCATATGTAATAAGTTATATTCACTGTTTTGAATGCAATTAGTGAGGAAAATAGTGTTCACCTATTGATTATATAGACCTAATATACCTAAAGAATATGCAAAATTGTCCGCTTTGAATGCAGTTCATTGGTATATTTGAGTTTATTTATGAATATATTGAACAAATATTCATATGTAATAAGTTATATTCACTGTTTTGAATGCAATTAGTGAGGAAAATATAGTTCACCTTTGATTATATTGACCTAATATACCTAAAGAATATGCACTAATTCCCACTTTCAATGCATTTCATTGGTATATTTGAGTTCATTTTGGAATATATTGAACTAAATACAAATATAATGTGTTATATTTACTATTTGAATGCAATTACTGAGGAAAATACAGTTCACATGTTGATTGTATTGACCTAATATACCTAAAGAATATGCAAAAGTGTCCACTTTGAATGCAGTTCATTGGTATATTTGAGTTTATTTTTGAACATATTGAACTAAAGTTCATATGTAATAAGTTATATTCATAGTTTTGAATGCAATTAGTGAGGAAAATAGAGTTCACCTATTGATAATATAGACCTAATATACCTAAAGAATATGCAAAATTGTCCACTTTGAATGCAGTTCATTGGTATATTTGAGTTTATTTTGAATATATTGAACTAAAATTCATATGTAATAAGTTATGTTCACAGTTATGAATGCAATTAGTGAGGAAAATAGAGTTCACCTGTTGAATATATTGACCTAATATACCTGAAGAATATGCAAAATATTCCACTTTGAATGCAGTTCATGGCATATTTGAGTTTATTTTTGAATATATTGAACTAAAATTCATATGTAATAAGTTATATTCACTGTTTTGAATGCAATTAGTGAGGAAAATAGTGTTCACCTATTGATTATATAGACCTAATATACCTAAAGAATATGCAAAATTGTCCACTTTGAATGCAGTTCATTGGTATATTTGAGTTTATTTATGAATATATTGAACAAATATTCATATGTAATAAGTTATATTCACTGTTTTGAATGCAATTAGTGAGGAAAATATAGTTCACCTTTGATTATATTGACCTAATATACCTAAAGAATATGCACTAATTCCCACTTTCAATGCATTTCATTGGTATATTTGAGTTCATTTTGGAATATATTGAACTAAATACAAATATAATGTGTTATATTTACTATTTGAATGCAATTACTGAGGAAAATACAGTTCACATGTTGATTGTATTGACCTAATATACCTAAAGAATATGCAAAATTGTCCACTTTGAATGCAGTTCATTGGTATATTTGAGTTTATTTTTGAACATATTGAACTAAAGTTCATATGTAATAAGTTATATTCATAGTTTTGAATGCAATTAGTGAGGAAAATAGAGTTCACCTATTGATTATATAGACCTTATATACCTAAAGAATATGCAAAATTGTCCACTTTGAATGCAGTTCATTGGTATATATGAGTTTATTTTTGAATATATTGAACAAATATTCATATGTAATAAGTTATATTCACTGTTTTGAATGCAATTAGTGAGGAAAGTAGAGTTCACCTGTTGATTATATAGACCTAATATACCTAAATAATATGCACAATTATCCACTTTGAATGCAATGTATGGGTATGTTTGAGTTTATTTTACATATATTGACCTAAAATCCATATATAATGTGTTATATTTACTATTTGAATGCAATTACTGAGGAAAATACAGTTCACATGTTGATTGTATTGACCTAATATACCTAAAGAATATGCAAAATTGTCCACTTTGAATGCAGTTCATTGGTATATTTGAGTTTATTTTTGAATATATTGAACTAAAGTTCATATGTAATAAGTTATATTCACTGTTTTGAATGCAATTAGTGAGGAAAATAGAGTTCACCTATTGATTATATAGACCTAATATACCTAAAGAATATGCAAAATTGTCCACTTTGATTGCAGTTCATTGGTATATGTGAGTTTATTTTTGAATATATTGAACAAAAATTCATATGTAATAAGTTATATTCACTGTTTTGAATGCAATTAGTGAGAAAAATAGAGTTCACCTATTGATTATATAGACCTATTATACCTAAAGAATATGAACAATTTTCAACTTTGAATGCAATGTATGTGTATATTTGAGGTCACTTTTGCATATATTGACCTAAAATTTATATAAAATGTGTTATATTTACTATTTGAATGCAATTACTGAGGAAAATACAGTTCCCATGTTGATTGTATGGACCTAATAGACCTAAAGAATATGCACAATTTTCCACTTTTAATGCAATTTATGGGTGTATTAGAGTTCATGATTGAATATATTGACCTAAAATCCATATATAATGTGTTATATTTCCTGTTTTGAAAGCAATTAGTGAGGAAAATAGAGTTTACCAGTTGACTATATTAACCTAATGTACCTAAAGAATATGCACAATTTTATACTTTGATTGCAATGTATGGGTATTTTTGAATATTTCGACCTTAAACACATCTATAATGTGCTAATCTTTCTATTTTGAATGCAATTAGTGGCGAAAATAGAGTTCACCTGTTGATTATTATTGATGTATACGGAATATAATGTTTATATAAAAGTATGCTAATATGTACCACATTTGTAAATGTATAAGTAATGTAAATGTCTATATAAACCTATGTTAATATGTCCAACATGGGTCTATGCTCTTCTGGATGTTTGAACATAAAACTTATCTCATAAAACCTATCGTACTTATGTACAGCATCAATGTATCCCTCTCGTGGGGGTAGAATTATATCTAGTTTTATATAGTCTGTGCCATTGCATTACTTTAGACTCATGGACATGATTCTTTGTATTTGTCTGTCACCATTCTGATCTCTAGACTTGTAATATAGTCCGCATGTACGTTAACATCAGGGCCCGGAATTATAACGGATACTTAAGTTTCAGGTAAATTTCGGTTTTTGCCGAGGAACAAAGAAAAGTAAACGTATTCCATTGAAACTTTTGCAATGTTTGAGTTTTGAGACAGGAATTAACTTTTTTGCAGTCACATTTTGGTTTCACATTTATTTAAGAAATTAAAGCTGGGTAGGTTTTAATTAGTTAGAATAAAAAATGCTTATTTATCTTTCTAATGCGTTTTTCCTTTATGGTTCCAATTGTAGACATATCTAACGACTACAGTTGCAACATCGGAGAGATATTTGAAATACTTGAAATACAAGTATTTTAATAAGTGTGCGTTTTGACATTTTAGACACCTGTAATCCCAATGACCGGGCTCGCAAACTTTGAGGGGAAAAATCGTGAAGTTACATTTGTATCTGCGCATGGCGGACGGAGTTCCGAAAAACACGCCGAATGTTAAACATTTAACCGGTTCTCACTCGTTGGAAATAAAGAAAATACCCTCACTCGTTGGAAATAAACACTTTTACCATATTATCCGGCTGTATCACGGTATTTGCGGGGCCGAATTGTCGGTCCTAGTTATTGTAATGCAAGGCGAAGTGTATATTAGAACCTACCTCTAGTTCAGTTTGAATACTTTGAGGTACAGTAAATATAAATTCGTTACATTTTTAGACAACCCTTGATTTAAGCATCTTATGATTTATACTATGAAATACAGAAGGTTAAAAGTGAACAAAAAGAAGAACCATATAACCTTACAGCTTCAAACATGCTCATGTTTGCTAGAAGAGTTAATAATTAACTTGAAAGATATGAGATGGGTTTGAAAAAAAACAATATGACACAAAATTAGATAGTTACACCATAATTCAAGTATTAACAGATTCTGTATTGAATGTTGTAATCATATTAGTATTTAAATTTCATTAATTAATAAGAATTTCAGATATTCTAGGCTATATGATCAGATTACTTGAATAATTTGAAGGCTGCAATTACAGTGTCTCATTCGAAATATTGTTATGCTCTGGTCCCCAAATATACAACATGACATATCAGTCAAATTCATATATACAATCTTATATTTACTGTTTTGAATGCAATTAGTGAGGAAAATATAGTTCACCTTTTGATTATATTGACTTAATATACCTAAAGAATATGCACTAATTCCCACTTTCAATGCATTTCATTGGTATATTTGAGTTCATTTTGGAATATATTGAATTAAATACAAATATAATGTGTTATATTTACTATTTGAATGCAATTACTGAGGAAAATACAGTTCACATGTTGATTGTATTGACCTAATATACCTAAAGAATATGCAAAATTGTCCACTTTGAATGCAGTTCATTGGTATATTTGAGTTTATTTTTGAACATATTGAACTAAAGTTCATATGTAATAAGTTATATTCATAGTTTTGAATGCAATTAGTGAGGAAAATAGAGTTCACCTATTGATTATATAGACCTTATATACCTAAAGAATATGCAAAATTGTCCACTTTGAATGCAGTTCATTGGTATATTTGAGTTTATTTTTGAATATATTGAACAAATATTCATATGTAATAAGTTATATTCACTGTTTTGAATGCAATTAGTGAGGAAAATAGAGTTCACCTATTGATTATATAGACCTAATATACCTAAAGAATATGTACAATTTTCCACTTTGAATGCAATGTATGGGTATATTTGAGTTCATTTTTGTATATATTGAATTAAACTTCATATATAATGTGCTATATTTACTATTTGAATGCAATTACTGAGGAAAATACAGATCACATGTTGATTGTATTGACCTAATATACCTAAAGAATATGCAAAATTGTCCACTTTGAATGCAGTTCATTGGTATATTTGAGTTTATTTTTGAACATATTGAACTAAAGTTCATATGTAATAAGTTATATTCATAGTTTTGAATGCAATTAGTGAGGAAAATAGAGTTCACCTATTGATTATATAGACCTTATATACCTAAAGAATATGCAAAATTGTCCACTTTGAATGCAGTTCATTGGTATATTTGAGTTTATTTTTGAATATATTGAACAAATATTCATATGTAATAAGTTATATTCACTGTTTTCAATGCAATTAGTGAGAGAAATAGAGTTCACCTATTGATTATATAGACCTAATATACCTAAAGAATATGTACAATTGTCCACTTTGAATGCAATGCATGGGTATATTTGAGTTCATATTTGTATATATTGAATTAAACTTCATATATAATGTGCTATATTTACTCTTTGAATGCAATTACTGATGAAAATACAGTTCACATGTTGATTGTATTGACCTAATATACCTAAATAATATGCAAAAGTGTCCACTTTGAATGCAGTTCATTGGTATATTTGAGTTTATTTTTGAACATATTGAACTAAAGTTCATATGTAATAAGTTATATTCATAGTTTTGAATGCAATTACTGAGGAAAATACAGTTCACATGTTGATTGTATTGACCTAATATACCTAAAGAATATGCAAAATTGTCCACTTTGAATGCAGTTCATTGGTATATTTGAGTATATTTTTGAACATATTGAACTAAAGTTCATATGTAATATGTTATACTCATAGTTTTGAATGCAATTAGTGAGGAAAATAGAGTTCACCTATTGATTATATAGACCTAATATACCTAAAGAATATGTACAGTTGTCCACTTTGAATGCAATGTATGGGTATATTTGTGTTCATTTTTGTATATATTGAATTAAACTTCATATATAATGTGCTATATTTACTCTTTGAATGCAATTACTGAGGAAAATACAGTTCACATGTTGATTGTATTGACCTAATATACCTAAAGAATATGCAAAATTGTCCACTTTGAATGCAGTTCATTGGTATATTTGAGTTTATTTTTGAACATATTGAACTAAAGTTCATATGTAATAAGTTATATTCATAGTTTTGAATGCAATTAGTGAGGAAAATAGAGTTCACCTATTGATTATATAGACCTTATATACCTAAAGAATATGTACAGTTGTCCACTTTGAATGCAATGTATGTGTATATTTGAGGTCATTTTTGCATATATTGACCTAAAATTTATATAAAATGTGTTATATTTACTATTTGAATGCAATTACTGAGGAAAATACAGTTCCCATGTTGATTGTATGGACCTAATAGACCTAAAGAATATGCACAATTTTCCACTTTTAATGCAATTTATGGGTGTATTAGAGTTCATGATTGAATATATTGACCTAAAATCCATATAATTATAATGTGTTATATTTCCTGTTTTGAAAGCAATTAGTGAGGAAAATAGAGTTTACCAGTTGACTATATTAACCTAATGTACCTAAAGAATATGCACAATTTTATACTTTGATTGCCATGTATGGGTATTTTTGAATATTTTGACCTTAAACACATCTATAATGTGCTAATCTTTCTATTTTGAATGGAATTAGTGGCGAAAATAGAGTTCACCTGTTGATTATTATTGATGTATACGGAATATAATGTTTATATAAAAGTATGCTAATATGTACCACATTTGTAAATGTATAAGTAATGTAAATGTCTATATAAACCTATGTTAATATGTCCAACATGGGTCTATGCTCTTCTGGATGTTTGAACATAAAACTTATCTCATAAAACCTATCGTACTTATGTACAGCATCAATGTATCCCTCTCGTGGGGGTACAATTATATCTAGTTTTATATAGTCTGTACCATTGCATTACTTTAGACTCATGGACATGATTCTTTGTATTTGTCTGTCACCATTCTAATCTCTAGACTTGTAATATAGTCCGCATGTACGTTAACATCAGGGCCCGGAATTATAACGGATACTTAAGTTTCAGGTAAATTTCGGTTTTTGCCGAGGAACAAAGAAAAGTAAACGTATTCCATTGAAACTTTTGCAATGTTTGAGTTTTGAGACAGGAATTAACTTCTTTGCAGTCACATTTTGGTTTCACATTTATTTAAGAAATTAAAGCTGGGTAGGTTTTAATTAGTTAGAATAAAAAATGCTTATTTATCTTTCTAATGCGTTTTTCCTTTATGGTTCCAATTGTAGACATATCTAACGACTACAGTTGCAACATCGGAGAGATATTTGAAATACTTGAAATACAAGTATTTTAATAAGTGTGCGTTTTGACATTTTAGACACCTGTAATCCCAATGACCGGGCTCGCAAACTTTGAGGGGAAAAATCGTGAAGTTACATTTGTATCTGCGCATGGCGGACGGAGTTCCGAAAAACACGCCGAATGTTAAACATTTAACCGGTTCTCACTCGTTGGAAATAAAGAAAATACCCTCACTCGTTGGAAATAAACACTTTTACCATATTATCCGGCTGTATCACGGTATTTGCGGGGCCGAATTGTCGGTCCTAGTTATTGTAATGCAAGGCGAAGTGTATATTAGAACCTACCTCTAGTTCAGTTTGAATACTTTGAGGTACAGTAAATATAAATTCGTTACATTTTTAGACAACCCTTGATTTAAGCATCTTATGATTTATACTATGAAATACAGAAGGTTAAAAGTGAACAAAAAGAAGAACCATATAACCTTACAGCTTCAAACATGCTCATGTTTGCTAGAAGAGTTAATAATTAACTTGAAAGATATGAGATGGGTTTGAAAAAAAACAATATGACACAAAATTAGATAGTTACACCATAATTCAAGTATTAAAAGATTCTGTATTGAATGTTGAAATCATATTAGTATTTAAATTTCATTAATTAATAAGAATTTCAGATATTCTAGGCTATATGATCAGATTACTTGAATAATTTGAAGGCTGCAATTACAGTGTCTCATTCGAAATATTGTTATGCTCTGGTCCCCAAATATACAACATGACATATCAGTCAAATTCATATATACAATCTTATATTTACTGTTTTGAATGCAATTAGTGAGGAAAATATAGTTCACCTTTTGATTATATTGACCTAATATACCTAAAGAATATGCACTATTTCCCACTTTCAATGCATTTCATTGGTATATTTGAGTTCATTTTGGAATATATTGAACTAAAATACAAATATAATGTGTTATATTTACTATTTGAATGCAATTACAGAGGAAAATACAGTTCACATGTTGATTGTATTGACCTAATATACATAAAGAATATGCAAAATTGTCCACTTTGAATGCAGTTCATTGGTATATTTGAGTTTATTTTTGAACATATTGAACTAAAGTTCATATGTAATAAGTTATATTCACTGTTTTGAATGCAATTAGTGAGGAAAATAGAGTTCACCTATTGATTATATAGACCTAATATACCTAAAAAATATGTACAATTTTCCACTTTGAATGCAATGTATGGGTATATTTGAGTTCTTTTTTGTATATATTGAATTAAACTTCATATATAATGTGCTATATTTACTCTTTGAATGCAATTACTGATGAAAATACAGTTTACATGTTGATTGTATTGACCTAATATACCTAAAGAATATGCAAAATTGTCCACTTTGAATGCAGTTCATTGGTATATTTGAGTTTATTTTTGAACATATTGAACTAAAGTTCATATGTAATAAGTTATATTCATAGTTTTGAATGCAATTAGTGAGGAAAATAGAGTTCACCTATTGATTATATAGACCTAATATACCTAAAGAATATGCAAAATTGTCCACTTTGAATGCAGTTCATTGGTATATTTGAATTTATTTTGAATATATTGAACTAAAATTCATATGTAATAAGTTATATTCACAGTTATGAATGCAATTAGTGAGGAAAATAGAGTTCACCTGTTGAATATATTGACCTAATATACCTAAAGAATATGCAAAATATTCCACTTTGAATGCAGTTCATGGCATATTTGAGTTTATTTTTCAATATATTGAACAAAAATTAATATGTAGTAAGTTATATTCACTGTTTTGAATGCAATTAGTGAGGAAAATAGAGTTCACCTATTGATTATATAGACCTAATATACCTAAAGAATATGTACAGTTGTCCACTTTGAATGCAATGTATGGGTATATTTGAGTTCATTTTTGCATATATTGAATTAAACTTCATATATAATGTGCTATATTTACTATTTGAATGCAATTACTGAGGAAAATACAGTTCACATGTTGATTGTATTGACCTAATATACCTAAAGAATATGCAAAATTGTCCACTTTGAATGCAGTTCATTGGTATATTTGAGTTTATTTTTGAACATATTGAACTAAAGTTCATATGTAATATGTTATACTCATAGTTTTGAATGCAATTAGTGAGGAAAATAGAGTTCACCTTTTGATTATATAGACCTAATATACCTAAAGAATATGTACAGTTGTCCACTTTGAATGCAATGTATGGGTATATTTGAGTTCATTTTTGTATATATTGAATTAAACTTCTTTATATATTGTGCTATATTTACTATTTGAAGGCAATTACTGAGGAAAATACAGTTCACATGTTGATTGTATTGACCTAATATACCTAAAGAATATGGAAAATTGTCCACTTTGAATGCAGTTCATTGGTATATTTGAGTTTATTTTTGAACATATTGAACTAAAGTTCATATGTAATAAGTTATATTCATAGTTTTGAATGGAATTAGTGAGGAAAATAGAGTTCACCTATTGATTATATAGACCTAATTTACCTAAAGAATATGCAAAATTGTCCACTTTGAATGCAGTTCATTGGTATATTTGAGTTTATTTATGAATATATTGAACAAATATTCATATGTAATAAGATATATACACTGCTTTGAATGCAATTAGTGAGGAAAATAGAGTTCACCTATTGATTATATAGACCTAATATACCTAAAGAATATGTACAGTTGTCCACTTTGAATGCAATGTATGGGTATATTTGAGTTCATTTTTGTATATATTGAATTAAACTTCATATATGATGTGCTATATTTACTCTTTGAATGCAATAACTGAGGAAAATACAGTTCACATGTTGATTGTATTGACCTAATATACCTAAAGAATATGGAAAATTGTCCACTTTGAATGCAGTTCATTGGTATATTTGAGTTTATTTTTGAACATATTGAACTAAAGTTCATATGTAATAAGTTATATTCATAGTTTTGAATGCAATTTGTGAGGAAAATAGAGTTCACCTATTGATTATATAGACCTAATATACCTAAAGAATATGCAAAATTGTCCACTTTGAATGCAGTTCATTGGTATATATGAGTTTATTTTTGAATATATTGAACAAATATTCATATGTAATAAGTTATATTCACTGTTTTGAATGCAATTAGTGAGGAAAGTAGAGTTCACCTGTTGATTATATAGACCTAATATACCTAAATAATATGCACAATTATCCACTTTGAATGCAATGTATGGGTATGTTTGAGTTTATTTTACATATATTGACCTAAAATCCATATATAATGTGTTATATTTACTATTTGAATGCAATTACTGAGGAAAATACAGTTCACATGTTGATTGTATTGACCTACTATACCTAAAGAATATGCAAAATTGTCCACTTTGAATGCAGTTTATTTGTATATTTGAGTTTATTTTTGAATATATTGAACTAAAGTTCATATGTAATAAGTTATATTCACTGTTTTGAATGCAATTAGTGAGGAAAATAGAGTTCACCTATTGATTATATAGACCTAATATACCTAAAGAATATGAACAATTTTCAAATTTGAATGCAATGTATGTGTATATTTGAGGTCATTTTTGCATATATTGACCTAAAATTTATATAAAATGTGTTATATTTACTATTTGAATGCAATAACTGAGGAAAATACAGTTCCCATGTTGATTGTATGGACCTAATAGACCTAAAGAATATGCACAATTTTCCACTTTTAATGCAATTTATGGGTGTATTAGAGTTCATGATTGAATATATTGACCTAAAATCCATATAATTATAATGTGTTATATTTCCTGTTTTGAAAGCAATTAGTGAGGAAAATAGAGTTTACCAGTTGACTATATTAACCTAATGTACCTAAAGAATATGCACAATTTTATACTTTGATTGCAATGTATGGGTATTTTTGAATATTTTGACCTTAAACACATCTATAATGTGCTAATCTTTCTATTTTGAATGCAATTAGTGGCGAAAATAGAGTTCACCTGTTGATTATTATTGATGTATACGGAATATAATGTTTATATAAAAGTATGCTAATATGTACCACATTTGTAAATGTATAAGTAATGTAAATGTCTATATAAACCTATGTTAATATGTCCAACATGGGTCTATGCTCTTCTGGATGTTTGAACATAAAACTTATCTCATAAAACCTATCGTACTTATGTACAGCATCAATGTATCCCTCTCGTGGGGGTACAATTATATCTAGTTTTATATAGTCTGTACCATTGCATTACTTTAGACTCATGGACATGATTCTTTGTATTTGTCTGTCACCATTCTAATCTCTAGACTTGTAATATAGTCCGCATGTACGTTAACATCAGGGCCCGGAATTATAACGGATACTTAAGTTTCAGGTAAATTTCGGTTTTTGCCGAGGAACAAAGAAAAGTAAACGTATTCCATTGAAACTTTTGCAATGTTTGAGTTTTGAGACAGGAATTAACTTTTTTGCAGTCACACTTTGGTTTCACATTTATTTAAGAAATTAAAGCTGGGTAGGTTTTAATTAGTTAGAATAAAAAATGCTTATTTATCTTTCTAATGCGTTTTTCCTTTATGGTTCCAATTGTAGACATATCTAACGACTACAGTTGCAACATCGGAGAGATATTTGAAATACTTGAAATACAAGTATTTTAATAAGTGTGCGTTTTGACATTTTAGACACCTGTAATCCCAATGACCGGGCTCGCAAACTTTGAGAGGAAAAATCGTGAAGTTACATTTGTATCTGCGCATGGCGGACGGAGTTCCGAAAAACACGCCGAATGTTAAACATTTAACCGGTTCTCACTCGTTGGAAATAAAGAAAATACCCTCACTCGTTGGAAATAAACACATTTACCATATTATCCGGCTGTATCACGGTATTTGCGGGGCCGAATTGTCGGTCCTAGTTATTGTAATGCAAGGCGAAGTGTATATTAGAACCTACCTCTAGTTCAGTTTGAATACTTTGAGGTACAGTAAATATAAATTCGTTACATTTTTAGACAACCCTTGATTTAAGCATCTTATGATTTATACTATGAAATACAGAAGGTTAAAAGTGAACAAAAAGAAGAACCATATAACCTTACAGCTTCAAACATGCTCATGTTTGCTAGAAGAGTTAATAATTAACTTGAAAGATATGAGATGGGTTTGAAAAAAAAACAATATGACACAAAATTAGATAGTTACACCATAATTCAAGTATTAACAGATTCTGTATTGAATGTTGTAATCATATTAGTATTTAAATTTCATTAATTAATAAGAATTTCCGATATTCTAGGCTATATGATCAGATTACTTGAATAATTTGAAGGCTGCAATTACAGTGTCTCATTCGAAATATTGTTATGCTCTGGTCCCCAAATATACAACATGACATATCAGTCAAATTCATATATACAATCTTATATTTACTGTTTTGAATGCAATTAGTGAGGAAAATATAGTTCACCTTTTGATTATATTGACCTAATATACCTAAAGAATATGCACTAATTCCCACTTTCAATGCATTTCATTGGTATATTTGAGTTCATTTTGGAATATATTGAACTAAATACAAATATAATGTGTTATATTTACTATTTGAATGCAATTACTGAGGAAAATACAGTTCACATGTTGATTGTATTGACCTAATATACCTAAAGAATATGCAAAATTGTCCACTTTGAATGCAGTTCATTGGTATATTTGAGTTTATTTTTGAACATATTGAACTAAAGTTCATATGTAATAAGTTATATTCATAGTTTTGAATGCAATTAGTGAGGAAAATAGAGTTCACCTATTGATTATATAGACCTTATATACCTAAAGAATATGCAAAATTGTCCACTTTGAATGTAGTTCATTGGTATATTTGAGTTTATTTTTGAATATATTGAACAAATATTCATATGTAATAAGTTATATTCACTGTTTTGAATGCAATTAGTGAGGAAAATAGAGTTCACCTATTGATTATATAGACCTAATATACCTAAAGAATATGTACAATTTTCCACTTTGAATGCAATGTATGGGTATATTTGAGTTCATTTTTGTATATATTGAATTAAACTTCATATATAATGTGCTATATTTACTCTTTGAATGCAATTACTGATGAAAATACAGTTCACATGTTGATTGTATTGACCAAATATACCTAAAGAATATGCAAAAGTGTCCACTTTGAATGCAGTTCATTGGTATATTTGAGTTTATTTTTGAACATATTGAACTAAAGTTCATATGTAATAAGTTATATTCATAGTTTTGAATGCAATTAGTGAGGAAAATAGAGTTCACCTATTGATAATATAGACCTAATATACCTAAAGAATATGCAAAATTGTCCACTTTGAATGCAGTTCATTGGTATATTTGAGTTTATTGTGAATATATTGAACTAAAATTCATATGTAATAAGTTATGTTCACAGTTATGAATGCAATTAGTGAGGAAAATAGAGTTCACCTGTTGAATATATTGACCTAATATACCTGAAGAATATGCAAAATATTCCACTTTGAATGCAGTTCATGGCATATTTGAGTTTATTTTTGAATATATTGAACTAAAATTCATATGTAATAAGTTATATTCACTGTTTTGAATGCAATTAGTGAGGAAAATAGTGTTCACCTATTGATTATATAGACCTAATATACCTAAAGAATATGCAAAATTGTCCGCTTTGAATGCAGTTCATTGGTATATTTGAGTTTATTTATGAATATATTGAACAAATATTCATATGTAATAAGTTATATTCACTGTTTTGAATGCAATTAGTGAGGAAAATATAGTTCACCTTTGATTATATTGACCTAATATACCTAAAGAATATGCACTAATTCCCACTTTCAATGCATTTCATTGGTATATTTGAGTTCATTTTGGAATATATTGAACTAAATACAAATATAATGTGTTATATTTACTATTTGAATGCAATTACTGAGGAAAATACAGTTCACATGTTGATTGTATTGACCTAATATACCTAAAGAATATGCAAAAGTGTCCACTTTGAATGCAGTTCATTGGTATATTTGAGTTTATTTTTGAACATATTGAACTAAAGTTCATATGTAATAAGTTATATTCATAGTTTTGAATGCAATTAGTGAGGAAAATAGAGTTCACCTATTGATAATATAGACCTAATATACCTAAAGAATATGCAAAATTGTCCACTTTGAATGCAGTTCATTGGTATATTTGAGTTTATTTTGAATATATTGAACTAAAATTCATATGTAATAAGTTATGTTCACAGTTATGAATGCAATTAGTGAGGAAAATAGAGTTCACCTGTTGAATATATTGACCTAATATACCTGAAGAATATGCAAAATATTCCACTTTGAATGCAGTTCATGGCATATTTGAGTTTATTTTTGAATATATTGAACTAAAATTCATATGTAATAAGTTATATTCACTGTTTTGAATGCAATTAGTGAGGAAAATAGTGTTCACCTATTGATTATATAGACCTAATATACCTAAAGAATATGCAAAATTGTCCACTTTGAATGCAGTTCATTGGTATATTTGAGTTTATTTATGAATATATTGAACAAATATTCATATGTAATAAGTTATATTCACTGTTTTGAATGCAATTAGTGAGGAAAATATAGTTCACCTTTGATTATATTGACCTAATATACCTAAAGAATATGCACTAATTCCCACTTTCAATGCATTTCATTGGTATATTTGAGTTCATTTTGGAATATATTGAACTAAATACAAATATAATGTGTTATATTTACTATTTGAATGCAATTACTGAGGAAAATACAGTTCACATGTTGATTGTATTGACCTAATATACCTAAAGAATATGCAAAATTGTCCACTTTGAATGCAGTTCATTGGTATATTTGAGTTTATTTTTGAACATATTGAACTAAAGTTCATATGTAATAAGTTATATTCATAGTTTTGAATGCAATTAGTGAGGAAAATAGAGTTCACCTATTGATTATATAGACCTTATATACCTAAAGAATATGCAAAATTGTCCACTTTGAATGCAGTTCATTGGTATATATGAGTTTATTTTTGAATATATTGAACAAATATTCATATGTAATAAGTTATATTCACTGTTTTGAATGCAATTAGTGAGGAAAGTAGAGTTCACCTGTTGATTATATAGACCTAATATACCTAAATAATATGCACAATTATCCACTTTGAATGCAATGTATGGGTATGTTTGAGTTTATTTTACATATATTGACCTAAAATCCATATATAATGTGTTATATTTACTATTTGAATGCAATTACTGAGGAAAATACAGTTCACATGTTGATTGTATTGACCTAATATACCTAAAGAATATGCAAAATTGTCCACTTTGAATGCAGTTCATTGGTATATTTGAGTTTATTTTTGAATATATTGAACTAAAGTTCATATGTAATAAGTTATATTCACTGTTTTGAATGCAATTAGTGAGGAAAATAGAGTTCACCTATTGATTATATAGACCTAATATACCTAAAGAATATGCAAAATTGTCCACTTTGATTGCAGTTCATTGGTATATGTGAGTTTATTTTTGAATATATTGAACAAAAATTCATATGTAATAAGTTATATTCACTGTTTTGAATGCAATTAGTGAGAAAAATAGAGTTCACCTATTGATTATATAGACCTATTATACCTAAAGAATATGAACAATTTTCAACTTTGAATGCAATGTATGTGTATATTTGAGGTCACTTTTGCATATATTGACCTAAAATTTATATAAAATGTGTTATATTTACTATTTGAATGCAATTACTGAGGAAAATACAGTTCCCATGTTGATTGTATGGACCTAATAGACCTAAAGAATATGCACAATTTTCCACTTTTAATGCAATTTATGGGTGTATTAGAGTTCATGATTGAATATATTGACCTAAAATCCATATATAATGTGTTATATTTCCTGTTTTGAAAGCAATTAGTGAGGAAAATAGAGTTTACCAGTTGACTATATTAACCTAATGTACCTAAAGAATATGCACAATTTTATACTTTGATTGCAATGTATGGGTATTTTTGAATATTTCGACCTTAAACACATCTATAATGTGCTAATCTTTCTATTTTGAATGCAATTAGTGGCGAAAATAGAGTTCACCTGTTGATTATTATTGATGTATACGGAATATAATGTTTATATAAAAGTATGCTAATATGTACCACATTTGTAAATGTATAAGTAATGTAAATGTCTATATAAACCTATGTTAATATGTCCAACATGGGTCTATGCTCTTCTGGATGTTTGAACATAAAACTTATCTCATAAAACCTATCGTACTTATGTACAGCATCAATGTATCCCTCTCGTGGGGGTAGAATTATATCTAGTTTTATATAGTCTGTGCCATTGCATTACTTTAGACTCATGGACATGATTCTTTGTATTTGTCTGTCACCATTCTGATCTCTAGACTTGTAATATAGTCCGCATGTACGTTAACATCAGGGCCCGGAATTATAACGGATACTTAAGTTTCAGGTAAATTTCGGTTTTTGCCGAGGAACAAAGAAAAGTAAACGTATTCCATTGAAACTTTTGCAATGTTTGAGTTTTGAGACAGGAATTAACTTTTTTGCAGTCACATTTTGGTTTCACATTTATTTAAGAAATTAAAGCTGGGTAGGTTTTAATTAGTTAGAATAAAAAATGCTTATTTATCTTTCTAATGCGTTTTTCCTTTATGGTTCCAATTGTAGACATATCTAACGACTACAGTTGCAACATCGGAGAGATATTTGAAATACTTGAAATACAAGTATTTTAATAAGTGTGCGTTTTGACATTTTAGACACCTGTAATCCCAATGACCGGGCTCGCAAACTTTGAGAGGAAAAATCGTGAAGTTACATTTGTATCTGCGCATGGCGGACGGAGTTCCGAAAAACACGCCGAATGTTAAACATTTAACCGGTTCTCACTCGTTGGAAATAAAGAAAATACCCTCACTCGTTGGAAATAAACACTTTTACCATATTATCCGGCTGTATCACGGTATTTGCGGGGCCGAATTGTCGGTCCTAGTTATTGTAATGCAAGGCGAAGTGTATATTAGAACCTACCTCTAGTTCAGTTTGAATACTTTGAGGTACAGTAAATATAAATTCGTTACATTTTTAGACAACCCTTGATTTAAGCATCTTATGATTTATACTATGAAATACAGAAGGTTAAAAGTGAACAAAAAGAAGAACCATATAACCTTACAGCTTCAAACATGCTCATGTTTGCTAGAAGAGTTAATAATTAACTTGAAAGATATGAGATGGGTTTGAAAAAAAACAATATGACACAAAATTAGATAGTTACACCATAATTCAAGTATTAACAGATTCTGTATTGAATGTTGTAATCATATTAGTATTTAAATTTCATTAATTAATAAGAATTTCAGATATTCTAGGCTATATGATCAGATTACTTGAATAATTTGAAGGCTGCAATTACAGTGTCTCATTCGAAATATTGTTATGCTCTGGTCCCCAAATATACAACATGACATATCAGTCAAATTCATATATACAATCTTATATTTACTGTTTTGAATGCAATTAGTGAGGAAAATATAGTTCACCTTTTGATTATATTGACTTAATATACCTAAAGAATATGCACTAATTCCCACTTTCAATGCATTTCATTGGTATATTTGAGTTCATTTTGGAATATATTGAATTAAATACAAATATAATGTGTTATATTTACTATTTGAATGCAATTACTGAGGAAAATACAGTTCACATGTTGATTGTATTGACCTAATATACCTAAAGAATATGCAAAATTGTCCACTTTGAATGCAGTTCATTGGTATATTTGAGTTTATTTTTGAACATATTGAACTAAAGTTCATATGTAATAAGTTATATTCATAGTTTTGAATGCAATTAGTGAGGAAAATAGAGTTCACCTATTGATTATATAGACCTTATATACCTAAAGAATATGCAAAATTGTCCACTTTGAATGCAGTTCATTGGTATATTTGAGTTTATTTTTGAATATATTGAACAAATATTCATATGTAATAAGTTATATTCACTGTTTTGAATGCAATTAGTGAGGAAAATAGAGTTCACCTATTGATTATATAGACCTAATATACCTAAAGAATATGTACAATTTTCCACTTTGAATGCAATGTATGGGTATATTTGAGTTCATTTTTGTATATATTGAATTAAACTTCATATATAATGTGCTATATTTACTATTTGAATGCAATTACTGAGGAAAATACAGATCACATGTTGATTGTATTGACCTAATATACCTAAAGAATATGCAAAATTGTCCACTTTGAATGCAGTTCATTGTATATTTGAGTTTATTTTTGAACATATTGAACTAAAGTTCATATGTAATAAGTTATATTCATAGTTTTGAATGCAATTAGTGAGGAAAATAGAGTTCACCTATTGATTATATAGACCTTATATACCTAAAGAATATGCAAAATTGTCCACTTTGAATGCAGTTCATTGGTATATTTGAGTTTATTTTTGAATATATTGAACAAATATTCATATGTAATAAGTTATATTCACTGTTTTCAATGCAATTAGTGAGAGAAATAGAGTTCACCTATTGATTATATAGACCTAATATACCTAAAGAATATGTACAATTGTCCACTTTGAATGCAATGCATGGGTATATTTGAGTTCATATTTGTATATATTGAATTAAACTTCATATATAATGTGCTATATTTACTCTTTGAATGCAATTACTGATGAAAATACAGTTCACATGTTGATTGTATTGACCTAATATACCTAAATAATATGCAAAAGTGTCCACTTTGAATGCAGTTCATTGGTATATTTGAGTTTATTTTTGAACATATTGAACTAAAGTTCATATGTAATAAGTTATATTCATAGTTTTGAATGCAATTACTGAGGAAAATACAGTTCACATGTTGATTGTATTGACCTAATATACCTAAAGAATATGCAAAATTGTCCACTTTGAATGCAGTTCATTGGTATATTTGAGTATATTTTTGAACATATTGAACTAAAGTTCATATGTAATATGTTATACTCATAGTTTTGAATGCAATTAGTGAGGAAAATAGAGTTCACCTATTGATTATATAGACCTAATATACCTAAAGAATATGTACAGTTGTCCACTTTGAATGCAATGTATGGGTATATTTGTGTTCATTTTTGTATATATTGAATTAAACTTCATATATAATGTGCTATATTTACTCTTTGAATGCAATTACTGAGGAAAATACAGTTCACATGTTGATTGTATTGACCTAATATACCTAAAGAATATGCAAAATTGTCCACTTTGAATGCAGTTCATTGGTATATTTGAGTTTATTTTTGAACATATTGAACTAAAGTTCATATGTAATAAGTTATATTCATAGTTTTGAATGCAATTAGTGAGGAAAATAGAGTTCACCTATTGATTATATAGACCTTATATACCTAAAGAATATGTACAGTTGTCCACTTTGAATGCAATGTATGTGTATATTTGAGGTCATTTTTGCATATATTGACCTAAAATTTATATAAAATGTGTTATATTTACTATTTGAATGCAATTACTGAGGAAAATACAGTTCCCATGTTGATTGTATGGACCTAATAGACCTAAAGAATATGCACAATTTTCCACTTTTAATGCAATTTATGGGTGTATTAGAGTTCATGATTGAATATATTGACCTAAAATCCATATAATTATAATGTGTTATATTTCCTGTTTTGAAAGCAATTAGTGAGGAAAATAGAGTTTACCAGTTGACTATATTAACCTAATGTACCTAAAGAATATGCACAATTTTATACTTTGATTGCCATGTATGGGTATTTTTGAATATTTTGACCTTAAACACATCTATAATGTGCTAATCTTTCTATTTTGAATGGAATTAGTGGCGAAAATAGAGTTCACCTGTTGATTATTATTGATGTATACGGAATATAATGTTTATATAAAAGTATGCTAATATGTACCACATTTGTAAATGTATAAGTAATGTAAATGTCTATATAAACCTATGTTAATATGTCCAACATGGGTCTATGCTCTTCTGGATGTTTGAACATAAAACTTATCTCATAAAACCTATCGTACTTATGTACAGCATCAATGTATCCCTCTCGTGGGGGTACAATTATATCTAGTTTTATATAGTCTGTACCATTGCATTACTTTAGACTCATGGACATGATTCTTTGTATTTGTCTGTCACCATTCTAATCTCTAGACTTGTAATATAGTCCGCATGTACGTTAACATCAGGGCCCGGAATTATAACGGATACTTAAGTTTCAGGTAAATTTCGGTTTTTGCCGAGGAACAAAGAAAAGTAAACGTATTCCATTGAAACTTTTGCAATGTTTGAGTTTTGAGACAGGAATTAACTTCTTTGCAGTCACATTTTGGTTTCACATTTATTTAAGAAATTAAAGCTGGGTAGGTTTTAATTAGTTAGAATAAAAAATGCTTATTTATCTTTCTAATGCGTTTTTCCTTTATGGTTCCAATTGTAGACATATCTAACGACTACAGTTGCAACATCGGAGAGATATTTGAAATACTTGAAATACAAGTATTTTAATAAGTGTGCGTTTTGACATTTTAGACACCTGTAATCCCAATGACCGGGCTCGCAAACTTTGAGGGGAAAAATCGTGAAGTTACATTTGTATCTGCGCATGGCGGACGGAGTTCCGAAAAACACGCCGAATGTTAAACATTTAACCGGTTCTCACTCGTTGGAAATAAAGAAAATACCCTCACTCGTTGGAAATAAACACTTTTACCATATTATCCGGCTGTATCACGGTATTTGCGGGGCCGAATTGTCGGTCCTAGTTATTGTAATGCAAGGCGAAGTGTATATTAGAACCTACCTCTAGTTCAGTTTGAATACTTTGAGGTACAGTAAATATAAATTCGTTACATTTTTAGACAACCCTTGATTTAAGCATCTTATGATTTATACTATGAAATACAGAAGGTTAAAAGTGAACAAAAAGAAGAACCATATAACCTTACAGCTTCAAACATGCTCATGTTTGCTAGAAGAGTTAATAATTAACTTGAAAGATATGAGATGGGTTTGAAAAAAAACAATATGACACAAAATTAGATAGTTACACCATAATTCAAGTATTAAAAGATTCTGTATTGAATGTTGAAATCATATTAGTATTTAAATTTCATTAATTAATAAGAATTTCAGATATTCTAGGCTATATGATCAGATTACTTGAATAATTTGAAGGCTGCAATTACAGTGTCTCATTCGAAATATTGTTATGCTCTGGTCCCCAAATATACAACATGACATATCAGTCAAATTCATATATACAATCTTATATTTACTGTTTTGAATGCAATTAGTGAGGAAAATATAGTTCACCTTTTGATTATATTGACCTAATATACCTAAAGAATATGCACTATTTCCCACTTTCAATGCATTTCATTGGTATATTTGAGTTCATTTTGGAATATATTGAACTAAAATACAAATATAATGTGTTATATTTACTATTTGAATGCAATTACAGAGGAAAATACAGTTCACATGTTGATTGTATTGACCTAATATACATAAAGAATATGCAAAATTGTCCACTTTGAATGCAGTTCATTGGTATATTTGAGTTTATTTTTGAACATATTGAACTAAAGTTCATATGTAATAAGTTATATTCACTGTTTTGAATGCAATTAGTGAGGAAAATAGAGTTCACCTATTGATTATATAGACCTAATATACCTAAAAAATATGTACAATTTTCCACTTTGAATGCAATGTATGGGTATATTTGAGTTCTTTTTTGTATATATTGAATTAAACTTCATATATAATGTGCTATATTTACTCTTTGAATGCAATTACTGATGAAAATA